>OX637395.1:28140950-28740950 GCA_951799425.1 Ilex aquifolium | reverse complement strand
CCTTTGAAAACATAAATTCCTAAACAATATCAACTTGTGTGTACAAATTATATAAACAAAATGCTATATAAATAAACACTATCTTACATCAATAATCTCATCACATCACGTTAGTACTGCTATTATCAGTATTAATCAACTAATGCAATATAATAATTCAAGCATCTAAAGCCATGGGATACCACAACATTTTTTATTATTGTGAACGTCACAACATTTTTATTAAATCCATGTGACAGCATACACAATTAATTGATTAAAGATCAACACTTTTCTTAACCACTGCAAGTGGCCTTTTCCATTATGTTTCAGAGAGGCACCACTTGAGCAGATGTGCCTTACTTTATCTAGCCTAATCCATTTTAAAAAAAAAAAAAACTGCCGTCTATATGACTTTTCTTCTCTTTTTCTCCACAAACAGTCATGGGAATTACAATTTCCTCACGAACATCAACCACGTCAACCATACAACCACAAACAAAATTGGTGGAAAAAGGAAGTTAGTTTATCAATCACTAAGCACACCTTTTGAATTACCATAGTGCATTCCAGAGCATTGTAAACAACTGTATAGATGAAATAGGAAATCATTCCTCTTCTTCCATAGAAACAGGGAACCATTGGATTTGGTAGCAACAAAACAAACTAAAATAGAATTTTTTGTCTACGACTCCATGTTGCTTCATTTTTCTCAAGAAAGATTACAAAAAGAAAAAGAATTCATCGCAGTTTGGTCAAACACATGATTTAGGGTCTCTTCTTGTAAAAAGTTTTGGTTTCTAAAATATTGAACTATCTAAAAGTTTCAAACTAACAATCTGTGTACAAAGAAAAATAGTAAGACCAAAAGGAGTATTTTAGATAAACTAAAACAGGATATCAATAGTAATGAACAACACTTGCCCAAAAATGTAAACCCAGACAAAAACTCTCTACAATACATTAAAAAAAAAAAAAAAAACATAATAACAATTGCATGATATTTTTACCATTAAGAACTGCTTCTATCCAAACAATAATGCCACAAAGTTGTTAAAAATACCTTACAAAAACTCCTAGAAGGCAACAAAAAATCAAATTCCTCACTCACACAACCCTCTCCCACCCACATATACACCCAAGTTCAGTTTTAATTTCATCCCAATTTCAATAAATTAACACCTAACTTCATGAAATTAATATCAAATGTCATACGATTAACAAAAGCCCATTGTCATAAGGAATTCCACTAAGCATGCCTTCTTCATGCCCAAAAAGTTGTAGTCTTTTAAACCCTCTTTTTTATTTTTTGATAATCATGGTAGGCCATCCATAAAGAGTTTTGTACTAACATACCAATTACCTACCTTTATATGGTTTGTCATCACTGTGAAGAAGGCATCCAAAAATGGAGGTTCCCATGCTCACCACCTCCAAAAAGTGGCAGCTCCATGCTCCCGCGACTATCATATCTTCCATAAAATAAATTCGTATCTCTGCACAACCAATGATATTGTCAAGTTCAACAAAGAATTCAAAAAAAAAAAAAAAATTAAAAAGAGGTAATCAAGAAATAGCGCAAGAAAGAAATTTTTTTTTTTTTAAAGTAACCTGCTTCGTATACGAAATCTTAACAACACAAATTAGAGAAAGCAAGTGATCTACACATGATTAAAAAGAGGTGATAAAAAAAGAACCATTTTTATTGTTTTCAAGAAAAAACTAAACCAAAAAGGAAAAAGACTGCCTTTAGGCACTATGTAACACAAAAAATAATTTCAATACTAAAAGTTATGGCATATACAATACTTTTAATGACAATAACAAAAAATTATTTGTAGTCATAAAACTTTTAATGAAAATACCACAAAAATGAACTAAAATGATAACAAACACATAAACACACTCCTTCTGCCTATATGAATTCTCACCTTTTTTTCGTTTAGTCATCGACCATTCTCACATTCATTTACTTATATTGAATTTCTTCAATCACCACAAACAAATCCCCATAGTAAATACTTTCCTCCACCAAATCATGATCCACTATTTCAAATCTCCAATTTTTACAACTATAAGCATTTCCACCGAACCATCATCCATAATGCACTCCACCTAGTTCATGGTCCACCCACCATACATTCTTTGCTATCCATGCTTACCCAACCTCTAAATAAAAAAAAATATTCGAAATACCACTAACCACCTTCACTTCAATACCACTTCCACTAATTTGCAACGGAAAAATTGGGAAAACAAAGATAAGAGGATTCCCTTTGTAATAGGGATTCTTTCAACATCTAAAAGAGTGTACCACTGAACATCAACTCAACGCAAATAAAAAATTATAGTAAAACTTAAGAACATAATAAACTTTCAATTGAGAAATTTTTTTAAACCCGTAAACCTTTATAGATTTCAAACAACATAGATCACATTCAAAGTGGTATGACACTAATTGTTCATGCGAAACACCACTTAACATATGCATTTTAGCACAATATGCACACCACCATAATTAAGATTGAAAACATCTAAAAAATAGTTTTACCACTGAAAATAAAGAAAATGATAAACTTGCAGTGTAGGCACTCAATTAAAGATCTTCTAATCACTCATATGGCTCCACCACTAATTTAGTTTTTCCCACCTTCATTTTTCAAAAGGACAAACATCAAGAAGCATAGAACTCAGATTGACTAAATTAAAAAATCAAAAGTACAGAATTAAATCTACATGTTCATTATATTGTAAAAATGCCAAAACTGCATATGTATAAATGCATATGTATCCATCACTTAAACGGATCCAAGTGGACCCATATTAATCAAATTTTTTAACAAACTATAAAACCAATACATGACATAGGATTTAAATAACTTAAAAAAATTTGTACTTTCAAATTTCACTCTTTTCAAGCAAATCCACGTTACTCTATTTCAAAATTAATCAGTTGACATTAAAAATCGATACATATAAACCACACTTGATCAAATATTTAATTTCAATTTCATTAATGAACCCTATCTAAGCACAACATGAAAATTCAAAATTTCTAATGTTTTAAAAATTACTTAGCTATTCTAAAAAAAATTAAAAAATTAAAAAATTATCTCGCGACATGAGAGTGTCGAGTGGATGTGATCGCCACTTGAGTTCAACCATAGCAAAAGTTTCCTCCCAATTCGCATCAAATTGAACCTAATGACAATAGAAATACATGTGTAGGTTTTGAGAGGGATGTTGATGGCCGTTAAATGAGTCTATTTGAGACCGTCGGATGAACTTATTGAAACTTGTTATGTTTTATATTATAGATTATAGATAGTGCGACGTTCCAAAGTCGGTGCTTGGCTTTCAAGTTTCAATATGTTTTGCGGACAACCAACTGTTGGATTTACTAAACTGGAACTGCCGGAAAGTTCCAACTGCTTGGATTTAGCTCCCTTTTGCTTGGCTCCATTTAGTTTTGTTAGTTCTGAAATGAAAATGTTTAAAAAAAATTCAAAATTATTTACTAAACCAACATTTACAATGGAAGCACACACTGGTGCATGTGGTTTTCACCGCAAAATAGGTTTTTAGCCAAAAGAAGCAGTTATAGAAATAAAAATCTCTCTCCATAGATTACGATTTAGATCATCTCCATCATACTTTTACTGAATCTTATAGATCATTTATCATTAATACACATGAGATCCACCATTTAGTAATGGATCCTTCACCCATAAACATTGAATGATCTACCATTGATTGAAATTGAAGAATAATATAATAAAAAATATCTAAATCCTATAAATTAGTACTTACTAGTTGGGTATGCTTAAAATGCATACAAGTTGTCAGTGACACATTGGAAACCTTCTATACAAAACTTGGCAACTAGTTCCGAAAAAATCGATAAGATAAAAGATCAAATCACTGACAACTTGGCAACTAGTTGTCAGTGACTACACCTGCGTGTGCATGTTGGGAAGGATGCTAGCTTCTTGTTCAGAGAATAGATTCATAGTGTTGCAATCATTTCCTACCCAAATCCTATAGCTGAATAATGTGCGGGCGTGTATTAGAACAAGGGTAGTTTGTAAGTGAAATAAAGTACAATAATTTAGCTTGAAATAAAGAAACGAAAAAAATAAAAGCGATGATAATATGATAAAACCTGATTATGGATGTACTATGGTATATAGAATGTGCGAAGTAGATTATTGAAAAATCAATATGGTAGTTGATTATAATTATTATAATAACCACTGATGCGGAAACTATGATATGAAAATTTGATGGTGTGAATAAATAGGAGTGAATAAATTTGAAATTATGTTACTTATCTCTGGCATTGCTTCAACAGGTAAATGCATGTAATTGTGGAAACCCATGAATAGGTTTCGCTATAACAAAAAGTTTGATAAATTAAATTAGTGATATTTTAATACAAATATGCATTTGGAAGTGGAGGTAACTGAGATAAAATCACATGAGAAAGGGGACTGAGATGTTTTGATAGAATTTGAATAATTGATGTTTGAAATAAGTATATAGATAGATGTTTCATCTATGCCTACTGAATTTTAATATAAGTGTGGTTGTGTATGAGGGTTTGTTTGGGTATTGAAATGATTATAGTATAGATGTCCAATGTGAGAATCGGTAAGAGGAGAATGATATCAAGCTGTCAATTAAAAGACAATTGTGATGTAGGTAAACATATGTTGAAGTTAAAAAGGTTGTATTTTTGTTTGGTAGGGATTCTTGTAAACCTTATATTGAACACTCAAGATACTGAAGGTTTGTTAAAAATAGAATATCGAATATAATTGGTATGTAAATTTAGCTATATAGTAAATACAACTCTCACAGGAAAGTTGTGGTTAAAGGTAGTACGAGAAATACATGTTTGGAAGATTTATTTATGTGAACATAGTATATTTTTGATGAAGTTTTTATAAGACAAGTATTTTTAAGTGGATGTGCGGATTAATAGGTGAGTAAGGGTTTTGCGAGTAGAAATAATGATATTATGTTTTTAGGAATTAATTCACTTAGTTATTATGTTGTGTATTGGAAAATTTTCTTATTCTCCATATTAATTATAATATTATATGGGGTTTCGTAGCATAGTGTGAAACATTTATTTTGTATGAATATCAAAATAAGAAAAGTATAAATTTAGGGATACAAAAAAAAAAAAAAAAAAAAAAAAGAGGAAATTATAAACATATCAAAGTGAATATGTGGCTATGACTCCGGGGCAAGATACCGGTAACAAATATACAATTGTGTTGACAAGAGGGAATATATATATATATATATATATAAACGTGATATGAGGTTGGTATTATTGTTAATGCTTATTTACTTGATTTTAAGATGCAGTAGTGTGTGTGTGTGATACTAGCAACAAATTACTACTTTGATAGATGAATAATTCAAATGTTTTATTTGAATATTTCTTGATAATCATGGGATTGTTGTGATATTTTGTGTGAGAAAATGGTTGTCATGCCCCGAATTTTCACAAACCCGGGGAGTGAGTGAAAAGGAAAAAAAAAAGTAAATGAAATGTCATTAGGTTAGATAAATTGATTTTTCATTCATTTCCCCCGTTTTCCTATTTTTTTCCAAAGTTTTTCAAGCCACTTTTCTTCCATTTTTATCCTATTTCTTCAAGGTTTCTAAACCCACTCCTCTTTTGACATCCTTCCCACCTATTTAAAAGGCGTTTTACACACTTAACAAGTCTTTTAATTTTTCATAAAATTTCAACATAACCTCCTTTGTTTTCCAAGCCTTTTTCCCACCTAATATTTACAATACTTCATATGTATAAGTATATCACAACTCACCCTCACTCGGTGGCCACAATCCATGTAAATTAAACATACATTCTGTAACACCCCGCATTTTTCTTTTATATATGTATATAGATATATAGTAAATAATTGTTTTAAAACTGTAGATATATGTAGTGACATAAGAATAAACCGTAGGAATAAATACTATGAAGATAATTTGATTGGGAAGTTTACGTGTCGAAGATGTTTAAACTTGGAAAGGGTGAATAGACAAGTTTCTAAAGGTTTTTAGGTCAAAATAATGCTTCCATTGAATCCGGAAGGTCGAACAACCTTGGGAGAGGTAATATGAGGTGTATTGGAAGTTAGGAAGTATTTTGGAGTTAAAACCCACTTTAGAGTGAAATTGGGTAAAAAGTATCTTGGACACCTTCTAGTATTTTAGCCATAACTTTTTATCCTTACATCCAATTGATCTGAAATTTTGACAGTAGATAGTAGACATCTAGGGCTACAAAAGTGTATACCTTGGAAATTTTCCAATTCGACCTCTAAAGGGGTCAAAATTGCCCTGGAAGTCGAAGCAGCCAAACAGTACCGGTACCCAGTACCGGTACCCCCGAACCAGTAGCTAATTGGTACCGGTACCCTTTGACTGGAGCCTTCCCGAACAGTAAAAAAGTCGAGATTTTGGGTTTTAAAACCCCATTCCAAGCCCTATTTGCCCCATTCTTCATCTCATCCTCACCACAAACATCTTAGAGCCCTAGGAGGAGATAAAGAAAGGGAAAAACACCAAGATCAAGATAGATTCACACCTCATAGAAATCAAAACCGAAATTCCTCAAGAACACCATTCTTCTTCTCTCTTCCTATACACTTTCACTACACCCTTACCCACATCTCTTAGAACCCTAAGAGAAGACAAGAAGGAGAAGGAGAAGGGAGGAAGGAGATCTTTGGAGCTTGGGTTAGCTTACAACTCTTGGATTCAAGGTAGGGGTTTTCTCTCACTCACTTACATTGAGACTAGGGTATTTATATATGTATGTTTTGGCTATCAATGGTATATATATGTTATGAAATCATCATCTCTTAGGCTTTTGACAAAGATTACATGTTTTGAACAAAGTTAGGGTTTAATACCCATGAAATCTCTTCTCTAGTTTTAAAACCCTCTTTTTTGGAGAGTGATGCATTTCTTTCTTAAATGCTTTCTTTATTATATATTTTGGAACCCTTAGTGCTTTGTGTTGGGTAGAACAATGATGTTATTGTGATCTCATGTATTTTCTTTGTTTGTTGTGGAATTATTACATGATATATTTTGGGAGATTTTGGATAGATGATTATAAATTGAAATCAATATTGGAAATTGTATGCTTGGTTGGGTTAATTGTGATGCACATGAGTGAGAGGTTCCTTGTAAGGATGCTCACCCCTTCCCAAGAGGTTCCTTGTAAGGATGCTTGGGAAGCCATGCAATGAATTGTGAGAGGTTCCTTGTAAGGATGCTCACCCCTTCCCAAGAGGTTCCTTGTAAGGATGCTTGGGAAGCCATGCAATAAATTGTGAGAGGTTCCTTGTAAGGATGCTCACCCCTTCCCAAGAGGTTCCTTGTAAGGATGCTTGGGAAGCCATGTAAGGAATTGTGAGAGGTTCCTTGTAAGGATGCTCACCCCTTCCCAAGAGGTTCCTTGTAAGGATGCTTGGGAAGCCATGTAATGATTTGTGAGAGGTTCCTTGTAAGGATGCTTGAGAAACAAAGATGATCTAAAGGGAGGTGGAGGTTACCCTAAAGTATACCACCTACCGAAAGAATTGTTGGAAATTGTTTATGGCAATTAATGGTGATTATTTGCATATGGTACTCGTTTATTCATTTAAGTAATGTTTTACATAAACTTGAGATCCTTTTTAAATGTCACTGCTTTATTTCAAATTATGTATCTATGTTATGTTAAAAATGAGACCGACCATTTTAAATGTTTTTCTAAACCTTGTATGGGTTTGAGAGAATTTTTCTACAGAGCTTCGTGCTCACCCCCTACCGCTAACATTTTTCAGATTATGCTATAGAGGAGGAGCTTGGCGCTAATGAGCCGGGCCTTGGGGAAGCCTCATTAGAGGGGTACCTGGATCCCGAGTGGGACATTTAGAGATGCCCCTTTTATTTTTGTACTAGACTAGGAACCAATATGTACAAACATTGTAAAGTCTAGTTTTTTTTGAAATTCCGCTGCAATATATTCATGTAATTCTTTTGGGTTGTAATGACCTTAGTTTGACTTATTCTTTTGGGATGATTGTTGTAGATAGTATATATGGTGAATGAAATATTTTGGATTTGATGGTTAGATAGACCCGATGTGGTCAAGGTATTATAAATGTAGAGGTTGTGAGTTTTGGGAGAGCTTCTCGTACGAAGGAGACTCTGCCCAAATTTTGTTAAAATTAAGAATGTTTCTTATTTGATGGATATATATTTAGTTGCTCTCATGACATGAATGGTTTTATAGTGTAATGCCGTCCAGGGTGTGTTTTGGGGTGTTACACATTCCTTGCTTTCAACATACAAATCTAGTTGTTTCAATATACACACATAATACACATTAAATAAATATATCCTACATATCAATTGGTTTTACACTCTTACACTTTAAAATGGCCCAAGACCTATAAGCCACTACTTTTCCAAACTGAAATACAAGTCATTTGGACTGATGCCCATACATACAAAATATGCCACAAGGGTCAAATGTCCATTCAAAGTCCCTTTTTCTCTCATTCCTTTAAGACTTCCTCAAGTCTCAAGTATCGGGAGTCTCATCTGTAATATAATATCCCACGAATGGGTCAGCTCAACTGCTGGTATGACAAAATGCTAATGCTAGGAACAAATTTAAGGCGTGGCATGTGTAAGTGTACATTTTAAAAGCTACAACCCCGTAATCCCTCAATGCTATGCAATGCCAATATGCATGACACACACATGCAACTCTATGCCACCCATGTCTCGCTTCACAGTCCGCCCTCGTCAGCCCGCGAGTACTGTCATTGGCCAGATTTTGGGTTTTTCACCACAGGATCTACACCCTCATAATGCATAGCACCAAGTGCTCAACCTACGCCATATTTCCAAGGATTCATGTATGTCAAGATGTCTTGATTTTTCTCAATGCAAATTCTATGGAACATTTCATCAACACATGACGTATAACTTAAAATATGCCTCATTCATAAAGTAAAGCATAACTTCAAATTCACGACACTTTGTCTACATGAATGTGAGGCACAATTCAATGAGTTAAACATATGATCAAGTTTCATGTTCATTACTTTCACAATTTCTCAAAGAAAATACAAATACACAAACTACCAACTCATGGAATAAATCATAACTCTCAAAGCACAAGAGTTTCTCTACATGAACATAAGGTAGAATATAATAATCCAACACATATGCAAGGTACACCTTTATGATAGTAACAAATTGTCAAGAAACTCAAAGAACACAAAAGTAACTAAACTACTAACTCTAAGTTTTCAAAGCAACTACCACCTAAGTGATTTTCTAACATCAAGTAAACACCTAAATCATTTAATCAACACATAGAAAGACAAGGAAACTTAAATCTACTCCTAACTTAGCAAAATATCATACCTAAAATGGTTTTTATCAAACCAAGGGAGTTGTGTTCTCTGTGCAGCTGAACCGATCGGTGAGAATATAGTCCTTGTTGAGAGGAACAACTTCCTAGAAGGAAGTCTTGCAAGAATTTTGGCCTAGGAGTGTGTTTTGGTGGCTTGAAGCTTGGAGAACCTAGAGTTTTTCTTCACTTTCTCTCCATGAACGTGTGCTGCTCTTTCTCCAGACCAAAAATGATATTTTTTACACTAAGGGGTCTGTATTTATAGTGGAGGGATAAAGGTGCAAAATGACCCTTTTGCCCTTATGAATCCGGGACCCCGTTACACTACAACCCGTCCCGAAACGCCTCAATTCGACATTTTGCTTTAACCAAAGTTCTTAAAATTATTTTAAATAAAAATTTTCAAAAAAATAGATTTTCGCTCGTGGTCGGGTTTGGCTGGTTCCATCCAGGCCACCCGGGATGCCATTTTGGTCTAATTTTTGAAACTGTTTTCGTTTAGGCTCAAATTCACACAGTAGGTGTATTTTAACATTATAAGCATGTTTCTCTTCTATGACATACTCAAATTATGCTCCCAAACATGACTTAGGCCTAAATGATGCATATGTAGTGCCCTACCGACAAATGGTGCATGAATAGTGCCCTACCGGCAAAACGAAAAATTTATCCTCATTTTTTAAATCTCTACAATGGTAGTAGAAAATAGATGATAAATTTATTTTGGTTAATAGAGGGTTCATAATATATATATATATATTAAATTGAATATGAAGGTCAATTTAATTATGTTGAAAAATGCTGAAGAAAGAAAAACTTTGTGGCATATTGATTAACGGTTAGGGTTTGTTATTGAATTTAAAATATTTTAGTTATTTACATCATAATATTAGTGGTCATCCAATTGTTAATCAGTTATACTTAAGATATAGAGATTATTTTTATAGTCGATTGATTGCCAAAAGTGAGTAGACTATTGAGATCATGTTTGTGGAATGATATGTTGTATACGTATTGTTTTGTGATCAATGATGTAGTTTTTGTGGCAAACCATTGTACCATTAATTATGATTTATGAAGTTGAGATTATGTAATACGTTATATTCAATGTTTGCTTAAAGTGTAAACAAGTTTACTGACATTTTCATGTTGGAAGTTTATATGAAAATTACGACAAGTGATATAGGAATGGTAGTATAAAGATTAACTCGAAAAGAGCTTATACAAGAAAGTAACCGTGGATACTGTTGGTTCTAATCTCTAGTATCTAGGCAGCACTAGAAGATAATTTTTGTTTATTTTTTTAATAAATTGATAAAAGAAAGTTTATCAAATTATTTGATTAATGTAACTTATACAAATAGTCTTGCCTGATTATAATGAAACATGTTATGTGAGAACGGTATTTATTTGTTGTAAAACCCGAGAAAATTTAAACCTTTGTGAAAAAGGGCAAAACGGTAAATTGCCACTACGGTACAGGTTGTAAACCTGAATTTTTCTAGAACTCGGATGACGAAACGGACCTCACCGTTGGATTCGTCTCGCGAAATCTAGTTACCACGTCAAATTTCGTTGAATTCCGAGATAGTCGGATTTTTCGCGTTTTACGAGACGAACGGGCCCCGGGTGACCCTGTACACGAAATTTTTATAAAGTTTCCAAGCTTGGGGAAATATTAGACACAAGTTAAAATAAAAATAATTCGAACTTGAACCGGAGCAAAATTTAATCGTTTCGGGATTAAAACGGACCCGAAATTAAATAGGACGTGTGGCGAATTGTGGGCCAAGTATTCTAAAATATAAAAAGGGGGCCTAAAGTCTGAAAAATCAGACTTCCCCTTCTTCTTCTTTTCAGCCGGTTTCAGCCGATAGAGAGAAAGAGGGAGAAAAGAGAGAAAACTCACCTTCTCTCTACGATCTACGGTGCTACGGACCTCGAATCCACGCAAGCCAAGAATTAAAGTCGCTCTACTCATCGAGGGCTACGCGGCTATACCAAAAAGCGCAAGTTTTACCGAAAATCAAGGTACGGGATTTTCGAGAAGTGAGGGTTTTTGCTTGAATCGGGTTTTGGAACTTCCCTTGGTCGTTTCTCACGCTTCAAGAGGTAGGGTTTCTTCCTACTAAGGTTTATTCCAAGCCTATAATGTTTTCATGGAATGGGTAGGATGATAACCTATGTATCTCTTGCCTATTGTTGTGAAATTGGGTGAATTGGGTATTGAAATGGGTAAAAGAAATCCTAACTTGGATGGATATTTGGAAGTTACTAAATGTGATTTCTATGATTGGATATGTGAAATGAACCCAATGTGAATTCATGTGTTATATGAAATTGTGGGCGTGTTATGTGTCTATATATATGCCTTGAAATTTTAGTATGTTGATAACATGCTTGAAATTTGTATTATGAGAATTATATGCTTTTGATATGATTTTGCCATGGAATATGAGAAATGTGTTGAGAATGTTCATATGTCACTCATACCATATCGAACATTGTATTAGTGTTGCAATGGAGCACCACATTGCATATGCACGGGAACATCGCAATTTAGGAGGTGTGTGTGCATGGTTGTTTGTCTTCACCACGCATGGTGGATGACGAGTGAGCTCGGGTAATATGGGTCGATGACCTAGTCGAGTAGCATGGTTTATATGTTGATAGGGTTGGGGTAGCAAGAAGGGTTAGAAAATCCCTCGGGTGAGAGACCCGGTGATTGGATACGCACTCCGTTGGTATAAGAGCCCATAAAGTGTGTCGGTGTACGCCGAACCGTTGGTGGAAGTCCATGAATTCCGTGTAGGTTGGGTGACCTTTGGTGTGAGTCCATGAACATCCACCCCTACAAAGACCCTAGAATGAAATGTCATTTGATGTGGAACATAAATGACGGATTGGTACACATTGGCACTTGCATGTGTAGAGGAGCCGGGAAGGGCTCGGTTGATGTGCATGAGTGAGTCTCACCTCATTTCATAGCATGACATTACATGTTTCAACATGGAATATATTCTTGTTGTGGATTGTTGATTGATAGCATGTGACATTTCATATGCATTTAGGTTGGGGAGTAGCCTCTTTAGGAGATACTCTATTGAGCGTGGCTCACCCTTTATGGGAAAAACATTTCAGGTGTGGGTTTTGCTCCGGCGGATGGCTCATTTGGAGAGCATCAAGCATGAAGGGGGCCGGCTTGTGGCCTTAGTTTAAGTTTTGTAAAACCTTTAACAAAATTCCCTTTTGATGTATATATATTATGGAATGAATTGTAATAGAGCTTGTATGAGTTGGGTATTATATGGAAAATCTCATTAAACAAGTATTGAATGAGTTTGAAGTGTATGGGGTAGGTTTAAGGATGGTTTGGAGGGGAAAGAAATCCATTTTTATGCTCACAGTCTGAAAACCTACCGGAAGGTGTGTGTCGGCCTTCCGGAAGGTTTTGCTAAAAACCCCAGCTTGCCTTGTTCACAGCTAATACCTTCCGGAAGGTTTTGCCCACTGGAATGAACCTTCCGGAAGATTTTAGCTACTGAAGTAAAACCTACCGGAAGGACTTGTCTACTGGAATGAACCTTCCGGAAGGTTTTGTCTTGGGTTTCTTTTTGACTGCCAAAATCTTCCGGAAGGCTTTGTTTTCTGGAATGAACCTTCTGGAAGGTTTTGGCTACTGGAATGAACCTTCCGGAAGGTTTTTGCTACTGATGTCGACCTTCCGGAAGTTCTTGAAATTGATCATTTTCATTTAACTGTTCTTTCAGCGACCTTCCGGTAGGTGTATGTAGACCTTCCGGAAGGTTTTTCCAAAAATTTGAAATTTTCAAAATGCTTAGCCATGCTTTTGGGCTTTGTTTTCTTTGGTTCCTATGACATAAATGGACATAAATAGAGGTATAATTGACCTTGTGGATGGTAAATCCGATTAAAAACATGTGAATGACGTGGTGTCGGGTTATACGACTATCACGAGTATTTCCGTGGGTTGACGGATGGTCAACGGTTAATAAAGGACCCCGGAAATTTGGGGTGTCACATTTGTATTAGTGTATTAGTGTAGTAAAAAAAAAAAGTGAATTTCGAGGACGAAATTCTTTTAAGAGATGAAGAGTTGTGAAACCCAAACAAACTAATTAGACATTTTATTTTGTGTCAGGGGTTTAGATGCGAGTACTTATTTTAGTCATTAGATTTAAAATTGAAATAGTTGAAAACACAAAGAAATATTTGTAATATGTAAAATCACTTGTTTTAGATTGGTAAGTCAAATTTCGGGGACAAAATTCCTAAGGAGGAAAAAATTGTAAAATCCAAACACACATGACAAACATATAATATTTGTAATATGCATATTCACATGTGACATGCATGCATAGGATTGACAACCAATATTTAATTACGAGTAATGATATGAGACCTGAATCTAAACGATGAATATTTTAATATTCAGAGGTAATTTATAAATAATGATTATAGGGGGAATTGTTTTATTTAAGTGTGAAAAGTTAAATAAGAATATTGACATGAGATATGATTTTATTATTTTATGTACGTTAGCATATGTGGAATTAATTGGGTGGCAAACATTTGACATCAATTTATTATTATTAAAATAAAATGTTTTAGCATATGCAAGGAGTGGTTAAGGGTAAAAAATACGAATTTAATGGGTGATCAATATTTTGGATATCTATATATACATGTTTATGTATAAATATGCATACAAAGAAAAAATGGACATATACATATAAATATGTATATAAGAAAACATATATGTGGAATGTATATGTTTATATAGATAAATATAAGTAATGATTGAGGACTCCACTTAGGAAGACATGCAAGCCATGTCATGCATGCAAAAAAAAAAAAAAAAAAAGAAACAAGGAGTCTTACTTAGAGATTTTCGACAAGAACAAGAGTAAAAAGAAAGAAGAAGAAAGAAAGGGAAGAAGAAGGAAAGAGAAAAAAAAAAAGTTCGGAGGTGAACATTGCTAAAAACGACGGACTAAAAGCTCTGGCGGAGGGGTCATCAACGAGATAAAACTTCACGAAAGGTAGGTGCACCACCCTATAACTTTTTTGTGATAATTTATTAGATTTTTAAACATATATTTTTGCTATGATTATTGTTGGGAATAATTAATTGAGCAAAGACACACGGTAGTGTTACGAGAGTCGTTTAAATGATGAGAGAGGATTATGTGAGTTGGGTCATCTAAGTAACATGAATTATTTATATGGCTTGAGTCGTCTACATGATAGAATTTGATTATGTGGTGGAGTTGTCTAAGTGACGTGATAAAAAACTCTCTGTGTGATGTGGGTCGTCTAAAGGACATAAACCATTAATGTGGTTTGGGTTGTCCTAGTGACGAATGATATCTATGTGGTGATACAAGCTTGCGATACATGTTGCCTGTGTGGCGCAAGAATATGCACAACTAAATATAGCCCGTGTGACGGTTGTTGATTACATGACGATTAGTTTGTGTGCGTCTGGTGTATTCATTGTGTGGAATAATTTAATTATATGAAAGTAAATATATGTGCCGTATATTTTACCGATGTGGTATATACAAGTTATGTCTATGCGATGTAAATGAATGTGTATGAGGTGAAGTGTAATTTGAAAGTAAGTATTTGATGTGTGGTTAAGGTTGTTCCTAAATAAATAAAGTTTCCTTTATCATTTATTGTGCTCATAAATATTGATCGCATCTTTGCTCTTACTAATGGTCTTAATGACTTTTCAAGAAAAACCTTAAAGACTTGAGGAGTCCACTGCCGAGTCTAGAGGGTCGATTGGGATGGCATCATGGGGGTCATGTCTATATGTCCTTTAAATTTAAATTGTATTTTTATATGTCATATTCTTAAGATCAATATTACGATCTGTAAATAAGTAGGGCTCATGGCAAGCAGTTCCACTAAGGGGTTTGATGAATTTTTTTTTTTTTTATGTGCTTATATTTATATAAAGCAAGGTGAATGAAAAAAAAAAAGGTAGGGATATATTACAAATATTGTACCTCAAGTTGGGGTGTTACAGAAGTCATTATAATAGTTTTTACTAAGAAAGTGGTGAAATGAGATATTCATAGTTTACAACCATAATGGTTAGATTTCATGTAGGAAAGGAAAATTGACGCCACTTAATGAAATTTTTACGATATTTGTGAATAATTTACAACTACTTAAAGAAGATTTACCAGTTTTGTGGATAAACTTACAAGTGGAGAGGAGTATTTACTACTTTTATGGTACAATTTACAATATTTGTGGGTAAGTTTATGACACTTCAGGGTATGTTTACGAGGCGGGTGGGTTAATTAAAACATATGAGGAAGGATTTACCAGAAAAGGGGATAACTTTAAGATGGTAAATGAACAATTTGCTAGAGTTCAAGGTTTTGTTCCGATTGCTTTGGATAAGGTTACGAGTTTGTTCGAAAATTTTATTTCTAGGTTGGTTAATGTTACGACAAAAGTGGTTACTATTGCAAAGGTATAGGTAAATGTATAACATCTATGAGAGTCATTATAGTAGGTTTTACTACGAATGTGATGAAATGGGATATTCATAGATGTACCACTATAATGGTTAGATTTCATATAGGAAAAGAAAATTCACTTCACTTAATGAAATTTTTACGACATTTGTGAATAATTCACAAGTATTTGAAGATTTTTTACCAGTTTTGTGGATAAGATTACAAGTATTGAGGAGTATTTACTACTTCTATGATATATTTTACGACATTTGTAGGTATTGTATGACCCTTAAGGGTTCATTTACGAGGCAAGTGGGGTAAATTAAAATATATGAGGAAGAATTTACCAGAAATAGGATAACTTTATGAGGCTCAAGGAACATTTTACTGGAGTTCAAGGTTTTGTTTCGGTTTTTTTGGATAAGTTTACGACTTTCATTGGTAAATATATCACATCTATGGGAGTCATTATAGTAGGTTTTATTACGAATGTGGTGAAAAGGGATATTCATAGATTTACCACCATAATGGTTAGATTTCATTTAGCAAAGAAAAATTTACGTCATTTAATGAAATTATTATGGTATTTGTGAATAAGTTACAAGTATTTGAGTAAGATTCACCAGTTTTGTGGTTCCAAATCCAAATTTGTTAATGAATTTACAAGTGGAGGGTATATGTTATAATATTTGTGGGTAAGTTTATGAGTCTTAAGGATATAATTACGAGACAGGTTGGATAAATTAAAACATTGGTGAAGGATTTACCACTCAAATGAATATCTTTACGAGGTTTAAGGAATATTTAACTAGAGTTGAAGGTTTTGTTTTGATTGTTTTGGATAAAGTTACGAGTTCCGTTGATACATTTTAGTTTTAGGTTGGTTAAGTTTACAACAAAAGTGGTCAATATTAAAAACTTATAGGTAAAATATATAACATCAGCGGAATTCATTATAGTGGGTTTTACTACGAATGTGGTGAAATGAAAAATTTATAGATTTACCACTATAATGAATAGATTTCATTTAGTAAATGAAAATTTAAGTAAGTTAATGAAATTTATACAAAATTTTTGAATATGTTACAAGTAATTGAGGAAGATTTACCATTATTTTGGTCTTAGATATCAAATTTCTGGACTATCTTACAAGTATAGAGGAGTATTTAGTACTTGTATGGTATATTTTACAACATTTGTAGGTAATTTTTTTTATGACTCGGAAGGATTTATTTACAAGGCCGATGGGATTAATTAAAATATATGAGGAAGGATTTACTTCAAAAGTGGATAACTTTGCGAGAGTTAAGAACATATAGCAAAGAAAAATTTATGTCTTGTAATGAAATTTTTACAATATATGTGAATAAGTTCTCAGTAATTGAGGAAGATTCACCATTGTTTTGGTGTGAGATAACCACATTTGTGGATTATCTTACAAGTGGAGAGGAGTATTTACTACTTCTATGACAAATTTTACAACAACAGTCGATAACTTGACGAGAGTTAAGAACATTCTACAAGATTTTAAGGTTTTGTTGCGGGAGTGTATGTTAGCGATTGATCAGTGCATAATGATTGATTGTTTATCATAATCTGAAATTTAATGATTGATTAGTTATTAATGCGATCGATCCAGCATATGTATAAAATGTTCACATTCTGAAACTTAGCGATCAATAAGTGCATAATGATCGATCGTTTATCATATTTTGAAACTTAACGATCGATCAATTATTAATGGGATCGATCAAGCAGGTGTATAAAATGTTCATATTTTGAAAATTAGCGATCGATTAATGCATAATGATTGATCGTGTATCATATTCTGAAACTTAACGATCGATCAGTTATTAATGCGATCGATCAATCAGTTGTATAAAATGTTCACATTCTGAATCTTAGCAATCGATCACTTATTAATGCGATTGATCAGAATAAATTTACTTTAAATGAACGAAATTTGCAAGCATCGTCGTTTAAAATGAAGCCCATACCAACACTGCGACCGATCGTGGAGGTGAGCGATAGATCCATGTAGAGGTGTTGTAGCAGAAGAATAGCTGATCAATCCCTCTCATATTAGTGTTATAATTTTGGGTAATCTGAAACTGTTCGATCGATCTTGTATGAATGCGATCGATCATTTTTCCTTTTTTTTTTAGCCGATGAATCGAAGTGACTTTGTTTAGGGTTTAATTCCATACCAACCAATCAGGTTGTGATAGCTAGTTAAACCGGCTCCCTCTTCTTAATCCCGCCAAAAACCAATACCCACTTGAATAAATCCCTTTACTTTCCCAATACCTAGTTCCCTCCCTCTTCTTAACATTGGGGTCATTGGGTCTCCTCTTTCTATCTTCCAAAATCAGCGTGTCCCTATTCATCCCAATCCCTCTTCTTTGTTCTGACATCTGTGACTCCCTCCTCATCCAATCCCTCTTCTTTCTTCCAACATGGGTTTGAGGTCATAAGTATCCCCTTTCTTTCTTCCAAAATTGGTTTGTCTTAGTCCATGTAGAAGTGTGTAGACTCCTCATTTGGAGGTATTATCGGGTTGTTGTGACTGACCAAAAAGAGGAAATAGAGAATAAGGTATCTGGAAACTAGTAGTGAAGAGATGAAATGTTAGTTTTTTTTATTAATGGTATGTTTTCAGTGTTTGACCTTTCTGTGTTTGTCATACTTGCAAACGTTGAATGTTGGTGTTGATGTTATAGTTGTGGATGAATGTTTGGTGAGTGTGTTTGAGAAGGATTTCTGAATGGTTTAGAGAAGTATATGTGCAACATAAGTTTATTCATTTGACCTATACAACATGTGACATTTGTAGGGAAGCATCAAGCCCCTGGACTTGGCAATTTCAATTTGGTGATATTTCTAATGTAAGATATGATTATATTGTTGAATAGATTTCAGATTCATCACATTACAGACTTCACAATGTTTCTTATTCCAGGGGGGAAGAAAATGTTGTTCGTGTGGTATTCCAGATATCAAATATAGTGAAATCACTTATGGAACTTTCTGATATGAAACATGTAAACTATAAGGAAAAACAGTAGCAATCAAATCCTTCAAATTTGCACTGACTAAAGTTTGAACGAAACAGTTACAGTATACAGTTACACAGAATAGAATTCGTATAATCCAATATAATTACTAACCCGATTGCAGACCAGGAACTGAGATTGAACTTTAGGTAGATCAAGGCTAGTGTTTGACACTATGTCCTTAAGACAGATTTCGCCCCCACACACGGTGCTTATGGAATATCGAGCGCCTGCCTCCCAGGATACAATGATCTTAACACGGATAGAAGTAGCACTCCAATCTATCCGTCCAGCGAACCAAACTTGTGTTGTGTACTCTCCAAATGCACTGCCTTAATGCCGAAAATGCAATGCACAGTCTGCCTAATGTAATGCACAATAGTCTGCCCGAATGAATGAATTAATTCCGTAAAATGAATGGTAATGATCCTGGGTAGTTATTGACTCTTTGGTGACTTTCCGGACAGTCACGACACTAAAAGACGCAACCTAGGAAGACAACTACAACAGCCAGTACACACCTTGGAATACCGAAATCAATTTCGGGTTAAACCCATTTAATCAAATGAATTTTGTCCAAAAAATTAAGCTTGGTCTAAACCACACCCACACCCGTACCCGAGCCCGGCCCGGTCGGGTCGTGGTCGTGGCGGGCGGGCGGCGCGCGCGCGTGTGTGGTTGAACCGAATGGCATGTAGGTCCTCGCTCCGCTCATAAAATTGTGGTACCCCTTGGGGCCCAACCCATGGAGCAAACTTGGCCTATATATGCCCATGTTGGATCTCTTCCTCAACCAATGTGGGATTGGTGTCAAATCCCACATTGCACTTTACTTTATTTTTTCACTCTTCAAGGGGGTCACTTTGGAGCCTATTTTCTCATTCATTTCTTACTCGATTTGAGCAAATGAATATATTACATTATTCTCCTCATGGAGTAAAATATGAACCCACGAAATATTATTCAAAATAATAATCGGGTCCCACTTTAATTTAGGCTCAAAGTCGACCAAAAATCTGTTTTGGTCCAACAATCCCCCACATGAATGGAAAATTGGCTGTTAGTATGCAAATGATAATGCTGACACACTATAGAGAGTACATCTTTGGAAAGATCGTGCATCGAGATAGGTAGCTTTTGGCCTTGAACCTTCCCTAGTGAAAGTCCATCGGACTTACCGGCTAAATAGTGAACGTGATGTCTTGAACTATTCAGCTGTTTGATAAATCAGATCGAATAGACTTCACACAGTCTCTTTCCTAACACAATTGGTTCTCATGATTGTGTTCATTTTGGCCCTGAACAACTCCTGGTTTTCATGAGTGTTTTAGAGAATTCAGCCTTTACAAATTCTCATAGAAGCGGCCCCTTCACACCCATATAGGTGACTGCTATTAAGAATATCCTGCAATATCCCACTTGGATTTCCCAAGTTATAGAAGTCATTAAAAGCATAGTTTACCCTAATAAACTCTGCAGGCAGCACTAGGTTATCATAGGAATAGGTAGGAGATATTATCTCCTTAGTGCTTCTTTTGAATCACGCATAATTCAGTTGTCCCTTTGAACCTAGATCTTGGGATCTCCAGTCAACTAGGTTGGGTTGCCATTAAGGTGACTCTTATGTCATAGGCTTTAGCCCCATTCCCCTCGATGTGCAATTTACTTGCTCTCTCATCAAACCTTTAGTCAGCGGAT
Source organism: Ilex aquifolium (assembly GCA_951799425.1). Taxonomy (NCBI): domain Eukaryota; kingdom Viridiplantae; phylum Streptophyta; class Magnoliopsida; order Aquifoliales; family Aquifoliaceae; genus Ilex; species Ilex aquifolium. The sequence continues at coordinate 28,720,272 of OX637395.1, read as the reverse complement.
CCGCTAGGTTATCCTTTGATTTTATATAATCAATAGAAATAATCCCATTTGAGAGCAATTGTCTAACGGTATTATGTCTACGACGTATATGTCTAGACTTACCATTATACATGTCACTCTGTGCCCTACCAATTGCAGATTGGCTATCACAATGTATACAGATTGCTGGCACAGGTTTAGGCCATATTGGAATATCCTCTAGAAATTTGCGAAGCCACTCTGCTTCCTCTCCTGCTTTATCTAAAGCAATAAATTCAGATTCCATTGTGGATCTAGCAATACACGTTTGCTTAGAGGATTTCCAAGATACAGCTGCACCACCAAGTGTAAAAACATAACCACTTGTGGATTTTGTATCTTTCATATCAGATATCCAGTTTGCATCACTATACCCTTCAAGTACAGCTGGATATCTTGTATAGTGCAATCCATAATTCAGGGTATATCTTAAGTATCTAAGAACCCTGATAATTGCCTTCCAATGGTCTACTCCCGGGTTACTTGTATATCTACTCAATTTACTAACTGAGTATGCTATATCTGGTCTAGTGCAGTTCATGACATACATTAGACTGCCGATGATGCGAGAGTATTCCAATTGTGATATGCTTTGACCAGTATTTTTAGACAAATGAAGATTTATATCAACTGGTGTTCTAGCAATGCTGTTTTCATCTTTGTCGAACTTCTCAAGTATTTTCTCAATATAATGTGATTGAGATAATATAAGTCCACCAGATGTTCTAGAAATTTTAATTCCTAGTATAACATCTGCAACACCCAAATCCTTCATGTCAAATTTACTGGACAACATTTTCTTGGTAGTTGTAATAATATTATTATTACTACCTAAAATAAGCATATCATCCACATATAGACAAACAATGACATATCCATTATTTGTGTCTTTGACATAGACACATTTATCACATTCATTAATTGTGAAACCATTTGACATCATTACCTTGTCAAATTTCTCATGCCATTGTTTTGGTGCTTGCTTTAAACCATAAAGTGATTTAACAAGTCTACACACTTTCTTCTCTTGTCCCGGAGAAATGAACCCTTCGGGTTGATCCATATAAATTTCCTCATTTAAGTCACCATTTAGGAAAGCCGTTTTCACATCCATTTGGTGTATCTCAAGATTATGCAATGCTGCAATAGCTATGAGCATACGAATAGATGTTATTCTCGTGACAGGAGAATATGTATCAAAGTAATCAAGACCTTCCTTTTGTTTGTAACCTTTAGCTACAAGTCTAGCCTTGTACTTATCAATTGATCCATCAGTTTTCATTTTCCTTTTGAAAATCCATTTACACCCCAATGGTTTACTCCCTGAAGGAATATCTACCAACTCCCAAGTGTGATTTTGCATGATGGATTCAATTTCACTGTTCACAGCTTCTTTCCACATAGGTGCTTCAGGAGTGGACATCGCTTCATTAAAGCTTTGAGGCTCATTTTCTAATAAATATGTTAGAAAATCTGGACCATAGGACTTGGAAGTCCTTGCCCTCTTACTGCGTCTAAGTGCCTCTTCACTTTCTTCATTTATAGACTCATGGTCTATATTAATAGTCGCAGTATCATGAGTTCTTTTAAGAGAACTCCCATCACATGCATTTTTACTAGGAAAGATATTTTCAAAGAATGATGCATTTCTTGACTCAATGATTGTATTGACATGTATATCAGGAATATCAGATTTATGCACTAGAAAACGATATGCACTGCTATTTATTGCATACCCAATAAATATACAATCAATAGTCTTAGGTCCTATTTTAATCCTTTTGGGAATAGGAACCATCACCTTAGCCAAACACCCCCACACTTTTAAATATTTGTAGGAAGGACTCCGACCTTTCCATAATTCATAAGGGGTTTTGTCTAATTTCTTGTGGGGTAATTTATTTAAAATATAGTTTGCTGAAAGCAAAGCTTCCCCCCACAAGTTCTGAGGTAATCCCGAACTAATCAGCATGGCATTCATCATCTCTTTCAATGTTCTATTTTTACGTTCAGCAATCCCATTTTTCTGAGGTGTATAAGGTGCAGAAGTTTGGTGAATAATACCATGTTCTTGACAGAACCTATCGAAAGGTGCATCATATTCACCACCTCGATCACTTCTTATTGCCTTAATCTTTTTGCCAAGTTGATTCTCAACCTCATTCTTATAATGCATAAATTTTTCTAATGCTTCATCTTTACTCCTTAGCAAATATACATAGCAATATCTTGTACAATCATCAATAAAAGTAACAAAGTACTTTTTCCCACCTCTAGTTTGAACATATTTCAAATCACATGTATCACTATGAATTAACTCTAGAGGTTCAGTGCTTCTTTCAATAGTATGAAATGATGTTCTTGTTAATTTTGATTCAACACATGTCTCACATTTATGAATTGCATCAATATTGAATTTAGGCAACAATTCTAAATTCATTAATTTACGCATAGTATCAAAATTAACATGTCCTAATCTACCATGCCATACATTGGAAGACTCAAGCATATAAGCAGAAGATGTGTTCTTATTATTAAACTTTGATACAATTGTCATTACATTCATCTTAAAGAGCCCATCGCTCATATATCCCTTGCCTACATAAATCCCACTCTTGGTGAGTACAAATTTGTCGGACTCAAAAACCAACCTAAAACCCTTCTTACTCAACAACGATCCAGACACAAGATTCTTTCGAATTTCTGGAACATGTAACACATCATTGAGAGTAAGTTCTTTTCCGGAAGTCATCTTCAATATAACCTTTCCTTTGCCTTCAACTTTGGAAGTAGAGGAATTTCCCATGAATAGTTGTTCTCCATCATTAACTGTTTCATATGAAGAGAACATCTTCTTATCCGAACATATGTGTCTAGTGGCCCCGGTGTCCACCCACCATTCCTTGGTATTTCCCACCAAGTTGACTTCGGATACTACAGCAGAAAAACTTAAGTTAGAAACATTATCAGACAGTTTTTCTACCTCGGTTATATTGGCTTGGGCAGCCTTCCTCTTGTGGTTCACTTGTGCTTTACGGCTTCGACAATCATTTGCACGATGTCCCGGTTTATTGCACACAAAGCAGTTGCCTTTGAACCTTTTGGAATCACCACCCTTGGCCCCTTGTTGGCCAACATACTTCCTTTTCTTGTTGGTTTTATGTCCCTCTTCAATCACATGTGCCTTTGACTCCATGGAATGATTACCAACCTTCTTTTCGGAGATTCTATTGTCCTCCTCAATCCTCAATCTCACGATCAAGTCTTCAAGTTTCATTTCTTTGCGTTTGTGCTTTAAATAATTTTTGAAGTCCTTCCAATTTGGCGGTAATTTCTCAATAATTGCTGTCACTTGAAAAGATTCACTAAGCACCATCCCTTCGGCATGAATCTCATGTAGGATCACTTGAAGATCTTGAACTTGACTTATGATAGTCTTGGAATCCACCATTTTATAGTCAAGGAATCTGCCCACAACGAATTTCTTCATTCCGGCATCCTCCGTTTTGTATTTCTTATCCAAGGATTCCCACAGCTCTTTAGCCGTCTTGATTGGACTATACACATTATATAATGTGTTATCCAATCCATTGAGGATATAGTTTTTGCACAGAAAATCAGAATGCTTCCATGCATCTACCGCAGCAATAACTTGGCGGTCGGTCTCATTCTCACTACAAACAGGAGCATCCTCACGAAGAACCTTTGCAAGATTCAACGTAGTGAGATAGAACATCATTTTCTGTTGCCATCTCTTGAAATCGTTCCCATTGAACTTTTCGGGTTTCTCCCCATGAGACACATGAGTTGGAACAGAAATAGGCACCACAGGCACAACATGATTTGTAGTAGCAGAAATATTATTATCATTTGCATCCATTTCTGATAAACACATATCACAAAACATTCAAAATAGTAAAACAGTAAGTTATTAAAACAGAAACAGTCGATGCAACTGTTTAGTGTCACTGTTTTGAAGTTACTGGTTTAACGGTGTCACTGTTTGGTGTAACTGTTTATTTTATACACAGAAACAATGTAACTGTTTGACGTAACTGTTTAATTTATACACAGAAACAAAGTCACTGTTTAATGTAACTGTTTTAAAACATACACAGAAACAAAGTCACTGTTTGATGTAACTGTTTTAAAACATACACAGAAACAAAGTCACTGTTTGATGTAACTGTTTTAAACCATACACAGAAACTAAGTCGCTGTAACTGTTTGGTGTAACTGTTTGAATTAAACACATAAAAAGAGCATGCAAATTTTCCAGAAAATTTCCCAAGCCTCTTCAAACTATCACAGATTGTAAAAACAAGTTTTTAACAATTTGTAATATTTTTTAGAATGCTAAAACATCTATCAGAAACACAACAAGTAATTAAACTAGAAATCTGTCTTAAGATTGTTGTTCGTGTGGTATTCCAGATATCAAATATAGTGAAATCACTTATGGAACTTTCTGATATGAAGCATGTAAACTATAAGGAAAAACAGTAGCAATCAAATCCTTCAAATTTGCACTGACTAAAGTTTGAACGAAACAATTACAGTATACAGTTACACAGAATAGAATTCGTATAATCCAATATAATTACTAACCCGATTGCAGACCAGGAACTGAGATTGAACTTTAGGTAGATCAAGGCTAGTGTTTGACACTATGTCCTTAAGACAGATTTCGCTCCCACACACGGTGCTTATGGAATATCGAGCGCCTGCCTCCCAGGATACAATGATCTTAACACGGATAGAAGTAGCACTCCAATCTATCCGTCCAGCGAACCAAACTTGTGTTGTGTACTCTCCAAATGCACTGCCTTAATGTCGAAAATGCAATGCACAGTCTGCCTAATGTAATGCACAATAGTCTGCCCGAATGAATGAATTAATTCCGTAAAATGAATGGTAATGATCCTGGGTAGTTATTGACTCTTTGGTGACTTTTCGGACAGTCACGACACTAAAAGACGCAACCTAGGAAGACAACTACAACAGCCAGTAGACACCTTGGAATAACTGTTCGGTCATGAACAGACACAACCCAATTTCGGAATAAATCCGAATCAGTGCGATCCATGGATACCGAAATCAATTTCGGGTTAAACCCATTTAATCAAATGAATTTTGTCCAAAAAATTAAGCTTGGTCTAAACCACACCCACACCCGTACCCGAGCCCGGCCCGGTCGGGTCGTGGCGGGCGGGCGGCGCGCGTGCGTGTGTGGTTGAACCGAATGGCATGTAGGTCCTCGCTCCGCTCATAAAATTGTGGTACCCCTTGGGGCCCAACCCATGGAGCAAACTTGGCCTATATATGCCCATGTTGGATCTCTTCCTCAACCAATGTGGGATTGGTGTCAAATCCCACATTGCACTTTACTTTATTTTTTCACTCTTCAAGGGGGTCACTTTGGAGCCTATTTTCTCATTCATTTCTTACTCGATTTGAGCAAATGAATATATTACATTATTCTCCTCATGGAGTAGAATATGAACCCACGAAATATTATTCAAAATAATAACCGGGTCCCACTTTAATTTAGGCTCAAAGTCGACCAAAAATCTGTTTTGGTCCAACCGAAAATGTGCCACGAGTCAAAGGTCGAAGGCTTTAAAGCACAACGTCCACCTTGCTCATGGCTGTTTTTCTAGTATGAAAAATTAGTGTATTGTAGGGTCAAATTAGTTTGTGGTTAAGGTTTAGATTCATTATTTGATAATGTATGCATTTGTTTTCCTTCCATTACAATAAGAAACGAATGGAGAATATCAAAGGAAACGCTGATAAAAAAGTCACATGTGAGGTATACTTTGTTTTACAAATAGCAAGTAATGTTTGGGCTAGGAAAAGTAATAATGGCTTCCAATTGGCACTTGTATTTATAAGGTGATTAAAGAACTGGATGACCAATGGAGGAAGATGACAGATAGTGAGAAACAGAAGTACAAAGAAATGTCTATCTAGGCAAAGAGTGAATATGATCGTGTGAAAGACAATTCTGGGGAAATGATAGTACGGGTAAAAAAAATATCGATGTTATAATTTGTGTGCATGGATTAAATTTACTGCACATCTTCAACTGACATTTCTGTATATGTTTTGATGAATTATCCAAGGGGACGCTTGGTACAAGGTGTTCGCTTAGGAAAATTGTAAAAATGATACAAAACTTATATGATGAGCAGAAAGATGCAATAAAAGAACTAGGTTTTGGGGGGATATTAAGCCTCAGATGTGGGGAACTAAAGCGGAGTTTATGTGCATGGTTGATTGAACGGTTCGATACTGTGTCCTTGACAGTAAATATCTACGGTGAAGCTATCAACCATGGATGTAGAACGTGTCATGGGTTTGAGAAATGAAGGGTTGCATGTGGAGACTATTGGGCCCAGTGAAAGAATTCAGGGGATTGGGAATTCAATGTTCAATGGAGTGAAAGATATCACGTTGGGACACGTGAATGACAGACTTTGTGTACTTAAAGTGGATTCGGATGAGTTTAGGATATATTTTGTGCTATTTTTTATCGAACATCTTCTATACCCAACCATGAGGACTTCAATCAGCAACACGTATCTTCACACTGTGGTCGACGTTCAAAGGTAAGATATGAACGTCGACCACAGTGTAAAAAAACCCAATACCTTACCATGATATTGAAATCACCTTGATTTCAAATGTTTTTGGACACATGATCATTTGTGTATATGTGCAGGCCTGGGAGGTAAGAATGTCAAGGATGGAGAATGTGATTGTTAACCTAACTGGCATAGTCGGGTCAATGGTTAGCATGATGCAAATGTTTATGAGTGGCTATGCACTGAAACCATCAAATTATGAATTCAAACACAATCACGCTGATGTTGGACAGGTTGATGAGCAAAAAAACGTTATTGACTTGAATGAAAATGTAAACGCCAACTGCCTTAATGGAGTGGATGTGGATTATTGGCTTTGGACACCTATTGCCGATATCCGCACACCACCACCAAAACCATTCCAGGAGGCACGACGACGATCATTGAATACTAGCAATGTGAGTTCCAAATAGAATAACGTTCGTGACAAGCAAGAGGCTTCATACTCATGCACCCAAACATTGTTCCCACCAATGCAACTACGAAGAGAATCTAAGCGGAGGCCAAACAAATATATGATGTCACCATACGAACAGCCAAAGGTATAACTTACATCAAACTTAAGGCATTACTTAACTTATAATGTTTCCTGACTTATATTTTTCTGACTTCAAATATAGCAACATGGGGGGAAGAAGGAGGATAACAAAGAGGGCAAGGTGGAGGTGAATAATTCGCAGGAACACAATCAACCAAGGGACGAGTCAATGCATAACCATTTAATGCCTAAGGTTAGCACATCATTTTCAACACCAATGCATATTCATGTGTAAGTATAATTTCTCATTGCACAGGGCGATGATGACAAGAATGGTTATGACAACAAGGAAGCGATCGATACAAGACTCCGCATAATCCTGCTAAGAAACTGAAATTGCCTTGTAATAGTGCATCAGTTGCTGAAATTCATAAGATCTGTTTTGTTCTGTTGTTGGGTATATGACAACCTTGAATGGTAGTTTAACGCACTTTTAGGTAAACAGATTTCAGATTCCTGTTTGGGTATCCCATAGCCCGTTGAGGAGTATGCACATGTAGACATACTTTATCCTGAGGATAAGCAATTGATTTTGAATTACATATTTGGCAAGAATCTTGACTTGAGGTATGATTATTTTAATTGTAACCCTATTACATTTTAATTCTCTGTTAGGTACACGAAATCCAAAATAATTGTACTAATTTTTTGGGTAATTTTTTTATTTTTTTTTAAAAACAGAGAGGTTTTAATTAGGTTTGAACACGACCATGCTGCACGCCATTCCCTCATGACACTATTACCAAAACAATGGTTACTTGATTCATTTGGTTAAGTTGGGTTTTTTTTTTACCTATACATTGTTACTATAAATCATATAATTGCATTTTAGATTGATATTTTACGTTCAATGTGAAAGGTTGTAGACTTGGCTCACAACCTGTTATCCAAGTCAGAGAAGACAAATCCAAAAATCGGGTTAGAGAGGTGGTACCTACCCACGTGGTTCTCAGTAAGAAACTTGTGTTTATTTGGTCTTACCTAATTTTTTTTAGCAAAATTACATATAATATGTATATGTAATATTGATTGTGTTGCATTCAGCAACAGACATTGGCTCGGGTTGTGGCTAACACTGAAGTTAAAAAAAAGTTTATTTCAATCTATGTGTGGTGTGAACGGGAATTACATCAAAGACTTCACATACTGTAATAAGGTTTTTAATAACTGCACTGTTAATCTATTTTGAAGTCCAAGACCAAACATTAGTTAACTAGATGTTCTGATCAATAATGTTTATGTCTACCAACAAATTTATATATATCTCTCAATCAATAATAACAACGATCTTTGGTATCTATGCATTGTTGATGTAACTGAACATAATGCTATTTTATTGGATCCTCTTCCATGTGCCGATATTGCGATTAGGATGAATGTTGTGTAGAATGTGCTCTTTGAATTAGATGATGTTCTTCAAGTTATACAGGATAACTACCAACCTTTTTTGTCTACATTCACTTTATCTGCGCCGCCTTGGGCCCCACGTCAAGGGCATGGATATGATTGTGGCATGTTTGTTGTGAAGATGATCCAAGCTCCATTGCTTGGTCTAGACTTTAGCATTAAGGTGAAGTACTAACAAAAGACATGTCAATTGTAATTGTATACGGTTTTTATAGACCTCATCACTACTCATTATGTTTACAACTTGTATCATTTTTTCATAGGAAGATTCTAACGAAATGCGGATGAACTTCGCTTTCTCATTAGCTACTCACAAAGACAACAAAGTTAGGACCAAACTTATACACAAGGCTCGATAACAAGGGAGAGATACAATGAAATTTAGAAGCATATTAGATGATGTGATTAGGTAGGCGGTATTTAGTGCAACCGACCATTACTATGTTGTTTTGATAGTATAAGTAAGTGTTATCAAAGTTTAAAAAAAATGTATATATTGGAATACAATGTTGAATGGTGAATGGAATTTAGACAAGTTATTATGAATAAATACTGTTAATTTTTTGGACACAACAATCATTCAGCCGCCCTGTTGTGTGAAAACACATGTTGCATATGTACCATTCTTGTATAAATTGATTGTTGAAGAGCTAGGGTACAAAATACTCCATTGCATGATAGCTTGTTGATGAACTAGTGTACAAAATACTCTAGTCTCCATTATATGTACTTCATTTTGAAAATTTTACATTATGTGTCATAGGGATCTCTGTAACCAATTTATGCATCATTAACCAGAGTAATCAGTCCAATCTTCGCTCAAATCACCTGCACAGTTTCTTGACTAAAGACGCAACACCAACAATGTCAACTCATTCTAATTAGCAGTCATCAATAATCCACAAACACAGTACAAACGATGTACATTAAGCCATACATACTTGCCATATGTACAAGACAATGACCTACCAAATCTATTACAAAACTATATCAATATAATAACATGTCCGTATACGCTTGAGTATAATCAGGAACAAAATATCCAAAGTAATTTTGGACAGCGGCAATTCGCCTTCACCCTTAACAGAACTTGTAACATATGTATGATTTTATCTCTCACCATGTTGTCCCCAGCGATAACCAAATTAACAGCCACCTCCCTTCCCATGTCCTTACTCTTATCCTACATTTCACAACGGTGCTTTATTAGATAAACAATGTTATCTAAGGAAGATGAGTAAAACTCTTCACCAGAATCGCATGAGTGGTATGCTTATCCACCTGGATTCTATAACCTAGACCTAACTGTGATGCTTGCATCATCTTGACAACGAAAGTCACAATCAAACCCATTGCTTTGTTTGGGGGTCCAATCTGGTTCAACAACCTTCCAGCTACACAATTTTTGTTTAAATTTAGGAGCCCTTTGTGTAAGGACGCCGTCCAAAAGCTCAATCTACAAAACAAATGGCATGTAATTGCACCACAATCGTGGACACATATTCATTTGTTAATAAAAAACCATAAATATCTTACAACTCTATTCGCATTTCTACAGTGAATCTTTTTCATTTTTGGAGTTGGCAGAGGATCGAATAGAAATGTTTGATTGTTCTCTATATCCACTAATACTAGATACCAATGTGTGCGATTGTCGTTCATTGGGATATATATCTAAATAGAAAGAATCATAGGTTCATTAAATCATGTTAAAGTAATGATATGAACCCTGGATTAACTTAAAAACTATTAAATAATGAAATTTTAACAATGGATACGTTGGTAGTGGTTCTCAAATTAGGGATTATAAGGCGACTAAACTTCTACTTTTTGTGGAGTTCCTTTTGCACCATGTCTGCGGGTGGTGGTACTTGCAATGACTTGTTGATACATCGCGTCAATTGACACAAATTAATGTATTTGCCACATGACATGAAATGTTTAGTGAAAACCATTGTTAAGTACCATCTTTCCCTTTGTGGTGCGATGCACACACAAATCAATAACCTAATACATTTTACACACAATATGCTAATTTGATGCTCATAATGTCACCACAAAAAATGCAAAAAAGGAAGATTCACGAACAATTCAACTTAGCCATTGTGTCGAGGCTAAGGTCTGTAACACTTCCCGCGTGCCATCATCATGGTCAGCAAATGACACAAGAATCTCACTGAAGATGTACTAAACACATTGATTTTGTGCGCAGATGCATTGGATAATAAAAACATTAGCAGTTGTTAAGCAGAAGATATCACAATCACACCTTCAAATGCAATTGCCTAAAATTAGAATCTGTTGGGCTTCCATGCTCACACATCATTACAGTTTTGAAAATGAACACATTAGAGAGTTCCCTCATAGTACAATTGTAAAACGATGGACAATTAATGCAAAATCAGCTTGCCCAACGACCACTGTGCGTCAAATGTCAAGAATCTTATCAATTTCTTACCGATATGCTGGATTAATGTCAATGTGTAGCCGGATGTGTTACTACGCTACACAATTTCCTGAGGACGCAGAGGAGCTTCAAAGTACAATAACTACGGTAACCAACCGCATGAAACAACGTCATGATACACGTGAGGCAACACATGTTTCATCATCACATCATAAAGTTAATGAGACTGTATCGAATAGAAATTTTGGTGTCATCGATCCCAAGACGGTGGCAACTAAAGGAAATCTAGGGCGTGTACGAAAGAACCTTCAAATAGCTCCATGAAGATGTAGTAAATGTCGGGGCACCAAACATACTATTCGTAAGTTTCCACAGCTTACGTGCCATGTGAACAACCCATACGATGACATGCCCTTCTCATAACCTAGTGGCTCCCGATTGCCCATGCCACCAACTCAAGAAGACGACCATTGGAATCCTACTTACAATTACAGTGTCCTCCAATACCAGGTTCATTACCTTTTCATTACTTTGGGAAATTTAGTATGTACCAATATGGTTTTGATATCCATTTTTTTTAATAGCAAGTGATCCCTGCTTTTGATTGAAATGTGCACGGGCAGTACATTAATAATTTGTTTAAACAATGTCAACGTGAGCACGACTACATGTGCTTTGTCATTGCCTTTAGTTATTTGGTACTAACTATTCCATGATTTCATTAGCATACTGTACTCAATACTTCTTGCAGTGTTAACATGTACACATCTGGGCACTGGAAAAATCTGGGATAATCAACCTTTTGCTCTACAGCAGCTGACCACACAATGCAGCTTTCTTAAGTTGCATGGAAGGTGCAACACCACACCCTCTTTTTCCTGTATAGATGACAAGGGAAAAATGAGGGAAGTAGTCTAAACACCTCAATATGTTGTTTCCTCCTAATCCCACCTAATCTGCAAAGGTAAAATTTATTTGCAGCCTATACATTACTTCATTGTTAAAATCAAATAAACATGAACATATGCACAAAACTCACATTCACTATACCAAACTCAAAAACCATAATTTATTTATAACTACTAGCCAATATATTTAACAACCAGACTCATAACTTCTACAACACACTTGCCAAAATATTCTTCTACTCTAAAAAAAAACAAAAACAAAACCAATGTATCATTTGTTGATGTACTCTTTAAAGTCCTTATAAAAACAATCTAACTTTGTCTCCAGACGCTGGAAAGACCCATTCATTTCATCCTCGAACTTTTTAAATCGGGCCTCCTACTTTTCAACCATGTTCTGAAGTGTTTGTTCAACCACACTAGTACCAACAACAGAACCATCTTGACCACACACAACCTGAGAAACCGCTGATGGCTGCTTCACACGCTTACCCCGTTTCGCACCCAAAATAGCTCCCACACTTTTATTTAGTGTACCCATACCCATTGCATTCATGGGGTACATAAAACTATCATTCTGCTGAAATTCAACTCCACTATGCTTCAAAATCTTAAAAATTAAGATTGGAACTGGAAGACATGGCCTGCAATCCTCTACCTTAGATGCTTCAAGAACATGGTTGAAAATGTACAGGGGTAGATCAATATAAACCCCACGTTCGCCAATAGCATATAACAGTTGGGCTGTATCGTATCCAATTTCAGCAGTATGTCCCTTCGGATGTATATTACAAGCAACAATGCGGTTTAAGATCCTAAACGTTGGTGTAAGGTCAATGTGAGCAATTTTGCTTTTCTCATTCTCCCAAGGGACACTCCCAATACAAATACCTCAAATAACCGTCGCCATTTTGGGGAACTACTCCTTAGTTGCATATGAAAAGACAATGAAATTCTCAGGAATGTCTGGTCTATCAATTTTTAATATATTTGAAATAAGATCAGGCGAAACAGTGAAGGATTTCTTCCTAACCAATGCCTTAAATGTCAGATCATTCTCCTTGTACTCATGAATATTTGCATAAAATAACTTAACCAGATCAACATATGCTTTATCTTCCATATTCACATCAAACAGAGGATCCTATTTTTGAGCAAGAAATATTTCAGGGCAATCCACACTGCCTACTAGATTATCGAGGTAAACACCACACTCAAGTAACATAGGACGTTTAAAAATGAATGTATCATACCTCTTCTTAGCATGTTTTTCCACAAAGAGTTTCGCGTGAACTCCCATAGCTATCCACCTTCTTCCATTTCTTCGTCTCTCCGCCCGCCATCAACAAAGCTACAAATTGGTACACAATGAAAATTTCACTCTTCTTTTACTTCGTTTAAGGAAATTTGGGGTCTTGGCGAACTCGAACGCATGAAGGAGATTTGGGGTGGTGGGCAATTTACGTTTTATTGAATTGGGCGATTTGGAATGAGTTTGGAATAAGTCGCGATTTAGGGCTAATTTGAAGGATTTGGGGATTTATTTGGGTATCCTACTAACTTCATTTACGATAAGGCATTACAACACTTTTATTACTTACTGTTAGCAGTCATTTAAGTAAATACACCATAAATTGACTGATCAGATTTTATATTGTTCTATTACCATCCCACATTAGATAATTCTGCTACTTCTACTACTAAATCTATAACTACTTGATCGATCAGTAAATCTCAGTGATCGATTACTAAACCACAAAATATAGTTCTGGTACTTCAACTAATACATCTGCACCTATATGATTGATCACTATATTTTTTTGATCGATCGAATTCAATTACTTTTCTTTTTTTTCTTTTTTTACACTACACATTACTTTTCAATGGCATTTCAGTAAATTTTGCTAATTACTGATCTATTATATTTTTTCCTCAATCGATCAGACCTCCACAATACTTATTACTTCTGATTCAAATTACCAACCTATAACAATTTGATCGATCACTAATATTTATGTTCGATCAAATTCTTTATGTTTTTTTTTTCAAAATTCCGTTTTCCTTACAATATTCGTTACTTTTAGATGGAATTTAAGTAAATTACCATAATGATTGATCCTAATTTACATAGATCAATCAACATGTGCAGTACTGACCAAAAATATGTTGTCGTCATAAATTTACCCACTTTTGATTTAAATATACTTTTAGTTTTGTAATTATCCCCATTACTATTGTTCATTTCTTACCGATGTAGTAAATATCCCATTACCTTTGTTTTTGTTTCCACTAATGTTCAAAATTTCTCACTGTTGTTGTAATTATACCATTATTTTTGTACTTGTACCCACTAATATCGTTAATCTCACAATGATTTTATAAGAATACCATTATCTTTGTTGGTGTGCCCATTATTGTTGTAAATCCTATAAAAAATTATTGTAACTATACCATTATCTTTGTAATTGTCCCATTGCTGTAGTACATCTTCCATCTATAATTGTTGTAATTTTGTACAATGTAAGTCACCAACAGGTCAATCCGGTTGCCTTGCTTTTGCTTTTACACGTGGCCCTTACTGCATCCTTCTGCAACAAAAAGTCAGCCTTTTGCAGCCAACAATTTTTCGGTACTATACCGAAAAAGCTTGTGGGATGTACCATAGTCTACTCCAACAAAGAATGTTAATTCAAACCAATTTCGGCAAAACAATAAAAACTGCGCCATTCTATTCAACTATAAAAGCTTGTCCTGAAGCGTTAATGAATATCTAACAAAAAGAATTAAACAAAAATGGTCCATTTCTATCCATAGACAAAAGCTTGGAGTGCCCACAGAGAAATTACTTGTATGATTTCACATTGGTAACCTCCATATTTTTACACATGGAGATTCACTACGTTAACGTCAGAGTAAAGAAACGAGAAATTAGAACAAACGAAGAATCGCCAATTATGTGCGCAGAAAAAGGCTCAAACTTTATGGCCAAATTAAAATGATTGTGCCAAAAAATATTATCTTGCTTTTATCGGGAATAAAAAATAAAAACAATTAAAATGGGCATTTGGAGACATGTTACATCTATCATGGATATGCGCCAAGTACATGTGAAAAATGACATGCCGACAGAGACCATCATATTGAAATCATGAACTCTAATCATCAATAAATCATATGATACCTCAAGATAAAGCATATGGGTTTATCCTCCAATTTATTTTTGAACCAACTCCTCTAAACGTGTTTGTATAGTCCTTAACCCCCCTTTATAATTCTACCACAAATCCCCCTCTTTATGAAATATTATCTCGGAGCCCATGGCAGTATAATTTTAGAGAGAATTTGCTTCACGTTTCTTTGTTTCCTTCTCACTTCCTTTCTTTGCTAGAAAACCCAACTCAGACGCCCTTTCTCTCTAGACCTCTCTTCTACCTATCATAACTCACCTCTTGCTCCTTTGCCATGGCTTAACCCACTGCCGATCAACCTATAGCCGACGAAGCCCAGGCACCTCCCTCCTTCCCCCCTGTCTCTCTCTCCAGTCTAACACACACACACACACACTGAGAGGCAGTAGAACATACACACACACACACACAGGTAGTAGAACACGCACACACACATCGCAGATGCACACTCACACCCATCGAGCGTACACACACACAAACACACACAACAACACACGCACAGTCACGTAGTCACACACAAATTTGCTTTTTTGGTGTTTTTGTTGAATTGATGATTATTAGTAAGAAATTGAATCTTAGGGTTTCAAATTGAGATTTTCATGAAATAGATTTGTGTTAATTGCTTGAGATTGTGTGTTATTGTTATTAGGATTTTAATTCAATGTATGTAAAGGTTTTTATGAAAGACGTTTGTATGGTTTTTATTTAATTTATGTTAAGGTTTTTGAGTTGATGATTATTTAGTAAGAAATTTGATGTTAGGGTTATTAGGGTTATTATGATTGAGACTTTGTGTTAATTGCTTGAGATTGTGTGTTATTGTTATTAGGGTTTTTTTTTTTCCAGTAAGTAAGATCATTTCCATATATAAAAGAATTCGAACATGGACCCCTGTACACAGGTGTGACCAAGGGGATGGTTGATCTTCTAAAACAAGAAAATAGAAGATCCCCCATTCCCAAAGCAAAAGAAAACATTGTAATCACATTTCAAGAAACAAAAAGAAAGTGACAACACAAGAGCAGCAACAAGAAGCATAATCCAGCACTGCAACAACACAAAACATCACAATTCAGCATCACACAACAGCACATGACCAGAAGAGTGAAGCATCCTCCAGCATTGCAGCAGAACAAGCAATATAAAAAATCAGAATCAACACACAGCCACAAAAAAACAGTCCAGCAACAGTCCAGCAAAAACAGAGCACTCATCCAGCATTGCAGCAGCTCTCGCTGGGCTTCAAACATCCAACAAATCAGCAGCAACAAACATCACCAAAATCAACCATCAAGCAGCAGAAAAAAATAGCACAAAATGCAGCCACAAAACAGAATAACTTGAATTTAGAAGTTGGGCTCAACAAATGATGCTCCTCATAATAATGATGGAAGCACCGAACAACAATCCAAACGAGGAACCACCCAGCAGTCCATGAGCAAGCAGCCAGAGGCCAAGAACCCCAGCACCTCAGAGAGACCAAGAACAGGATCAACTTCCATCAGCTTCAAGGCGGTTCAAAAATCGAATCTGGGAGGGACCATTGCCTTTGGATCCATAAATTTGGGAGGGTTTTCCCCACCCCTCTGTGCAAACTTAGCTTTTGCCTGATGCAGTCAACAATGTCTTTGTAAATAGTAGTGACATCCTTAAAAGAATTTCTAAAAGTTCTCTGGTTTCTCTCCATCCAAACCTTATAAACAAAAGTGGACAACATCAATCTCCCAATCAGACTACTCAGCTTTTTCCCCATCATGTTCCTTGCAAACCATTGGACAAAATCTTTGCACGCATTACCTGGCCATTGTACATTACACTTAATTTGTAGTGACATCCACAATCGGCTAGTAAAAGAGCAAGCAAAAAAATAAATGATTATGGCATTCCACATCACTATGACAAAAAACACAAGAGGCCCTCTATAAGATACCATAATCCAAAAGCTTATCTTGCGTTGGTAATCTTTTCTGCACAGCAAGCCACAGAATAAAGCTAAATCTTGGAACAGCACCAGGAAACCAAACAGATAAAAACCATACAGATGTTAGGGTTTGTATGGTTTTGATTGAATGTATTTTAGGGTTATTGATTCAAATTTTGAGTTAACTGCTTGAGTTTTGTTGTTATTATGGTTTTGTGAAATTTCATATTGGGTTTTTTTTATGAAAGAGGTTTGTATGGTTTTGATTCAAGTTTTAGGTTTGATTACTTTATTGGAATCTCGAATTAGGGATTGTGAGTTCCTATTTGATTTTATTTGATGTGATATTGTAACACCCCAAAACACACATTGGACGACATTACATTCTAAAACCATTCATATCATAAGAGCACTAATATAATCCCTTAAGAAACAATACTTCATTTGTCATCCACGAATATTTACAACATTATCCAAAAGAATAAGCCCAAGTAATGGCTATTACATCTAAAAAATTAATTAAAGAAGCGCAGCGGAATAAACAAAAGAAGCTAGACTACACAATGTTCCAAAAGAATGTCCTAGTCTAGTACAAAAGGAAAGGAGGTCGCTCTATGCGTCCACCTCGGGATCCACCCTCCCGTCAAGTGGAGTCTCCCAAGTAGCGGGCTCCTCGACCCTTACGTCCTCCTCAAGCGGGTAATCTGAAAAATGTTAGCGGTAGGGGGTGAGCACGAAACTCTGTAGAAAAATTCTCCCAAACCCATACAAGGTTTAGAAAAGCATTTAAAACGGTCGGTCTCATTTTTAACATAACATAGATACATAATTTGAAATAAAGCAGTGACATTAAAAAAAAGATCTCAAGTTTATTTAAAAAACATTACTTAAATGAATAAACGAACACCACATACAATTAATAATCATTAATGGCCATAAACAATTCCCAACAATTCTTTCGGTAGGTGGCATACTTTGTAGTAACCTCCACCCCCTTTTAGGTCACCTTTGATTCTCAAGCATCCTTACCGGGAACCTCTTGAGAATGGATGAACACCCTTACATGGAACTTCTCACCAATCACTACATTGTTTCCCAAGCATCCTTATCGGGAACCTCTTGGGAAGGGGGTGAGCATCCTTACAAGGAACCTCTCACTATAACAGACTTATTTCTCAAGCATCCTTACCGGGAACCTCTTGAGAAGGGGTGAGCATCCTTACATAGAACCTCTCACTCATGTGCATCACAAACAACCCAACCAAGCATACAATTCCAACATTTATCCCAATTTACAAGCATCTATCCAAAATTCCCAAAATTTATCATGTAACAATTCCACAACCAACTAAGAAAAATACATGAGATCACAATAACATCATTTTTCTACCTAACACAAAGCACTACGATTTCGAAATTCATAATAAAGAAAGCATTTAAGAAGGAAATACATCACTCTCCAAAAATTAGGGTTTTAAAACTAGAAAAGAGATTTCATGGATATTAAACCCTAACTTTGTTCAAAACCCCTACCTTGAAATCCCTACCTTGAAATCAAGCTTTAGAGACTCTCTTTCTCCCTTTTCTTCTTCCTTTTATCTTCTCCTAGGGCTCTAAGAGATGTGGGTTGAGAGTGAAATGTATGAAATGAGAGAAAATGTAATGTAAATGGGGTTTTAAACACAGCTGCCCCGAATTTTACTGTTCATGGGCTGTTTTGACATCGTTTCGTTGTCTGGGCATAACTCTCTCATCCGAGCTCCGATTGAGGTGATTCAAGATGCTATGGAACGCTAAGAAAGAGTTCTACAACTTTCATGTTTTGGGTTTTGAGAGATATTGACTGAATAAAGGTCTAAATCGGGCTTGAAGTTGCAGCCAGTGAACTGTTCACGTGCACTGTTCAAGCTAATTGGGCTGTTTTGACATCACTTCGTTATCTGGGCATAACTCTCTCATCCGAGCTCCGATTGAGATGATTCAAGAGGCTATGGAATTCTAAGAAAGAGCTCTACAACTTTAATGTTTTGAGTTTTAAGAGATATTGACTGCATCAAGGTCGAAATCGCGCTTGAAGTTGCAGCCAGTGCACTGTTCACGTGCACTGTTCACAACCTGTTTCATCCCTTTTTCTATTTCCAATCCATTCCTAAGCCAACCAAATCCATCCCAAACCTATTTAATACAAGTTCTAGGACCTAAAATTTCATATTTTCACTTATTAAAAACCAAATTTCAACTATTATTTCCACTAACATTTTAAATCTCTACTTTTCCAATCTACCAAATTCAAACACACATCACTACACATATCCACATTTTTACATCAATTATTTACTATATATCTATATACATATATAAAAGAAAATGCGGGGTGTTACAGATATTGCTTGGTTTTCTTGAATTGAATTGTTGAAACTAATGATTATAAATGTTTTAATTTTAAGGTCCCAAGAACATTATGAGTTAGAAGTTGAGGTTTTTGTGTTGAATAATTTTTTTCTTTTGTTTTTCTTGATTGTGGTATTAAATGAGAAATGTTAATTTGTGCAAGTGATCAGATCATTGGTTGACAACATCGATTGAAAGCTATTGTGGAGTAGGTTAACTTTGTGAATACATACATTTGTGTTTTCGGATACTCTTGTTGATATTCTATGTTGTACTTCTTCATTTGCATTTTCATTATTACAGTGCATGTTCGAAATGGGGAATTAGTTTTTCTTTTATATGAATTGCCGAAGTGTATTCGAAAATCGGGTAATTTCATTTAAACTAAATTTTAATGGCCTCGACTTTCCTGATTTAACACATAGGTTTTGCAGTTGATTGGGTATAAGAAGTGAACGTTGTTGTGGGTACTTGGTATGTTCAAAAAGCCTAAGTTAAGTTCTAAATCTCTATATCTGTGTTTTTCATCGATTTATTGATTGGAAGTAGAAATTGATTTAGTTGATGTGTTTATTATGTATGAGTTGTTGTGTGATTGAGACTGGGAAGTTATATAATTTTTATATAGTTTACGTCAAAAGGTGACGGAATGAGTTTTTATTTTGATGCATACTACATAATCGAGAAAATGTTAGAGAAGAAAATGAACTCCGACCCATCCCCCGGTCGACCGTTCAACAATTTTGCTTGGTTGGTTGCGTCATCAGTTTATCGTGTTGATGTTTTTTTCCATCTGGTCCAGTCATCAGCCATCCGTCCACAGTTTTATAATCTTTGGCCAATTGTTGGCCAACCGTTTTGACTATTTTTATGTGGTGGTTCCAAAATTGATCTTTTTCATTTTTGAACTTACACCTTTAACGGGTAGGTTATTTTACTTGAGTGGTGATACACTTTGTTTGAAATGATAGGATTGTCCTCAAAATTGCCATCAACTTTTATTTATCTACAAAAAGTGTTGCATTTGAAGACATTACATCATAATATGTGAGTTTTGGATAATAATTGTATTGTAAAAAAAAAAAAAAACACCCCTCTGTGCACAAACCCCTCCCCAATTCCTTCTTTTTGGAAGACTAAATTTTTTAGGACCTGATTATTACATATGCCATGTGATAACCCGCACACACACAAACACATTCGAACACATCCAACAAGCACACAAACAATGTGCACATGCACACACACACACACAGATAACGTCTCTATCTTCATATCTCCTACCCCTGTTTTTCATACTTACATAGACAACACGCACACACACACACATCCAAGCTTCAACCACATACCAAAAAAGCTTCAAGGCACATTGAATTACACTTGAGGCACTTTAGGTGATGTGCACATACTCTTTTGTTTTCTATGTTTAGGACCCTTATACGGAGAACCCACTTACTTTTAAAAGGTACAATGCTCAAGAGGAGATTCACCAAGTTTTTGGTTTATTACTCTAACTTTAGTGAAGCAAGATGAGCTAGCTAATTGGGAATGTTAGTTGGTTGTGATTGTGAATTAAGATGTGGTGTTATGTTTTTTGGGATTATCTTTTTCTTTGACTACTTGGGAATGTTGTGCTAAGAAAGTCACTTGGGATTGTGGAATGTGGGTTTTTTTATTATTATAACCTTTTCATATATTAACTGAGATAGTTTTGAATCTATAGTTTACCTTTCATGTAAATTAGGTTGAAAATAGTTATTATTTGGGTTAAATAGATTAAATGTATGCTTGGGTTACTTGGGTTGCTCAATGGAGTTTGCACTTATTTGTGCTAAGTTTGTCTTTTAATTTGACACAACCAAATTTGATTATATCAATTCAGTTTGATTTTAGTTTGGAGTTATTTTGTTTTTGTTACTTTTATGTTTTGCGGATTGTGAAATAGGATTGTTTAATAATCTAGGATTGTTCAATTTTGTAGCCACATGAAATTGGATACCAAAAATTGTGCGGAGAGTAAAGTTGGGTGCAAGAATTTACCATTCTTGCCCACGCTGTATTTGTTGAAAGCCCTCTCATTGCTCCCAAGGTTATATGCTTCTCTCAGTTGGTTTATTTATAAATCACCTATTTTTCAGAAGAAAAAAAAAATTATCCATTTAAGAGACTTGATTTATTTGTTCATTTAGCCTTTGTTCTTGGCATGTGGAAGAAATTATCCCTTTAAAACTAAGTTAACAAGTTCATTACTTGGATTATGACCAGGTGTGAACTACAATGATGACAGAGTTGTATTGCTGGAAAATAATAATAATGATAAAGTTGTATTGTGTGGGCAGGTGTGTATGCCATAAATCTATTTTCCACTTTCTTTCTCTTTAGATGAGTATTTGTAGGTGACAGTTACTTTTCAAATGGATTATCATTTTTGGTAATTGACAGTTTTTTGTGTTACACAGACTCACACACACTCTCAACCCCCCCCCCGCCCCAAACCAAAATCATATAGTCTCTGTTGTTCAATTGCAAGCATAAGGTGTTTGACAAAATGCTAGTGAGAAATGTAAATTTTGGTTCAATTTTACTGCGAACCAAACTTTATTGTGAATTAGTTATCTCGAAACATCTCCATCATTGTTACTTTGACTATTGTGAATTTTAGTAACAAGAAAAAATAGAGTATTTAAAAAAGTCTCTCTATCTCTCTTCTCTTTTGCAAGGTGAGATTTTCACTAAAATAATTTTTTTGTTATTCAAAACTTTGTGATGGGTTACCTTTTATGGAAGTTAAGACTAGATATTTGTTGTTTTGCTTCAATGAGTTGAAATTTTACTCATTTCTTTTTTCAGAGAACGTCTATAGAGAGAAGGTAGAGTGATTCAACACTTTCGTCCATGACACAATCTCGAAAAACACTATAAAGTTTTGTTTGTATGTGTGGGTATATGTATGCGTTGGTCTTTTGTGATTACTACTTTTCATGGTAAAATGGAGAAAAGTTTAGGATTTGCCACTCCTACTCTTCTTTTCTAGATGCATCTACTTTGTCTCAGTTTTGTTTATAATTTTATTTGTTTACTGTGATTTTTTTTTTGATTAAAATGATGAATCAGTGAGATGGATCTACTGGATCTCATGTGTTATTTTGTGGGTTTGGCTTAATTCTACTTCATCTTCGTCACACACTCACACACACACAACACACTGTACACATACATATGCACAACACGCAGCACACACACGCATGCATACATGCACAAACACACTCACACACACAACACACCGTACACATAAGCACAACGCGCATCACACACACGCATGCATACATGCACAAACACGCAGAACACACACGCATGCATATTTAAATTAAAATTGATTTTGGATATATTTAAAATTGGGTTGTAGTAACTTTGAGGGAAAATTGATAATTTGCTGTACTTTTGGTGTTAAATATGATATATTGAGTTAAATTTGATATTATGTTGATTTAATTGGTTGAGTTTTCAATAGTTTTATATTAATTGGTGGAATGGGTTTTTTTGGTGCTTGAAATTGAAATTTATTTGGTGATTGATTTTTGGTTAAATTTGATATTAAGTTGATTTAGTGAGACCTTTGGTAGCCTTTTTTGGATATGAAAACAAATTGTGATATATAGGTTGAAAATTTGTTGGGGTCCTATTTTTAGAGAAAACTCTGGCCAAATTTTTTTTTAAATATATTGAGGGTTTAACTTTTTATCCAATGAATTTTTAGTTTTTGCTAATTTCTGTTTTATTTTTGGTTAAGCAGTGTCTTTAGGAACATACACAAGATCAATTAGACAAATTATCTTAATTTATTTCAATTTTTTTGTTGTATCAATTTTTATATGGGAACTGATATGAATGTTAATTAAATGCGAAATTGTGGGTTAAATTTGATATATGCAGATTTATATGGATTAAGTTGAACTAAATTGCTACTTGAAATCATTTGTATGCTATTGAAATTATTTGTATTACATGATTAGTGCTGGATTTTTGTGTTGCACAATGACTTCATGTATGGGTTTTGACCATTTTTTCTTTTTTTAAAAAAAGTGGTTGTAGCGATTTGATATAGTGAACTCGATCCTTTGGGGTACTCGATTTTGTGTTGCACCATATATGGGTTTTGTCCATTTTTTTTAAAAAAAAAAGGTAGTTGTCGGGGTTGGATATAGTGAACTCGATCCTTTGAAGTACTTGATTTTTATATTGCACCGTGCCTTCAGACACAAGTTGTTACTAGTATATGTATGTGTGACAACTCATTTATAATGATTAGCAAGAGTGAATGTAATTGTAGTCTTTATTAATTTGTTGTGTCTACATAGGTCATAAGACCCAATCAGAGAGCATCTCCAACAATACTCTCTATTTTAGAGGGCATTTTTTTTTTAAATAGAGAGCATTTATCATAAAAATTTGAAATAGAGAGTGAAATAATTTTAATAACTCCAATGGACTCTCTATTATAGAAATAAAAACCACCTTGGGATCAGATGAGCTTTTGGGGGCTACAGTAATTACAAGTTTAGCCAGAGTAGGAGATACCATAGTGACTTGGCTTTGGGGCGGTTTCTTAGTGGATAATGCCACCTTAAATCGTTTTTTTAGTCTTCATTATTTACTCCCCTTTATTTTAGTAGGCGCCAGTCTTCTTCATCTGGCCGCATTGCAACAATATGAATCAAATAATCCATTGGGTGTACATTCAGAAATGGATAAAATTGCTTCTTACCCTTATTTTTATGTAAAGGATCTAGTAGGTTGGGTAACTTTTGCTATCTTTTCTTCCATTTGGATTTATAGTCAATAATATTTAGGGCAAACTTCACTTTACCTCCCTATGGTATATCCCAAATTCATTTTACCTCCCTATAATTTAGAAATGTCCACATAACCCTCAAATTTTGAATGAGAATCCCAATCCATTTTTTAGGTATGAAATGACTTGTTTATCTTCATTTAACCTCCTCAAAATATAGAATAAACACAATTACCTATCAATAGAACCGGACCTAAACCATCAAAACCCATTACCAACATATCTCTTTAAGAGCAATTCCAATGGACTCTCTATTCTCACTCAAAATTTTATTTTAGAGAGTCAATCACCAAAAATCAAGTTTCAATAGGCTCTCTATTTAGGCTAGTTAAAATAGAGATTATGTGGACATTTCTAAATCATGGGGAGGTAAAAACGAATTTGGGGTATACCATAAGGAGGTAAAGTGAAGTTTGCCCTAACATTTAATGAACAATGTATATGTGTCAACTTGCCATTTATTAGAAATAGAATAGAGAGTAAGTTAGACTCTCCAAATGTAGAGAGTCAAATAACTAAATGAGAAATACTATGTATCCCAAATTTGTAACCCAAATTTGCATCCCAAATGAAGGGGGGCCGTTGGATGAGTGAGTCCCATCAACTTTTTTAAATAGGACCCACTGATCCAATAGTCCTCCTTAATTTGTGATGCAAATTTGGGTTACAAATTTAGAATATATAGCATTGCTCTAACTAAATCATGGGGAGGTAAAGCGAATTTGGGGTATACCATAATGAGGTAAAGTGAAGTTTGCCCTAACATTTAATGAATAATGTACGTGTCAACTTATCATTTATTAGAAATAGAATAGAGAGTGAGTTAGACTCTCCAAATGTAGAGAGTCAAATAAGGCTCTCTATTTGAGCTAGTTTAAAATAGAGTCTATTGAAACTTGATTTTTTGTGGTTGACTCTCTAAAATAAAGAATTGAGTGAAATAGAGAGCCCATTGGAGTTGCTCGATGCTGGTAATGGGTTATGATAGTTTAGGTCCGGTTCTATTGACAGATAATTGTGTTTATTCTATATTTTGAGGACCTTAAATGAAGATAAACAAGTCATTTCATACCTAAAAAAATGGATTGGGACTCTCATTCAATATTTGAACTGTCTATGGGTATTAAATGCCGCAGAAGGCATACTAGGAGTCCCAAACCCTAATGAAGAAGTGCTCCATTGATCCTTGGTTGTTACATTGAACATCTAAAAGGGTTACATTGAAAATCTAAAGTGTTATATTTTCGAAACACTAAAGGTTGCTCCACCACCTACCTGGATCGTGGAAACCAAGAGAAAGGGAAAAAGTATTAGGTTTCATTTCCTCCATTTCATCTAAGTGAGATTCCAACGGTCTCATGATTTTAAAGCTATATATACAGCTAGTCTGTCCATGTACCATCATTCTTCAACCAAGTTTGCCTTCTTCTATATTCCACAAGCAATCTAATCTTTCCGAAAGAAAAAAACCATGTATGCGGTTAACAACTCCTCCAACGCTAGTTCCTGCAAATATAATGTCAATTTTGCCGGAAAAACAATAGAGACAACAGTCACTGACAAAGCCGCCATTACCACTGAATGGGTACGTGTGATATATTCCTTATATGCTGGAAAGCCCATGGTTGTTGGCTTGGACATTGAATGGAGACCTAACCTATGTCGTTCAATGACTAACAACACAGCAACTCTACAACTTTGCATCAAAGATAAGTGCTTAATCCTTCAGCTATTTTACATGGATGAAATCCCACAATCCCTTAAGAGCTTTCTTGCAGACTCAAACTTCACTTTTGCTGGAGTTGAGGTTGCAAATGACATATCTAAGATCAAGAACGAGTATGGGCTTGAGTGCTGCAATAGTGTAGACATTCGGGAGCTAGCGAAGAACCGGTGGCCCGGAAGGTTTCGTCGGCCGGGGCTGAAGGATCTTGCTTGGGAAGTGAGTGGTCTCAACATGAAGAAGCCTAAGCATGTTTGCATGAGTAACTGGGAGGCAAGGGTGCTTAGCCACAGCCAAGTTGAATATGCATGTGTTGATGCTTATGCTTCTTTTAAGATTTGTCACAAGCTGCTTATGGAAAACTAGCAATGCTCCAAGTGTGTTGCACAGGTTTTGTTAAAAAAAACTTGATAATAACTATATAAAAAAATTCTAAATATATTTGTAATCTAATTAAGTATTACTTTATTTTCTACAACCTTATATTGAATTATATTGATGATGTTACTTATTTATGTTATGTTTAAAAAATGACATTGTTTAAATTTGAAAGGAGAAAAGATTAAAGGGTTGGACTTATGGATGAATGAGGGGATGTTGTTACCTTCACATACGAAATATGCTACTTTTGTTGTTCCACACAAGTATCTAGAGCATTGATATTCCATTGGGTACCTCTACCACAACACCAAAAAATATTCTTACTAAAGAGCACCACTCTCCAACAGAATAGATAAACCCCATTTTTGAGTGGGTAAAGATTTATCATCAGTATATTTGATTTGACCAAAAAAAAGTCTCCAAAAAGAGTGTTCATAAAGATTTTTTGGTCAACGAATATCTAGTTTGTGCAATATTCAGCTATTAAACAAGAATGGTGTGATAACTAAACCTTCAAGTACCCATTAAGGTGCCTCAAGACAAGTCCCACCCTAAAAGAAATGCAAACTGAGAGCTAGTATGGATGGGAATTAGATTTATTCCAACAAGGCCGGATAGATTGCATTAGACTTCCATATAAAAGAGATAACAACTTAGGTTTAATCTTAGGAAACTACATAGCTCAAATCGATCCAAAGTATGTATTAGAAAGTAAAAACATTTCTAGGCACATCATTTGCAAGAAGAACATTTAAACTTTCAGTTCTAGAATCTAAGCAAGTTTGCAGAACAGCAAATAAAAATATACCGTCACTTTTATTACTACTTTCTCCGGTGACCTATTGTGCTTTACATGGCTTTCGTCACACAGCAGGAAAGTCCCACATCTCCAACACCTACACCAAAAGTTCACCACAAAGGGTTAAAATCATCTTGTATGCCTAATGGATTGAAGTTGTTATTTGTGGTATTCTTCCTCGGAAAAGTCATCAAGACATTACATCTCTAATCTTGAGCCTCCAAAAAAAAACAGAGTATGTGAGGTTTCATTCTTCAAAAAACTGTGGTGGTTATTGTTTATACTCATTAATAGAATTGAAGAGCCAAAAAAATAAAATGAGAAAGCATGTCAAATAGATGCAAGCTGTAACTTATACATTGAAAGTAAATAGTGTATTTATTTTTAGAATTCATAAGGTGTATTGTCACATGAGTGAGTTATTAATCAATAGCTATTGATTATGGACAAAATTTAAGAGAGTTAATGAACTCCAATGCTTCGGTTGAAGATAACCAAAAACCTTTTATCAACACGTTAAAAGAGAGAGTAAAAGAGTTAAATGGATAGGTTGCTGGTACCAAGAGTCATTATAGTATAGATTTTAAATCTCTTATTAAAACTAAACAGGATAATTTTGGTATTAGTTGCATTATGAAGATTATTATAATCAACTAAAAGTTTTTCTCTTTTGTTGACATTTTATAGTAATATAGATTAAGAGATGTTTTTAAACACTTCGTCCATCGGATGTATTGAAGTGTTGGTTTATTCGTATTCTATATGGTACCAAGCAGGGCGGAGCAAAAAAATCGTGCCAGGGTGGGTACGAATATTTTAACAAACTAATTTTTTTTTCTTACAATCGATAAAAATAGGATAATAATTTATATTTAATTACATCCTATTTAATACTTAAATATTCATTAAATTCAATAGACAAAAATTGGCAAGCTTAGTATATACAAACAACAACAATAAAAAAAGACTAATTATATCCTTTTACAGAATATAGATTAATTAAAATCATTTAAAATTGACTTTGGTGAATTTTTGTACTTCGAAATCATTATTATTCTTTATATACACAATCATGTTATCATTTCGGTATTTATCACTCATTTGATTATGCAATTCAATGCGCACTCTATAATATCTATCGTAATTAGTAAAATAAATATCAAAATCACTAGTAAACTAACTAATTTGCATATAACGTATTTTCTAGTCTTACAAAGTATAAAATGATTATAGTCAGGAGTGGAGCCAAGAATCACTACAAGAAATTAGTCTTTTAGTCGCGAAAATTATTACGGCTAAATGCATAAAAATTGTTACTATATACTTTAGTGACAATATTTTTATTGCCACTAGGCCGCGACAATATGTGTGTGGCTAAATCTTTTAGCTATGACATTTAATTGTTGCCACTAAAAGTAAATTTTTTAGCCGCACCATGAAAAATGCCACTAAATGTGAAATATTTAGCTGTCATAATTATTGTAACAAGTAAACTAATTTTTGCCACTAAAATATACTATATCACCACTAAAAGTCCGATTAAAACTTGACTTTTAGTGACAACAATTAATTGCGGCTAAAAGTATATATTTTACCCACAATTAAAATCACCACTAAAATTTAAAACATGATTTTTTGACAACTTATTGTCGTTACTAATTAATACATTAAAATGAACAAAGAAACATATCGCATAATATATATATATATATATATATATATATATATATATATATATATATATATATCAAAAGGGGGCTCTTACGAGGGGCATGACATCAGGTTGCTTATGCCTGATCAACCCTAACCCCACAGTGCAGGAGTCTCGGAATTCCACCAGACCACGTCGCTGTTAAGCTAGCGCTTCGGCTACACTGTGTACCTATCAGAACATACGGGATCTAGCACTTGAACAATCCCGCACCTGCCGCAGGAGAGCCTCTCCTTACAGTGTATCTATCAGAGTGAGAGGATCGACAGTCTATTTTAGGCTCTGATACCAAAAGGGGGCTCTTACGAGGGGCATGACATCAGGTTGCTTATGCCTGATCAACCTATATATATATATACATATTTATTGAATAAATCTCAAAATTTACAAGAATAAAAAAACAGAAACTATTTTAAAAAACAGTAACTGTTTTAACAGGAAAAATAGAAAAACTGTTACAAAATTCTGTTACAAGAACCAGTCAAAGCAGCTAAAAAATTCCTTGTACAGCTGCTGCATTTGCTGACCCTCAAGCTCAGTTTCTGGCCCTTAATCAGAACTCACCATCTTCCTCATCCTTTGCAGTACATAGAAGCAGCTACAGTACTTCCAAGATAACAGTACACCTGAACAAAAAAGGAGGCAGACCCCTCTCTATCCAGCTGCTGAACCTGCAAATCCTGCCTACTGATCCTGGACTGATCCTGCTGTAAGAGCAGTCTTCCTCCATCTTCAACTTCCATCCTTCACAGCAGCATAGCTTCAACACAGCAACACAGAGTGCAGCACATCACAGAGATGCAGCATCAGCACATCTGCTTCACCAAAACACCTCAGCAACTGCTAACTGGCATAGCAGAAAACAGTCCAGTACGTGGAAATAATAAACTCAAATAAACTCTCACTTTCAAAGATATAATTCTCAAATCAAATCACGTGAAAATAATATTATGATATTAGCATCGTTAAATTGTACATGTACAACGCGTCATCATCAAAGAATAGGAATGAACAAAAAAAGT
Source organism: Ilex aquifolium (assembly GCA_951799425.1). NCBI lineage: Eukaryota > Viridiplantae > Streptophyta > Magnoliopsida > Aquifoliales > Aquifoliaceae > Ilex > Ilex aquifolium. The sequence continues at coordinate 28,690,359 of OX637395.1, read as the reverse complement.
TATTGCATAACAATCAAGTCTCAACTATATATTCGTTTTTTGACAAGTTATTAGATCTTTCGTCTTTAGTCTTCGGAGGCGAGCCTTCCAAAGCTGTTTTCAGAGCTTCCACTGGTTTGTACCTAACATAAATATTGGAGATGATTCAAATATATATCAAGACTACATAACTAGTTTACTCAATGTAAAGATATTATACCAGCTCAAGAGATGTCACTGAAATGTAAAGATAACTACTTTACTCAATTTAAATGTAAAGATATTATATATCAAGATTACATAAAAGTAAGATTACTAACCCATGAAATAGAACTTTTCCAATTTAAGAGATCTTACCCTATCACAATGAATAGAGGTAAGAATTTGCCCCGACTCTTTCATTTGCTGAAAAAATGTGGTGAGTTGAGTTTGAAGCACGGCATGCACCTGTGTTTGTATCTCAACATGCATATTGGACTCTAAGGACTCTAGTAAATTTATTATATTACATATAGTGACTCATTAAATTTATTATATCACATATAGTGACAATAATTATTTTTTGACTAAAAATTTAAATTTAATTAGTGACTAAATTTAAATTGTTGTCACAAATTATTTGGAATTAGTGGTGAATTAATGATGTATTTTTTGCCGCAACATTCAAATTGTCACTAATTGGATACACTACCATATCTTCAGTGGCAATAATAATTTTTCACCACTAATTATATATTTTTAGTGGCGACAAATAACTATGGCCACTAAATAATTTCAACATCATACCTTCAATGACAATAATATTTTTTTGTCACTAAACATATATATTCAGTGACAACAATTTTAGCTACAATCTAAATCTAGCGGCTAAAAGTGAATTTTCTTGTAGTGAATTAAGATTAGGGTGGATACTTTAACTATAAATTTTAATTGTTAAAAATAAAGAACAATAAATTAGATATACAAAACTAAGAAAAATTGTAAATATTTTAAACAAAGTCAACAACGCGTGTCTAACATAAAATGACTTTCAACGTGTCTAAACTATATTTAAATATGTTCAAAGCTTGTTCAGGCATGTTCAAGATCATTTAGATGTGGGCTTATACATAAAAATGAAAGAGAGGGCACAATCATATTTATCTTAGACAACATCCATTTGAGAAACATTTAACACATAGAGAAATCTGTTGTCCCCACAGCACCGTAGGTCTATCGTCGCACATATGTGATCAACTGCAAAAAGAAAAAATGTAACTGGACAATAAACTTTAAATATTATTCTTGTTTTACAATTCTTCAATGAGAAGCAAATTGCGCACTTCTATTACGGAGAGAATATGAAGTAGGGCTATGGACCTTTTCCTGTAGTCTTTCAAAAGGTTGCTATAAAGTATAAACATCAATATCAAGCTTTGAATTCTTGATGATTTGGGTCAAGGATGTAATTTGGGCGGAATTAACCCAAATATAACCCCCAAACATTGTTTATTTTTAAACAAAATTTTTTAACGTGTGTTTTAGGCTTATAGAATCTCCAATCCTTACCATTTTTTAAACCCGAATTTAAATTTAGGTACAAAACTCCTAAAAACCTTCTCCAACACTAGACACATACCTATATTAAATCAAGGGAGACTCATTTTTTCACTTAAATCCATAACTAAATCTTTAATTGCTAGATTTCACACTCCTTTAAAGATCTAATAATCATATTTTATCCTCTTTTAAATTTGGATTTTTTTTTCCTTTAAATTTGAGTTTTTCCATTGGAGAGATCTATGCCGAATCAAAATTTTTACCATTTTTTTTAACTCAAATTTGAGTAAGGATTTGAATTTCCATTGGAGATGGTGTTAGATAAAAAAATCATAAACCTATTTTTGCTTGGATAATACTCGAGTTGGAATTTTGGATTCTTCGGACCCAATCCAAATTAATAGACTTAGGTTAAAGTTGAGTTGAATCTCAGTTCAACTCGAATTCAATCGACATTTTAGCATGAATTATATAACCCAAAAATATAAAACTGAATTGAATACGATTTTAACTCAAATTTTTAGCTCGAATTGTGTATATCAAGTGGTTTACACCCAAAAATAGTAAGATCAGAGGGTGACACGTGGAAGGGATCCGACGGTCATAAGAGAGTCTATGAGAGTCCACAATTGAAATGATGGTTAGAGGAATAGGACTATTGAAATCCCGAGAAACGAGAAAACGTGATATCATGAGCCACCAGTTAAAAACAGTTTAGCACACATTCACGTATCTCAAGGAACAAGGCCATGATCACAAGTTGTGGCCCAAAAAGATAGATCAACGGTTGAGAGTCATCTCTATAAATAGCAGAGGTTAGTCTACCGGAAAGCGATCCCGCGATCAATTACAAATACTCTTCATAGAGCCAGCCTATATTTTTTCTTGTTTCTTGCTTCAAGGAAACCTTTACTTTTCCTGTAATACATCACTCCGGTGATAGTTTACTGCTTTTATTTATTGATAAGTCTAGTGTTAAATTTGTCTTCTAGATTCGAATTTAAATTACTTGCTATTTTGCAGTCTTGCTATTTACTTTACAGTAGTGTTCACACGTCACTATTTGGTAAAATTATTTAAAGTCCTTGAAGCTCCAAGACACAGAAAAACACCTAGAGATAACCTTACGCCTTGCTACAGTTAGGGTTGTTAATCAAACTGAGCTACTCGAGCTTGGCTTGAGTTCGGCTCGGGTTCGGCTCGTTCAGGCTCGGCTTGTTTTCTAAACGAGCCCGAACTTGAACAAGTTTTTAGGCTCGTTTAGAAAACAAGCCCTACAAGCTCGGCTCAAACTCGACAGGCTCGACTCGTTTATGTAACACCTCGCATCTTCTTTTATATATGTATATAGATATATAGTAAATAATTGTGGTAAAAAAATGTGGATATGTGTAGTAATAGTAGGAATAAATACTAGAGAGACAAATGGATTGGGAAGTTTGAGTTTCGAAGGTGTGTAAACTTGAGAAGAGGGATTATGAAAGTTTCTAAATATTTTTAGGTTAAAATAAGTTCTCCATTGAATCCGGAAGGTCGAAAAACATTGGGAGAGGTAATATGGGGTGTATTGGAAGTTAGGAAGTATTCCGGAGTGAAAACACACTTAGAGAGAATTTGGGTAAAAAGGAGTTGGGACACATTCTAGTATTTTGGTCATAACTTTTTATCCTTATATCCAATTGATCTAAAATTTGGACAGTAGTTATTAGACATCTAGGGCTACAAAAGTATATCTCATGAAAATTTTCCAATTCGACCTCTAAATAGGTCAAAACTTCCCTGGAAGTCAAAGTAGCAGAAGTGTACCGGAACACAGTACCGGTACGCCCGAACCAGTAGCTAAATCGTACCGGTACAGCGTACCGGTACGCCTGAAGTTTGGCACAGTAAAAGTCGGGATTTTGGTGTTTTAAAACACCCTTTTAAGCCTCATTTGACCCATTCTTCCATCCCACTCTCACCCCAAACATCTTATAGCCCTAAGAGAAGAGAAAAGGAGAGAAAAACACAAAGAGATCAAAACCAAAATTCCTCAAGAACACCATTCTTCTACTCTCTTATTCTACACTTTCACTACACCCTTACCCACACCTCTTGGAATCCTAGAGAGAGTCTTAGAAAAGAATAAAGAAGGAGAAAACACAAGATCAAAAGGGAAAAACAAAGGATTTAAGAGTGATTCAAGATCAAACCCTAGATTTCAAAAACACCAAGGTAGGGGTTTTCTTCCATTCTTGTTCATTGATGTTAGGGTTATTATATATATATATGTTTTGACTCCTAATCATATGTATTTGCTATGGGTTCATTGTTTATTAGTTCTCTTGCAATTGTTAACATGTTTTACACAAAGTTAGGGTTGTATACCCATGAAATCCCTCTTTTGTTTGAAAAACCCTAGTTTTCAAGAGTGATGGGTTTTCCTCTTGAACTCTTCCTTTATTCTTGATTTCAAAATCATAGTGTTTTGTGTTGAGTAATAAAATGATATTGTTGTGATCTCTTACATTTTTCTTGGTTGGTTATTGAAAATGTCACATGCTTAATTTGGGGATTTTGAGATATGCTTGTAAAATGAGAAATTGTGGATTTTGTAGTTATTTGGAATTGTTGGTGAATTGAGAATATTTTGGTTTCCTCATTGGTATGGTTGTTGTGATGGACTTGGATTGCCTTCGAGGGATGCCGTAGAGTGTTAGATGTTAGTCTATCCCAGTGGGGGTGAGATGGTTTCCTAACACTTGTGGTGGGTTGTCATTTGGTAATGCGATCACTATCGTTCACTGGAGTTCGAACAAGTGATGATATACTTTTCCTGTGAAGGGACTCGTCACTGCCATTGGGATGGTAGACGCCCTTTCCTAAAGTGTTTGTGATTGTGATTGTGATTGGTGGACTAGGTATAATCGTTGGGTAGATTCATGAGAAGCAATCAACATACATGATACGGGGATAAACCAATATAAATGGGATGATGAGTTGGACTGCCTTGGCCGGTGCATTGGTATGGGACAATGCATCGGAAGGCGCTCTTCCTAAATGGCAAGAGTTGGAAATGGTATATTGCTATGAAATTTACCTTAACCTTTCACTTGATTAGTGTTACGGCTTAAACTTGAGATCTATTTAAATGTCCCGTTTTTCCTTCAAAATTGATATATGCTATTTACGAAATGATATCGACCAGTTTTTATCTGTTTTCTAAACCTTGTTCGGGTTTGAAAGAATTTTTCTACAAAGCTTTGTGCTCACCCCTTACAGTTGAACATTTTTCAGATGTTGTGCCAGAGGATGAGCTCGGTGCTAACGAGTCGGGCCATGGAGAGGCTTCACTAGAGGGATACTTGGATCCCGAGTGGGACATCTAGAGATGTCGTTTACTTTTGTTCTAGACTAGAATATTCTTTTGAAACACTGTATAGTCTAGATCTCTTTTGTAATTTCCGCTGCGCTATAATAGTTAATGTTTTCTTTGGAAAATGTAAATGCCATTGTTGGGCTTATTCTTTTGATATTGTGGCCATGGCTTGGCTTATTCTTTTGGGATGATATTGTAAATTCTATGGATGATGAATGAAAAATTTTTCTTATTGATGGATTATCTTAGTGCTCTCATTATGTAAATGGTTTTAGAATGTAATGTCGTCCAGGGTGGTTTTTGGGACGTTACAAAGTTGGTATCAGAGCTTAGGCTTTAGGTCTTACATGGGAGCTGTAGGTTATAGATTACCACTGGAAAGGTAGGACTAGGTTGAAGGAGCCGTATGCTTGCATTTGTTTGAAGTTATGTGCTTATCAAATAGGTTAGATTTATTGTATATTTAGGTTAAGAGTTAATTATTTGTTCGGATTCGATGAGTTGTCTCGCTACGCAATCAAGTTTGTGGTCACTGTGGCAAGGAGGGCTAAATGCTTTGAATAAGATTTGAGGTCTTCCATCCGCGAGAAGCTGGTTACACTCTGAATTCGAGAATACAAGATCTCGTGAACGTGGACGTAGACGCGGGCGTGTACGTAGACGTGGATGCGGTTGAGCAAAGACTTCAGACAGTTGGAGAAGATGGAGTTACTCAGACGAGAGCAGGCATGGACTCGCGCCAATTCTTTGCATGCGGAGAGTATGGGCACTTCAACCATAGATGCCCCTCGTTTCCCCCAAGGACCAAACAAGCAACCGAGTAAGTACCAGCAAACAAGCCACCTCTACAAAGGCCAGCACAACAGAGACCTCATATAGCTCGAGGAGTGGGAGGCGTACCAGAGAGAGTAGGCACGGATGCACGCCGATGCTTTGCCTGTGGAGGTGTTGGGCACTTCATAGATAATTGTCCATTGCTTTCTACCAAGACCAACCAAGCAACTGGGCAAGTGAATGCAAACAGGCCACCGCTACAACAGCCATTACCACCACAGAGACCGTTACAAGCTCATGCCTCCGACGGCGCCAATCAAGGAAGGGTTTTTTCTTTGACTCAACCGGAGGAAGATGCCTCCAACGCCGTTGTGGAAGGTATTGTTCTTCTCTACCATTCTTGGGCCTGAATTTTATTGGATTCCTATGCGACTCATTCTTTTATACGTACTGCGGACGCTGTGGAATTGGGATTGGGTTCCGAGGAGCTAGAACATGCTTTATATGTTGACTTGCGGGGGATACCAGGCTGGTCTGTAAGGGTTACGTGCAAGCGGATTACATTTCAGTTACCAGTAGGTTTACGTATATGTATTTCTTTGACTCTAATTTATATCTACTTGCTAGGGAATCATCATGTCTTGCCATTCTGGATAATACTACCTTGTTCCAAAATATATTATGGTTGGGTAAACCCTAAATCTTTTCTTATGCCTTCAAACCCTAGTTTACAAAGGAGATGTGTTTTTCTCTTGATTTCTCCTTTGCTCTTGATTCCCGAACTTAAATATTATTTGTTCTAAGCTATGTTATGGGTGGGTGACCACCAAATCCTTTTGGTATGCCCTTGAAATCCTAGTTTTCAAGGGAGATGTGTTTTCTCTTTATCTTGCCTTTGTCATTGATTTCAAACCTTGATAGTCGTTTGTTATCGATTCCAATATATGATTGTTGATTTATCTCTGATTTCCAAGCTTAATATTCATTTGTTCTTGATATCTAAATTTGATATGCACTTGGTAGTGACTATAACCCTTGTGATTCAATTATTCTCAATATTCAATACTTGATATTCTTTATTCTTGGTTCCAAGACTTGAGTGTTCTTTTGGTCTTGATTTCTAAGCTTCATAATCCTTTGTTCTTGATTTCACACCTTGATAGTCGTTTGTTATTGATTTCCATACATGATTGTTCCGTTAAATCTTAATTTCTCCTTTGTTCATGACTTTCAAGCTTGATACGCCTTTATTCTTGATTTCCAAGCTTAATATTCATTTGCTCTTGATAGCCAAATTTGATATTCATTTGATTGATTCTAACTATTGTAATTCATGTATTCTTGATATTCAATACTTGACATCCTTTGGTTCTTGATTTCAAGACTTGGTTGTTCCTTTGTTTTTAATTTCCCTAGGCTTGATGATCCATTGGTTCTTGATAGCCAAATTTAATATTCATTTGTTATTGATTCTAACCCTTGTGATTCATTTATTCTTGATATTCAATACTTGATATTCATTGGTTCTTGATTCCAAGACTTGACATTCAATTGCTCTTGATTTCAATACTTGATTTCTCCTTGTCCTTGAGTTCAAAACTTGATACTCTTTAGTTCTTGGTTACAAAGCTTGATATGCATCTGTTATTGACTTCAAGACTCGATTGTTACTTTGTTCTTGATTCCAAAGCTTGATTATTATTTGTTCCTTAATTCAAAATTCTAACGATTGGTATTGACCAATAAAATGGTATTTTCGATGATATTATGTTAATTTTTCTTAAATTATTTCAAAAAAAAAAAAAAAATGTATATGGATTTGGAAGCTAAAATGGGAGGACAAGTCTGGTTAGGTTTCAACTGTAACCTTTAGTGGATTGTAATTTATATCAGAGTGCGCAACGAAGTAACGGAGTAAGGACTACAATGGGGAAACTACGGAGAAGATTCAACTCATCCGAGAGAGGCTACGCACGGCGCAAAATAGACAGAAGAGCTATGCGGACCACAGACGAAGACCCTTGGAATTCAAATTGGGAGACTACGTGTTCCTCAAAATGTCGCCCAAGAAAGGAGTATTTAGATTCGGCAAGAAGGGAAAGTTAGCGCCAAGATATACTGGGCCATTTGAAGTAATTAAAGTTGTGGGCAAAGTGGCGTATCAGTTGCGGTTACCAGCTCAGTTGTCTGGGGTACATGACGTGTTCCACGTGTCGATGTTGAGAAAGTGCCAATCGGATGCAACGCCGGTCGTAGACTTGGAAGATATTGAAATTCAAGATGGAGCAACCTATGAAGAACAACCGTTGAAGATTCTCGATGCCAAAGAGAAGGTGCTCCGTAACAAAGTCATCCGACTAGTGAAGGTTTTGTGGCAACACCATGGAGTGGAAGAAGCTACTTGGGAACCGGAGCTAGAAATGAGAGAGAAGTACCCGCACATATTCACTACTTGAGATAAGTTTCGAGGACGAAACTTTCTTTAAGGGGGGTGGATTGTAACACCCCGCATCTTCTTTTATATATGTATATAGATATATAGTAAATAATTATGGTAAAAAAATGTGGATATGTGTAGTAATAGTAGGAATAAATACAAGGGAGACAAATGGATTGGGAAGTTTGAGTTTCGAAGGTGTGTAAATTTGAGAAGAGGGATTATGAAAGTTTCTAAATATTTTTAGGTCAAAATAAGTTCTCCATTGAATCCAGAAGGTCGAAAAACATTGGGAGAGGTAATATGAGGTGTATTGGAAGTTAGGAAGTATTCCGGAGTAAAAACACACTTAGAGAGAATTTGGGTAAAAATGAGTTGGGACACCTTCTAGTATTTTGGTCATAACTTTTTATCCTTATATCCAATTGATCTGAAATTTAGACAGTAGATAGCAGACATCTAGGGCTACAAAAATGTATCTCATGAAATTTTTTCAATTCGACCTCTAAATGGGTCAAAACTTCCCTGGAAGTCAAAGTAATAGAAGTGTACCGGAACACAGTACCGGTACGGTACCGTACCGGTATGCCCGAACTAGTAGCTAAACCTTACCGGTACAGCGTACCGGTACGCCCGAAGTTTGGCACAGTAAAAGTCAGGATTTTGGTGTTTTAAAACACCATTTTAAGCCTCATTTGACCCATTCTTCCATCCCACTCTCACCCCAAACATCTTAGAGCCCTAAGAGAAGAGAAAAGGAGAGAAAAAACACAAAGATCTTGAGAGAGTTACCCCTTATAAAGATCAAAACCGAAATTCCTTAAGAACACCATTCTTCTACTCTCTTCTTCTACACTTTCACTACACCCTTACCCACACCTCTTGGAATCCTAGAGAGAGTCTTAGAAAAGAATAAAGAAGAAGAAAACACAAGATCAAAAGAGAAAAACAAAGGATTTAAGAGTGATTCAAGATCAAACCCTAGATTTCAAAAACACCAAGGTAGGGGTTTTCTTCCATTCTTGTTCATTGATGTTAGGGTTATTATATATATATGTTTTGAATCCTAATCATATGTATTTGCTATGGGTTCATTGTTTATTGGTTCTCTTGCAATTGTTAACATGTTTTACACAAAGTTAGGGTTGTATACCCATGAAATCCCTCTTTTGTTTGAAAAACTCTAGTTTTCAAGAGTGATGGGTTTTCCTCTTGAACTCTTCCTTTATTCTTGATTTCAAAATCATAGTGTTTTGTGTTGAGTAATAAAATGATATTGTTGTGATCTCTTGCATTTTTCTTGGTTGGTTATTGAAAATGTCACATGCTTAATTTGGGGATTTTGAGATATGCTTGTAAAATGAGAAATTGTGGATTTTGTAGTTATTTGGAATTGTTGGTGAATTGAGAATATTTTGGTTTCCTCATTGGTATGGTTGTTGTGATGGACTTGGATTGCCTTCGAGAGATGCTGTAGAGTGTTAGAGGTTAGTCTATCCCAGTGGGGGTGAGATGGTTTCCTAACACTTGTGGTGGGTTGTCATTTGGTAATGCGACCACTATCGTTCACTGGAGTTCGAACAAGGGATGATATACTTTTCCTGGGAAGGGACTCGTCACTGCCATTGGGATGGTAGACGCCCTTTCCTAAAGTGTTTTTGATTGTGATTGTGATTGGTGGACTGGGTATAATCGTTGGGTAGATTCATGAGAAGCAATCAACATACATGATACGGGGATAAACCAATATAAATGAGATGATGGGTTGGACCGCCTTGGCCGGTGCATTGGTATGGGACAATGCATCGGAAGGCGCCCTTCCTAAATGGCAAGAGTTGGAAATGGTATATTGCTATGAAATTTACCTTAACCTTTCACTTGATTATTGTTACGGCTTATACTTGAGATCTATTTAAAATGTCCCGTTTTTCCTTCAAAATTGATATATGCTATTTACGAAATGATACCGACCGGTTTTTATCTGTTTTCTAAACCTTGTTCGGGTTTGGAAGAATTTTTCTACAGAGCTTCGTGCTCACCCCCTACAGTTGAATATTTTTCAGATGTTGTGTGCCAGAGGATGAGCTCGGTGCTAACGAGTCGGGCCATGGAGAGGCTTCACTAGAGGGATACTTGGATCCCGAGTGGGACATCTAGAGATGTCGTTTACTTTTGTTCTAGACTAGAATATTCTTTTGAAACACTGTATAGTCAAGATCTCTTTTGTAATTTCCGCTGCGCTATAATAGTTAATGTTTTCTTTGGAAAATGTAAATGCCATTGTTGGGCTTATTCTTTTGATATTGTGGCCATGGCTTGGCTTATTCTTTTGGGATGATATTGTAAATTCTATGGATGATGAATGGAAAAATTTTCTTATTGATGGATTATCTTAGTGCTCTCATTATGTAAATGGTTTTAGAATGTAATGCCGTCCAGGGTGGTTTTTGGGGTGTTACAGTTTATGTGCAAATACTCGGGCTCAGCTCGGGCTCGACTTGTTTTTGGTTCGTTCAGGCTCGGCTCGTTTAGGAACAATTTTTTAAGCTCGATTAAGAAACAAGCTTTTAAAGCTCGGCTCGGACTCGGCTCGAACTCGTTCGACTAACAGCCCTAGCTACAGTCACCTGAGTAGTCACTATTTTAGAACCCCACATCGGTCAAGTAGGTAAGGTCGTACATGTTTGAATTTTAAGTCCACCTGAACTTTGGCACGCTCGTAATCCGAAAATACGCCAAACGTGTTTTTTGGCATGCCCAGTGGGACCATGAGAGTGACAGTATGATGAACACTTGAGGTAAGACCAAAATTGGCTCTTCTGAAGTGCCTCTGACGCACGAAGTTGTGTAAGAAAGCAGACATGGTATCTCCAACCTACAGGAGGAATTGCCTCCACTCGAGGGGCAAGAGAACCGCGAGTCTAACTTAGAGCCGGAGGCCTCCATCAAGGCTATATCGCAAGAAGTTTCTCAACAAGTCTTTGGTTTTATTCAGGGCCCAGGGGATTTGATCAGAGAAGAACACGGCCGCACCAGACAAGCACTGGAATGGCTAGGAGATAGTCTGAGCCATATGGGGGCGTGAGACAACCATTGTTTTCCCTGTACTAGCGATTCTTGTGGAAGCACCTCAACCAGTGCTTCCTCCGTATGTGCTGCCTTAGAGGGCATAATAGGCCAGGAATGACCACAAGCACAACAACAATCCTTTTTTTCCAAGAGGAGATATCCCCCAATCCTGAGGTTGGGGGACTAATAAGGTAGCTGTTAGTCGTCTTTTTGGCGGCACCCTAGGTGGTCATGAACATAGACCAACTGAATAAGATTATCCAGGAACATGTCGGCCCTGCTATGAGAAGGGTGGTAAGGCCGACATACCACAAACCCTATCCCGATTGGATTGATAGGGAATATGAGTATCCTAGGGGGTACAAGGTTCCAGTGTTTACCACGTTTTTGAGGCAAAACAGTCAGTCGATCGTGGAGTACATTAGTCGTTTCATAGTTCAGTGTCGTGAAGCTGGAGCTAACAAATTTCTGAAGCTGAGGTTGTTTGCTAATTCCTTGACATGAGCAGCCTTCAGGTGGTACATTAATTTGCCGCCCAATTCTGTGTTGGGTTGGCAACAACTGAAGGCAAGTTTCATGCTCAATTCTACTGCACTGAGCCGGAAGTTGCCATGGCCGTTTTGGCCAGGTTGTATCAGATGGTTGGGAAAACAATGAAGCAGTACATTTGTAGTTCAAGAAGGCTAGGAACTGGTGTAGATTGGTGCTGCCTGAGATGGAGTATGTGCAGATTGCATAGAATGACTTGGGGTTTGAGCTCCGAAAAAAGTTCAAAGGGATGGAATTCAACGACTTGTTCGAGCTGGCCACACGGGCTACGCAGTATGAATATATACTGTGCGAAGAGTTGGACTAAAGAAACGCGTCCAAAAGAACGAGCCCCAACACTAAAATCTTCATAATCAAGCCAGACCAGAAGCTGGAGGTAAACATGGCTGAAATCGTGGCGAGACGGCTGCACGTGTGCAAGAATTTAACCAAGCCTCTAGAGAATCAAGCTTAGCCTGTGTCGAGTGTTGACAAAGGCACTAGCAATGGAAGCGGTCGAAAGTACTACCTTGACATTTCAAAGGCTGATCGAATCTACTTGCTGACGGCATTATCAAGCTGTTATTTGGTCAAAAGATTCTATCAGCCGCAGAGCTGAAAAACAAGACATACTATAAATGACATCACTTGTGGAGCCATTCTACCGTGAACTGTGTGGTGTTTCAAAATGCTATTTAGGAGAATCTGACTAAGGGTCACTTGATCTTTGGAGACAAGAGAAAGTCAGAGATGAGGGTTGACAAATATCCCTTTTAGAAGATAGCCACCATTAATATGGTGGAAGTGGGATAGTCAAGAACTCCCAGAAAGAAAGTGGTCAATGGATGATGAAAAGCCAAGGGGAAAGAAGGTCGATGCACCCCAGAATGAATCATCAGAGAAGGACTTTGGGGCTGAGCTGCATATATCGTCGAGACTCTAAGAACAGCTCGGCATGGTCAAGAATGGTCTATGTCCAAGTGTAAAGCTTTTTACGGAATCGTTCCAAAACATGAAGTCATCAAAGAGGAGCGAGTTGAGTTGTCCAAAAGGCCACAGAAGAAATGACACTACAAGGGAATCCATTGGGAACGACGGCTGAGTGGCCGTTGCCTAAGGAAGGTCTGGAGGATTGACTGGGCAAGTTTATGAGGCCGAGCTACAAAGGGCATGGTAAAGACATACCAGAGCCTTCAAGGGGTCAGTTAGGACCGAAGTATGAGGAGTATGCCAGAAGGTTGGCGCCTAGTCAGCCTATGAGAATGAAGGGATATCGAGACCGACCAAGGATGGTGAAACCAGCTGAGCTATTGGAAGGCTGTTGGTACGTAGCCTAGCACTCAAAATTCCCATAGTACCATCAGCTTGACTACTGTTGAGATCACATAAGCGTAGGAAGCAGCATATACAAACAAAGTTGCACAAGTGGGAAGAAGAGGAGAAAATTTAGGCCCTGTAGGCCTAGGAGACATTCCGACAACAAGATCTTGAGATTGGGGAGATTAGATCCCGATTTGGGGTGTCCCTACCTCCGCAGTGTCTAGTGGCCTCGAAGAAGGCCATGACTAAGGAAAAAAGGAAGAAGAAGGTAGAGCCTAAACCCTCACCCGAGGAGAGTTTCGAGGAGTAAATGGTGAAAAGGGTGGTGGAACGAATGAGGATCGCGCTCAACATCCCTTTAGAGACTTGTAAGGGAGGAAAGAAGTAGGATAATACAGACCCCACCGATGGAGACGATAACAACGGAGGCGACTCTATCCAATTTGGCACTCTAGGCCCAGTAGTGCCTATCAATGCTCTTGGTCTGCTACAAACTTCATTCAAAAGTCAAGGATCTGAAGTAAAATCCCTGGAATGAGATGTCAAAGACACGTGAACACCAGGGTCAACATTCTTGGACACCAGGGTCATCCTGAGAGAGGTCTGAGCTAGGAAGAACGGACAAATAAAGTGACAACATTAAAGGTTGGCCATTTAGTAGACCTACGCGGCCCATTATGCAAAATTTGAAGCCGCTATATCACCTGATTCAAATCATACACCCAAGTATAAGTGGTCAAATTATAGTATTACTCTGTTAAGTCCGAGGTCGAACCCACATGGAGCTATCTGTTGGAATTCAAAAATAGAAAAGGTAAATTGTCTTGTGTGTAGTGTGTTTTATAATGGCTTGTGGTGTGAACTTAGAATTGATAGACAAATATGTAAACTAAACTTTAGATAACAATAATTAATAAACTACTCTTTAGTTCGGGGATCCAACATGCACTTTATTGCTTGATTATGAAAATGCCATCTTACAAAAATTAACTTCCGTTTTACTGGAAAGTCAACTGGTAGGTTTGATGTATAAACTGAACCATATCGCAACAATTGATTAGGTTAGACGAAAGGTCTATGTATCATACAACAACCAAATAGCCCGAGTAAACCCGAAGGTGAACCATTTAAAAGATTTACTTTAGCTATTCGATCGGAAGGTCAATGATTTAATGAAGATGGAGTTCTGGTTTATGTATAGAATCAAAAATATTAGCTATGCCGAAATTTAACCGGTTTATAACCAATCTCCCGACTGTTCCATAAAACCCAACTACATGCAACATTGAATCAAGCATGAAAACCGTAATACTTATAGATAGAATGGTATACGACAATAAGCTTTGCTCAGTGTTCATAACCATGAGCATATAATAGTAATAACCATCCATCAATCAAGGGAGGTATAAATATTATCGCATAAGTAAAACATCGGCATTTTCATAACACAAACAACATTACACATGTTTTCACCCTTCACTAAAGAGTATAAACGAACTACTCATACTTCATTGATACAGATAAGCAAGAAGGACGAGATAATCCCATTACAACAGCAAACAAAATACAACAAGTCCTTTCCCGAGTAATAGTTGAAACACTCCCACTCTTATACCAGCAAGGGCACAAAAGTGAGAGAGGTTCAATCCTACAAGTAGAAAAGCTAAAAAAGAAATGTAGAAGAAGAGAGTTTCTGGTTTGGAAAGTGTTTAGGGTAGGGTTTCCTTTTTTTGGCTCTGGATTTCTTCTCTTTGGCCAACTCCTTTGAAAACTGACTGAGGCAGGCTATTTATAGGCACTAGGGAGAAGCTCCAAGGGCAGCAAACACCCAAGCAGACCAATCGGGGTCTTTTGTCATCCTTTTGGACAAATGGGAAGAAAGGAGGGCAAAGGCGGTTTAGCCACCTTCTAGACGCCACCACCACCGTCCAGACGGTAGTGATCCTCTGGTTTTTGGTTTGCACAGTGTTGACTCTTGATTTACATATGCCTCCCCTTTTTTGTTTAGCCTCTACACCTCCATCTATTCAAATTTCCTTAATTACCTTTGAAACCCTACTAGATAGATAAATTAAACATTAGCCCTAATACTTCATAAATTAATCACTTTAATTCAATTTACGCATATAAGTAACCCTAAACCCTAATTCAATTCCGCACTTTTTAGGGTTAATCACTATACATTCGAGCACACTTGGAGGAAAAACCTTGCAATAGGGTCTTGGTGGCTAATGGAGCATCTGTCAACATTCTTCCCATAGCTACTATGAAGAAGCTTGAGAGGAAAGAAGAGGACCTAGTCCATATTGATTTAACGGTGGAGGGTTCACAGGAGGAGTCAACAAGATTGTGGGAGTCCTACTCTTTGAATTGATTGTCGGCAACAAGACTAACATTACGCTGTTCTTTGTGATTGACACAACGAAGTGCTACAATGCTCTCTAGGGATGGCACTGGATCCATATGAGTGAGTGCATTCAATCAACTCTCCATCAGCAGCTGGTGCTATGGAGTTTGAGAGATTTTAAGGTGGTGGAAGCAGACCAAACGCCCTTTGTGGCAGATGTTCACACGACCGATGCTTGGCTCTACGAAGAAGGGTTAGGGTTGATAACATTTCAATGCTAGAATAAATATGAAAAGCCAATAGAAGTCGTGTTTCAGATCGACTTGAGGTTTAACGAGATCCGTCAGACAGAGGGGGAGGTCCTTTAGCCCACTAATGTGCAAAGGCTGAATGACGCGAACGAACCTGAAAATTTGGTTGATGATAGAGATTTCATATGGGAAACACAACATTAAGAGGCTTTCCATCAAATTAAGGAGGATTTGGCGAGCCCACCAGTTCTTATGCCACCCATTAAGGGTAGGCCACTATTATTGTACTTATCAGCCGCATATAAATCTATTGGGTGTTTGCTGACTCAAAATAATAATACATGCAAAGAGTAAGCCATTTATTATTTAATTCAAATTTTGACTCCGATCAAGCAACGTTATAAGCTGATCGAGAAACTTTGTTTAACATTGTACTTTGCATCACAAAAAATGAGAGTCTATATGATTTTAGTTGTGGTGTATGTTGTTGGAAAAACTAATTTAATGAAGTACATGCCAATGAGACCAATTATGAAAGGTTGAATAGATAAATGGGTTTTGGCCTTGATGAAATTTTCACTTCATTGCTTGCTACAGTGCGCGGTAAAAGGCCAAGCACTGTCCAATTTTTTAGTAGACCACCCTTGCGTGGAATCAGAGCAAGACACAAGGGAATTGTTTGGTTTGCTAGGAGTACACGTGGTGTCATTAACGCCATGAAAATTAAGATTCGACGGGTCAAGGACACGTGAGTTTGCAGGGGCTGGGGTAATTATAGAATCACCCCAAGGTCGCAAAACCAACTGTCATTTAAACTAGAGTTTGAATGCACTAATAACCAGGCCAAATACAAGGCGTTGATTTTTGGGTTTGAAGTTTTGTTCGGACTGAGAGTATCAACAATCTAAATAACCAGTGATTCCCTATTAGTCATTAACCAGATCGCCAGCAGTTTCCAATGAAAAAGTTGGGATCTGTGCCCATTCCACTCCATTGCAATGGCATTGTTGACAAATGTTGATGACGTGACATTGCAAGCGGTCCCAAGAGAGATGAACGACCAAATTAAAAACTTGGCCCAACTGGGATCAAGTCTAAGAATTCCTCGAGGAATGGACAAGGTACTAGTCAAAGTCAAAATGAGAGTTCTGCCATCCATAAGAACTAAAGGGATGGACTATGAAGAGCTAATAGTGGAAGTGGAAGAGGAAGACTGGAGGTTCAACATCATGCAGTTTCTAAGGAATACAAAATGGATTGTAGAGCAAGCCATTAGAAGACAGTTCGCTAACTACATACTCATGGATGGAGAACTGTATAATAAAGGAATGCATGATGACCTATTATTAAGGAGCATCGGCATGGAATAGGCCATCTTGGTAATGGCTGAAAGTCATGAGGGCATATGTGGTACACATTAAGCTGGTATCAAGATATAGTGGCTAATTAGAAGATATGTCTACCATTGACCAAGCATTCTGAAAGATTGCATTGAGTATGCAGGAGGTTGCCAAGCATGCCAATGCCACTGGCCTATCTAGAGGGTGCCAACAATACAAATGCATCATGTAATCAAGGCATGGCTATTCAGAGCTTGGGCCATGGATTTGATAGGGAAGATTTTTCCCTTTTCAATGAAGCAACAATCTTTTTATCATTTTGGTTACCGACTATTACACAAAGTGGGTGGAGGCCATTCCAATGAGGACGATCAATCAGGCCGACATCATATGAATGATAAATGAAATCATTGTGCACTAATTTGGGCTTCCCCAACACATAGTGGCCGACCAAGGAACAATCTTTGCAGATAGTGAAGTTAGGAATTTGCAGAGGAGCATGATTTTAGCATAATCCACTCAACCCCATACTATGCGCAAGGAAACGACCAAGAAAAATCTACTAACAAGGTGATGAAAAAGATTACCACAAAGATGGTAGAAGACAACCCAAGGGGATGACACAAAAAAATATCGGAAGCACTATAGGCATACAGAACGTCCAAACGATCTACCATCAGAATCAGGCCATTCAAGCTAACATATGGGCACGATGCGGTCTTGCCTATGGAAATCACCATGAGATCATTGTGAGTGGCTTTTCAGAATAGGCAAAGTCCAATTGAGTAAAACGAGGCCATGATGATTGAGCTTGATGATTTGTACGAAGTGCGGCTGGGTGCTTTGGATTGCATTAAAGTGCAAAAGTTTAGAGCTGCCACACATACAATAAGAGGGTCATGAATAGGACCTTCGGCATAGGTGACTTAGTCTGGAAAGTAAAGTTGCCTTTAGGACTAAATGATTCAAGGACAGGCAAATGGTCGGCCAACTAGGAGGGGCCATTTGAAGTCCTCGAGGTCAAGAAAGATGATGTTTACCACTTAATAGATTTGGATGGAGAATGCCATCTTCTAGAAACAGTTTCTAGTTATAAAAATCGAAAGATAATAATCGCATGAGAAATTCTAACTCCATGAAAGTTAGTTCACATATCGTCGCGATGCTAGAAAATAAAAATCACTAAGAGTTTTGATTTTTAATTTATACTTGTTCCAGTGAAGGTTAGGCAACAGAATAATTGCATCCTAAAGGATAAATTATGCGGATCACATAAAGGCATAAAGACGGATCTTCTACTTGTGTTACGAGCCGTCAAATCACCACGATCTCTTCCTTCGTCCGTAGAGCAGCTACTAGAATCCTCCACTTGATTGTCACGATCCAAATCTTAGGGACTAAGATGAAGACCCTAGAGAGAGTTTCTTGAAGAGAGAGATTATTGAGAGAGAGAGAGAGAGAGAAAGAGAGGATGTGATATATTCTGGTATAGAATTGTCTGTATCTTCCCAATGTAATGAGTCCTTTAAATAGAGGCAAGATATTGAGTCCAATCCTTGTAGGACTCTTATTCCCAATCTAATTTAACTTCTAAGTTAGATAGATGGACTCCCATTGTAATCTAACTACTCACAATCCATTTTGACGTCTCATGGGTTAAGGAGCAGATCCTAACCCGATCCAATTTCTAACATCTCCCACTCGTCCATATAAGTTATTTCTCTCTCTTGAAATTCTCAAAGTCTCTTCCCATGCTCATCTCCTCATACAAAAAATGAAACGTGCGACTAGACGAGAAATGGTAAGAAAACCGAGAGTGCTATATCAAATCATCATCTAACCAACATAGTGCATCTCTCATAAGTATCTCATCTATGCCCTAGTCTATTTCATTATGCCAGATTCAACACCTCTAATCCCTTATGAGTTATAAACTCATATCAGTGCACAAACCCCTCAATAATGTAATGTACTCATAATTATAATGAAACTTTAGATCGACATAATTGCCAAGGATATGAGCCACAAAAAAATAGTGTCAAACTAAGCAGTCTTCCCTAGACACTCACGCCAATTCAGCTAGACACAACTGCTTTCCTAGACATGTCCGTGAGACAATATTATCCATGGTCCTTGGTAAACATACTAAAGTAGTGACATTGAGCATCTTCTTCATGACGTTGTACTAGGTCCATAAGGACATAAGAAGGATCATTATCAATATCATGATCCAAGAGTTCACAATAGTGACTAAGTAGGGATCCATTAGATCACTATCTTATAATGGTTGACAATAGCACATATAGTATGATATGAATGTTATGAAAAAATCCCCCACTCAATTAGGGATGTCATATTATAAAATATGTCGTACGAATCTATGTCTAGTTGCTATCAATGCGCCTAACCTGAGGTCTCCAACCCAGCCATTCTCTGGGCGCCTGCTTGAAGTCTCACATTCGGCTTTAATTAGGCTGCATAAAGTTGTGGAAACTCTTCATGGTAACATTTGAAAATGTCCAAGCCTAATCAAATAAAAGCAACATTACTAAAACCAAATGTTATCTATACCTCTTGCTCGCTACTCTGATTAGCGCCAAGGAGATTGCTCGTGTGAGTAAGCCAATCATAAGCCTGTTGATATCTTATGACATAAACGTATCCTCAACAATCAATCATTCCATAGAAAAATACAATGCAAAAAGGACTGAAATATTATTATTATTATTATTAATGTCAATAAGAGTCTAAGCACATCAATTCTTACGAATACCTAAACACCTACATGGGAAAGAAAAGCAACTCTAGGAATAGGCTTAGTGAAAGGATCATCCAACATACTATCTATGGAAATGTGCTTCAAGGCCACTTCCCCTTACACAATCATATCATGAATATAGTGAAAATGAATATCAATGTGTTTGGTTCATCCATGATATTTGGGATCCTTCGCATACGCTAGAGCAGCCATGTTATCGCAATGAATCAGCACAACATCATGCCGATGTAGCGTGATGTCTAGATGTTGTAAGAATCTCCTAAACTAAACTGCCTCTTGTACTGCTGAAGAGCAGACATTATACTCTGACTCATAGTAGATGGGGCAACACATGATTGTTTCTTGCTACACCATGAAATAGCTCCTCGTCCGAGTACAAATGCATAGCCAGAAGTAGACTTACGATCGTTCCTATCGCTAGCCCAATCTGCATTGCTGAACCCCTCAATCTTAAGTCTCCACCATGATAGCAAAGTACAAGATCAGACGTGCCATGTAGGTATTGGAAGGTCTTCTTAATTGCTTACCAATGAGAAAGTCCTAGGTCACTATGAAAGCGACTAACCAAACCTACTACATAGCATATGTCAAGGCGAGTACATATCATGGTGTAAATCAAACTCCCAACTAAAATTCCATATGGTACTTTGGACATCTGTCTTTTTTTTTCATCGGTTTTAGGGCACTGGTCAAGACAAAGCTCACGACCCTTTTCAATTGGAGTGTCTACGAGTTTGGAGAGGTTTATATAGAATCTTTCAAGGACCTTCTTTATGTAAGAGTCTTGAGACAAATATATAAGTCTCTTTGCACAATCCCTTATAACATTAACTCCCAGTACAAAATTTTCTTCACCTATATCTTTCATCTCAAAAGTAGAGGATAACCACTCTTTAGTGGCGATAATCATCTTTGTGTAATTCCCAGCAAGAAGAATGTCATCAACATGCAATGATAGAATCATAATTCCTTCCTTGGATCATTTAACATACACAGAGTGGTCTCACTAACTAGATGATTGCTTGAGACAATAAATAGAATGTTTTAGGCAGCAAACTTTGTGCTCTTGTCCCTTGAATTCAAAACCCTCTTTGTTGAGTCATATAGATCTTTTTATCTAGTTCTCCATTGAGAAATGTTGTTTTAACATCTATATGGAATAATTCCAAATCCACCTATGCAACAATAGCTAGGATCAGATGAATAAAGACAAATATCAACACTAGGGAGAATATGTCTTCATAGTCTATACCCTTCTTTTGGGTATATCCTTTCACCACAAGTCGGGCTTTATACTTGTCAATTGATCCATATGCCTTGTGCTTAATCTTTAAGACCCATTTGTTACCAATATGAAGCTGTCTCATCTAGCTCCAGTCTCCCCCTCAATCTCAAAACGATGACGAGGGATAATTCTGCAACCTGTCCTATGAACCTGAGAATCTTGAGGCACTGGTGGTGTACTCCCACTAGGTGGAAGATCACTCCCATTCTCTTCGACGATTACATGATGAGGTAAAACTTCCCCACCCTCGTCGAGAGGATATGTGAAACCCTCAAGTTCCTCCATCTCATAAAACTCAAGATTATGCTTAGCTTCACTTATGCTTGGATAATCATTCTCAATGGAATTAACATCTCATGACTATGCTTCAATAATTCCCTTATCAAGATGTTCCCCAAGCATCACATACCCTTTTGAGCTTTCAAACTATCTTATAAAGATTTTCTTGTTAGTTGTAGGGCCCAGTTTTTCAAACTTATCAAAAGTGTTGTGAACATAAACTATTGACCCCCATGGGAGCAAATGCTCCAAATTGGGCTTTTTGCCTCTCCAAAGTTCATAAGGGGTAGTGGGAACTGATTTAGAAGGCACTCAATGAAGGATGTAGGCCACATTAAAAAATGAATCCCCCCAAAAGGTAATAGGGAGATTAGCCAGCGCCATCATTGACCTAACCATGTCTAATAAGGTTCGATTTCTTTTCTCTGCCACACCATTTTGTTACAGATTGTAAGGAATCGTCAATTGCCTTCTTATACCCTTTTCCTCACGCAGTTCTTTAAATTGATCTGAGAAGTACTTGCACCCACGATTAGGTCGAAGAGCCTTTAAACTCCCCTCTTTTTGATTCTCAACCCCTGCTAAGAAATGTTTGAAGCAATCCAATGCTTCATATCAATGAGTGATCAGATAAACATAACCATATCGCGTGTAATCAACTATAAAAGTAAGGAAATAGGAAGCACCATGTCGTGCTTTTACATTCATAGGTCCACAGATGTCTGAATGAATTAACTCTAGAGGATGATTAGCCCTAATCGCCTTTCCAAAAGGCTTCCTATAGGCCTTTCCTGCCAAACAAGGCTCATATATTGGTAAGTTGACTTTAGCAAGTGGGCCCATAGGCCTTCTCGAGCTAACTTGGGC
Source organism: Ilex aquifolium (assembly GCA_951799425.1). NCBI lineage: Eukaryota > Viridiplantae > Streptophyta > Magnoliopsida > Aquifoliales > Aquifoliaceae > Ilex > Ilex aquifolium. The sequence continues at coordinate 28,668,207 of OX637395.1, read as the reverse complement.
ATCCTATCTTGGCCTATATGCCAAAGTCTAGCATGCCAAGTAACTGAATCACATGCATTATTATCACAAGCCATATAGGAATACGATGAAGAAGAATAAATAATATCTAAGACGTAAAAATTATTTGAAACATATCCATGCCCAAACAAATCACCATCTAAAAACATGTCGAGCTGACTACCATTAAAACTAAATGAAAAACCAAGTTCAACTATGCTAAAACTGAAATGAGATAATGTCAAACATTAGGTTCATAAAGCACATCATGCAGAAGCAGCGTCCACCCAGTACGTAACTTGAGCTGATAAGAGCCAACTCCAAGAGTTTCCTCACATACGTTTTTTCCCATAAAAATGCTCCTTGTGCCCACTATTAGTCAATGATAATCCACAAACCCTCCTTAATATCATGCTACATAATTTGTTGCTCTGATATCTACTATCCATACAAGGAGAGAATGAGAAACCAATACATGTGTACAAACAAAAGTAAAATGAGAAATTAGGTTAGTGGATACCTTCTTTGCATCAGCGCATCCATGAGCAAAGTGTTCCATCTGACCACAGTTATAGCACTTCAGCTTGGACTTGTCTTTATTTCTAGCACCTTTTCCTCTACGACGCTTGCCATTCTTACCTGCTTTTGGTGCCAAGTTCCCAGATCCATTCTGCCTTTTATTCCATCCTTGTCTCTTGTGGTTAGGCCCATGGGCCTTACTCTTGCCTCTCTAGGTGACAAGGACAGATGAGTGATTCGCCACTTGGTGCTCTGCTTCCAACTCTAAATGACGCGAAATATCAACAAATGTTTTGATATTTTCATTATGAGTCAAGATTTACTTCATTTGGCTCCAAGATTTAGGCAGAGATCTAATCACATTGAGAATGTGTTGCTCATCAATGAGGTTATTTTTGGCAACCTTCAATTCACGAATCATAGCAGACATCACCGTATTTCAGGGTTAAGGCACATAGCCTTGTAGCAGATATGCCGCCAATGGTAATCTTCAACTGGTCCCACGTCTCCTTAATTGTGGGGTATATGTCAACTTGACCTTGAAGATCATCGTGCATGCTGCTCAACATAGTATCGCGCGAGCATATATCTTTCTTGGCCCAATTTTGGTAGTCTTCCATGTCACGATGGTGTTGGGCTGTGTGGCCCTCCTCAGGGGGGTCCATGTGGGTGGTCAAGTTTTCTAGGACTTCTTCATCAATAAGTAAGTATTGGATGTTCCAATGCCAAATGTCATAGTTGGTACCATTTAGTTGCTCTCTTTGTTAAAGTCAGCAATAATATTCTTGGAGGCCATTTCGCTATTCAAAATGTGCAAGGGTGGCATTAGCATACATTTTAACTTTGTTAAAAAAATCTAACCAAAATCATCATTCTTTTTTACAAAATGGGATCAAAAATTTTGCTAAGCTCATAATCATCTCCCATAAATGTAAATCAGAAAAATAATTTTGATTTATTTTTAGATCAAAGATATTAGGAGTAACATACCTCCCAATAATCGACAACATCCAAACATACATACATTCATTCATGTACAAATCATATTAAATCCTAATTAGGACTCCTTACCTTGTGAAGGCTTTGCCTTCTTAAGGTCAAGGGTTCAAGTCCCCCCTCCCCCCTAAAAAAAAAAAAAATTAGGACTCCATTGGCATTTTGGTGCTTCATGACAAAATAATTCAATGTTTAGAAACTCGGTGTGAAACACATCCCTTTACAATGCTTCACAAATAGTAATAATAATAAATAGGGATGTCGCAGCTCCTTTGTATTCAAAGAATTATTTTGAAACAATATAAATAAAATAAAACCAAACAATTCATGAGTTGCGTCAATGCTACCTCCATCCATTCACATACATAACACTTACTGGTTACTGGATGGAGAGGTAACCAGATTCACCACCTATGGGAGTGGGTATTTAGTCCAAAAAATAAGCCTAGGGTGGAATTGAATTTTAAGTACCACTTTGGTACAAAAAATTCACACAAACATGCATCTTATATATGAAATAAATAGATTAAAGGCCAATTTTTGGATTTAATAGATTTATAGATCCCTAAATTCAATTCTAGAACATTTGTATTAATAATTTACGGGAAAGAGTAAATCAAGTGGGCTGTTAGCATAGTTGGAAGAGCTCCACAATAGAAACCCATGGTCTTGGGTTTGAAAAGCACTATAAATAGATTTTTCCCAATAAATCTAAAACTTCTGAAATTCATATCTTTTAATGTATACATTCAAAAATTATGTGCAATATATGGTTGGAAATCTTCTTCAATATAGAATTTAACCATATCAAATTTGGGTGCAAAAAACGAATTCTCTGGACTTTAAATTTCAAATTTCTTCAAAGTGTCAACACTAGGATTTCGTTTTTCTCCTAAACGATGAGGAATTTCGATATGAAATTTTACAAGCATGATTATGTGAATATAGATTACCACATACTAAAATATTAGGTGAAATTACATTGGGAAGATACAGACAATCCTCTACTTATGTTACGAGCCTTCAAATCAACACGATCTCTTCCTTTGTCCGTAGAGCGGCTACTAGAGTCCTCCACTTGATTTCCACAATCCAAATCCTAGAGACTAGGTTGATGACCCTAGAGAGAGCTTCTTGAAGGGAGAAATTATTGAGAGAGAGAGAGAGAGGATGTGATATTTTTTGGTATAGGATTGTTTGTATCTTCCCAATGTAATGAGTCCTTTAAATAGAGGGAAGAGATTGAGTCCAATCCTTGTAGGACTCTTATTCTCAATCCAATTAAAATTCAAAGTTAGATAGATGGACTCCTATTGTAATCCAACTACTCATAATCCATTTGGACGCCCCATTGGTTAAGGACTGGATCCTAACCCGATCCAACTCAGTCTGCCCCACCCCATTGCAAGCAAGTTTACACATTAGTGAATGGATGTTATGATGTTGAGGCTTGCATGCATGATTGATAGGGTAATTCTAGCCTAACCAAAAAATAAAATAAAAAAGACAATTAAAAGATCTACCATATAAGGGTGGCTACCTTACTTCTTGATACAAAAAAAAGTGGCTCAGTGCACAACACTTTCCATATTATGGGGTCTGGAAAGGGTCAGTTGTATGCAATCTTACCTCCTCATGCGAAGAGATTATTTCTTCGAATCGAACCTTTAACGCCCATGTCACAATATAACAACTTTATCGCTATGCCAATACCCATCATATCACATTTCTTATTAGGAGTCTAATATTCCTGGTATACCTATAAAATTCATTATGTTGAAATTTTCATAAATAATATTTTTTGTAAAAAAAAATTTATACTCTAACCAAATTGATGGAATAAATAATATTTGAAACTACATGAGAAAAAATGATTAAGGTATTTGGTCTAAACGGTACGAAAGTACGGGTGAATTTTGTTTCTGTTGACAAAGTATGTGGGACGGAGATTACTTTACATAGCGTACAATGTGATACATCATTTGGGATCTAAAAATTTGGTAAAATTTTTGGTGGACACATTATTCTTAGAGCATTTTTAATGGAGATGTCAAATTTAAATTTGAACTTATGGGGCATTTTGACATGTAGAATTTGACATTTTCACCTCGTTGTACTCCAACCAATATGTGAAAATAATTTATGTATATTAATTCAATATATATTTTTAAAATAAATTTTGGGATCAATTAAAATAAATATTATTAAAAATAATATTTTTTGAAATATTATAAATTTTATATGAAAAGTAGTATATATTTTATTGAAAGTAAAATTCTCATTAAACTTAGCTAATACAAATTTAAACGACAATTAAAACATAAACTTAAACCAAATTATATGTTACTACTGATGATGCACAAAATAGTCTCATGCAAGATCAACAGTAGAGTGTGTGATAAGGTGTAATTAATGGACAATTAATAGAGCAATCAATGACAATAATGTAAATATCGGGTCAACACACACACACACACACATATATATATATAATGGTTCGGTCCGGGTGACCTACTTCATTCCGAAAAATGGCAACGGTGGTCGGGGATCTTTATTGATGAAGTAATAAGTTAAACAAGAGAGAGAGCAGTGGTTAGCTCCGGGAGGGGTACAATAGCTAGGAGAGAGAAAAACTGTGTGTGTGTAGAGAGGTGTAGAGAGATCTCAAGAGGTATTCAGAGATGTCTCCAGAGGTGTAAAGTGGTGCCCTCTCATGTAGAGAGAGCTTACAATTTATAGGCACGGAGCCTTGGATAAGGCGGTGATGTGAGGGCACAGATACTAATTCTCCGGGTCGCTACAAAAGGTAAGTGCCATAAAAGGTTGCCTTGATCTTCGAGAGTGAGTATCCCGATAATTGCTCCCCACGTGCTCTAATTCTTCTTGGACTCTTTCGAACTTGGGCTGGGTCGAATTCTCGAATTGGATTTGACTTGTCCTTTAGCTGATTTGGGCTTAATTGATTTATTGGGCCTGACCTGGTTAGATTTGGGCTCGTCAACTACTACTCCCATGACAATGCAACAAGTGCTCAATAAAATCGGCTTGGAGTTGAGAATGTGTTCCCCTATCGCGAATGTATAAGTGATTTCGAATAAAATCCTAGAATTCTAAGGTGTGTTCGTGTGACATGACAAGTTCTCCACTTTCACTCTCATTTGCATCATAATTGAGTGGAAATTTTTCATCGCATTGTGTGATCATGACCATTAATTGTGTATTGGCTAGAGGAGCTCAGCCATCAAAGAGTTCGTTAAATAAAGGAGATCGGTCCAATACATTGATATCAGTTTGTGATCCCGATAGTCCAAAAAAAGCATGCCATATCCAAAGGTCATATGAAGCAACATCTTCAAGAATCAACGAAGGCTCATGGTGTTCTCCGCAAGCATACATACCTTTCCATGCGGGTGGAGAATTCTTCCACTTCTAATACATACATTCGATGCTACCAAGCATCCCAGGAAACCCACATCTATCACATTTTGATAGCAACATACAAATGTTGGAGTTGTTTGGACGTCTCAAGTACATGTCGCAAAAAATTTCAGCAACTACCAAAACAAACCTTTTTAATGATTCGATTGAGGTACTCGCAGCAATCCTCACGTAATCATCCACTACATCTATTGCGACTCCATAAGCAAGCATCATCGTTATAGCAATAACCTTTTGAAGGTGATAAACCACGATGACCAGCTCAATCTCTCTTTTGGACAAAGTATACGTCAAGATTTTCCACTGAATTTACAATTTGAAGAAAAAGAGATTGCCCCATTCGAAACCTCCTCCGAAATTGGATTGGAGTGTACACTAGATTTTTTAAAATATAATCATTGTAGAGTCTTTGATGACCTACCATTCGTCCTCTATTGATAAATTCATGGCCTTTAATGGAACCACAATGTACTTGCTTGTGTATCTCTGTTTTATCCAGTTCTTCTTGCGTAGTAACCAATTCCAGCAACTCCAATTTGTCATCAGAGTCAGAATTGATTACATTGTTCCAAAACTCGTCTTATGTGTCGGAAGATGAATTAGAAATGTGCAGCGACATGTTGAGAGTATTCAAAATTATTGACAAATATGGATGTACTAATCTATACTACTATAAAATGTCAACAAAAGTGAAAAACTTAGTATATAATGTTGACATAAATACTAATGTTGACATAAATAGCATTAGTAGAAGAACTAATGTCTCTTTTGTCCTACTCTTTCATATTCCCTTCTTCCATTTTCCTCTAATATTAATTTCAAATTAAATTCATACAAATTAACTAAGTATATAATTTATACTAAGTATCCCTAATGAATTAGGACTCTTAGTCTTCCATAACAGATGCCTTTCTTTCCCAAAATAGGATACAATGTGTGTGAAACAATGTTTTCCTATTTCTTAGTTTCTAACTTGCATTTTGATAATAGGGGATTGAGATATCATGAACCTAAGTCTGGAAATTTGGTGAGGAAGGAAACAAATATTTCCGCCATGCTACAGGGCAAGTATATGCTATTTCAAAAGATTTGACTACTGACATATCAATCTATTAGCAAGAGTGTGTGTGCGTGTGTCTCTTATGAAAAGCAGATCATTTATGTTTTTTGGATCTTGTATTTGAACTTATTATCCTTGTGATGCTAATGAGGACATTTCACTGGAATCTTAGTTCATTGGATTGGATGTGGAGCACATAGATGTCCGGAAATTATGTTGTCGAACCCCACCTGGTAACAACGTTGTTTTCGTTGCTTAAATTCTCAGCTTACTTACAAGGTGGTTTTGGAACACAATTGTATTAACCTAAGTCTTGAGCGATGAGTATAATTTCCATTGGTGTAGTGTCTTTGGTTCAAAAGTCTCCCTCTAATTGTTGCTAGAGACAAATCACAGTGAAGTCAGTCATGTTTTGGTGCAATGCAGCATCAATTTATTAGAATAATCTAAAATGCTTAGTTCAAGCATAAATTTTTATCCAATGCTAAGTTCAGGAGTACATATAACCTTGCTATATGTAGTACATGTTTTAGTTTCAAGTTTAATTTTTTTTAGTAATCTACAATGGCAATGGCTACAAGCTCATATATAACGTACAACATGAGGGGGAAAAAAAACCTTTTTGTTCCTTCTGTGCAAGAAGAAATAAAGTTTTCTTCAATACAACTCACTTATTACACCTAAAAAATACCAAAAAATCTGTTCGGTTTAATTTATCAAGATACACCACATTTTATTGTTGTCGTTTTTATTTCTTCACTGGCTACTTTTCGGCTTCATCCCCCTTCTTAAGAGGTGTTTTTTCACTTCTCCATCTTTATTCTATCCCTCCTACTATTCTCGCTATATATTGACATAACGATAAATGTATGCATATATGGTACATATCCACTAAAGAACCTTATGCCAATGTATTTAATGGATAATCATAATAAACTATTTTTATTGTTTTCCACCCAGGTTTTATTGACTTGTTTGGTAGAAAGCCTGAGGATGTTACCAAAATGAATTAAAATAAAAACCCTTACATTTCACCTCAGAGTTAAGTTGTATTTCATTTCCATGATATACTCCTCATCTGCAATTCTGCATAGACATGATGTTGCCTGTTGTATTGATCATTTAATTTAACATAACCATCCCTTAGAGATGATTATATAATTTTGATCAGTAAACCATTTATGTTTTAGATACAAAATTATTAAGTTTTTGTTAAGTTTGTGAGGCTTTGGGGGAATTGAAATTCCTATATATTTATCCTGACCCTAAAAGTTAGCGCTTGAATGCAATTCTTATCGTTGTTGATTCTAGTGTTGGGTTAGACATATTCTTGCATGGTGTAGTACAAATGAGTGCATTGATTCAATTATGCAATTGGAAATATGAAATGTTTTTATTGTTTTTAATCATATGTATACTGCCATCAAGTATATTATCGAACCAACCAATCTTTGAATTTGATGTTGTTGACGAAGATTTTTTAAAATTATAAATGGTTGATTTATGTTTTTTTTGATTTGTTTCATTTGCAAGTACATATAACATATGAATAAGGAAAGATTGATACACTTGAAGATGAAAACTAAGTGAAAGTTGGTCACGACATTGAACCAATACTATTCTAATTTTGTTTTACTACACTATACCTTGAGTTTCTAAGTGAACTATATTGATCTTGGTTTTTTGGGTTATTTTCTCTTTGTTAATTTTGGGTGAAAATAACTAGATGAGAAGTTAACACTTATACTTAAATTATCTAATACCCTTGGGATTTTGTACCTATAAAAACTTTATATGATATGTTACTTAGACCTCATAACAGTGGGAGTTTTGTATAATGAGTTACACTTTTTGATTGGCTGTTGTTTTGTATATGTGAATTATTTGTACAAATCAAGTTAACTTGTGAATTAATTGGATATTTTAAAAAATATATTTGTTTTACGAGACAAAATTTGCATCAATGGTTTTCCAAATTTCATGTCGTTGCGGATAATTTGCACTATCTATGTCAGATGACAAATAGATTTCGATTTTTTCAATCATATAGCAGTTTTTTGGGTGACAAAAACATTTTTCTCATGGTTAGTTGATTGAAAAATTCCCAAAACTATCAATGAGCAAAAGGGTAGAGCCTTATTTTGGTGATCTATGTATATTAAAAATAGAACTATACTTAAGATATGCTATCGAAATGAGATGTTATATTAAGTAAATGACGTAAATATTCGATTAGTTATGTGCGTGCGAGTGCCAGAATTAAGAGAAGTTTTAATTTTGAGCTTTGTTAGAGGTAAACAAATTGTGCTAAAAATGACACATAGTAGTCCTCAAGTCTGAAAACTAATTTTGAAAATATGCACGTGCAAAGCACATGTGCATCAACTAGTTTAGAAAGTTATATATAAGAAATCTTCCAAGGGCTAGTTTTATCCAATGGCTAGAAACTAAAATACATATTTTATTTATTTAAAAAGTAAAATTCGAGTACAATACAAACTTAGACAACTACAAATAGTGTTACAAAAATTAATAATATCATACTAAGTTACGTGCTACTACCACCCCCAAATCCTCCACCTAATCCGCATTTTAAAATTTCCCATCTTTTTTGGGAATAGCATAGTTTTTGTTCCTCAGACATTCCAGATTTATCCATGCTCATAATATCCATCTCCATCTGCATTTGTTTCAGTTGCATTTTTTTTGCATCTTGTTCAATTTTTTGCCTTAGAAGCTCTATTTTTATTTCATTCTTTTCCTTTTTCTCTTCCCTCATTTTTTGGATGAGCTCTACAATAGGAGTGGGTTCATTGCTAGTGGTTTCTTTCATCTTTCTTTTCTTAGCCTTCCATCTTGGTGGTCTCTACAAGGGATCATTGTGAGATGGACATAAGTCATATTTTATACAATTTACGGGAGTGTTTGTATAAGAAGATGAGGAGAAGCCTGAAGAGGAAGATTTAGATCTTTTTTTGGTTGTAATCTATGTAGATTGTTGCAGTTGTATCCACTTCGATTGGTACCTCAACAAAATCCAAGCATGTTCAAAGGTGAACTTCCCATTGAATAGTTGTCCGTATGTTTTCTTTGCTTCCACAATCTAGAAAAAGTATAGACATTGATTAAAGACATTCAAAAAGGTAGAATAAATCACAACATTTATATTTATTTACAAAAATAATTTTATCTTGTCTTGCTCAGTCGTGCCGCTTGAATTTTTTGCCACCGTTGTTGCAACATTTTTTCAGATCGAACACTATGAAATTGCTTGTGAGTACAATAATATTCTCTCACTGGTTCCCAAAATGCCTAAAATTTTTGTTCATTTCCATGTATGACATCTATACTGGTGTTCATCCATGCACTAACAATAAGAGAATCTTCTTCGTTATTGAAGCCTGCACCTCGATTGGCCAATTTTTATGTGATGCTTGAGTAGGGATTTCACGTGTTTCTTCAGAAAAATTGTGACTGTTGTGTTGAAAAATAAGGTAATTGGGAGTATTGGGAATTCATGTTGTGATTGAGAAAAAAATAAAAAACAAAGAAAGAGAAAAATAAATTGATTATCTTCAAAGGAGTTAAAAATTTGCTAGCACAATAACTAATTTTATAGTGGTGATCCAAACAATCTCAACGGCTACAGATTGTGTTTGGAAGTTTTGGCCTTCAATGGCTATAAAAAATTTTTATAAGCTTTTGCCTTCAATTTTTGTTTGAAAGCTTTTGCATTTTTTACTCAATAAAATAATGCATTTAAAGGATTTAACATAACAAAGAGGATATGTCAAATTTTTCATATTACCAAATTCTATTTTGTTACCTAAGCATCTGACATCTCCATTGAAAAACAATAGTTGCCAAATATGGCCATTGGGAGCTCCCGTTGGCTTTTGAGATACCGGTTGAAGTTGCTCCTAGCTAGGCTTCTAATCAATTCTAACAACTGGAGATTGACTCAGCCTTGGCCTGTTAAAGATCATTTAAATTGTAAAATAAACAAAACTATAAAGTCATTTTCTAAATGAGTTGATTCCAAGTAAGGCGAAAAATCGACTCAAGAAAGTTGGGCTCAGCTTGAATATGCAAGGCCGTCCCTATGCCTAGGCCACTTAGGTGGCTTCCTAGGACCTCCATAGTTTACCAAATTTTAAGGCCCTAAATGGTTTTTGAGTTAATGAATTTTAATATGGGTGTTTTAGTGGTCAGTCCAATTGAAGAATATTTTTTGTCCGATACTCCAACAAGTGTTCGTTTGGGTCTTAAAGAATAATTGAAAACATAAAGGTTAATTTACCTTTTATTTTTTTTCGAAACGTATACTAATTTACCCTTAATGAAAATTAGCGAGATTATAAAATAGACAGTGACATAGGACAATGACAAGGACATTGGACGGTGACTAGGCCTGTCAATGGAGCGAATTTTAATCCGAATTCGATCCAAATCCGAGTCCATTTAATCGAATATGAAATAATATTTTAATCTTTTTACCCAAACCCGATCTGAATCCGATTAAGTTTCTTTAAATTGATTTAGACTTGGATACATGTAAATTCGATCCAATAAAAATCTGATTTATATATATAATAAAGTAGCTAGCTTGGTTTGTCTTGAGTTTTTCGCAGCTCAGATCATTTTCAGGCTTTTGATCCGACAATCATAATTGGATTTAACTGTAACACTCATATCTCTCATATAACTTTTTTTCTCTCCTATCTCTTAAACGGTTTAAACACACATTATCTCATCTCCTCTCTCTCTCTCTCTCTCTCTGTATATATTATCTATAATAAGATAGAGTGCATTTTGAATTCATTTTTACTTCAAAATTTATTCCACTTTTAAAGCTTTTCACGGCTCAGAACATTTTCAGGCTTTTGATCCGACGATCATAATTGGACTTAATTGTAACACTCCTATCTCTCATATAAAACTCCTTCTCTCCTATCTCTTAGACTTTTAAACACACATTATCTCATCTCTCTCTCTCTCTCTCTCTCTCTCTCTCTCTCTATATATTATCTATAATAAGATAGAGTGCATTTTGAATTCATTTTTACTTCAAAATTTATTCCACTTTTAATTCAATTGAGAAAGCACAAGAACCGCTCAAATTTTAACTCAATGGTCTAGATTTCATCTCAATTCTTTTAATTTAATTCAAAGGCTCACAATACATCCCACCCAACCAAAATCCCGCTCAAATTAGAACACTCCTACACGCTACCCAAACCCAACTCATTAGACGCTCTCTCTCCTTCCTTTTTCTCTCTCTCTTAGAAGAATTCTGACCTCTCACTCCCCTGCGCTGGTTCAACCACCGACGATCAACCAACATCTCCCTCTCTCTGTCTCACGACTCTTACCTCTCTCTCGTCGATGAAGCCACCAACGGTGACGCAACAAGCAACCATTGATGACCAGCGACCCACCATCGATCTTAATTCTCCCTCTTCTCTCTCTGTCATGGATCCACCCACCATAGATCAACCCCTCTTATCTGCAATGGATCCAGGTAATCTCCCTTCCTCTCTCTCTCTCTCTCTCTCTCTCTCTTTACAGTAACACACGCAAATTACCTCCCTCTCTCTCTCTCTCTCTCTTTACAGTAAGACAGGCAAAATTGTGTGTGTGTGCCTGTGTTCATGTGCGCTTGTGTGTTCATGTGTGTGCTTGCATGTTCATGTATGTGCCTGTGTTTATGTGAATGTGTGTGTGATTGTGGTGCCTGTGTTTTCATGTGTGTGCCTGCATGTTCATGTGTGTGCCTGTGTTTGTGTTCATGTTTGTGTGACTGTGTGTGTGACTGTGGTTCATGTGTGTGCCTGTGTTTGTGTTCATGTGTGTGCCCGTGTTTTCTAACTTGTGTGTGCCTGTGTTTTCTAACTCTGTGTGTGTTCATGTGTGTGCATGTGCCTGTGTTTGTGTTCATGTGTGTGTGTGTGATTGTGTGTTCATGTGTGTGCTGTGTGATTGTGTGTGTGTGCCTGTGTGTTCATGTGTGTGCCGCCATGTTCATGTGTGTGCCTGTGTGTTCATGTTTGTTCCATGTTTGGGATGTTGGACTAATTTCATATATTATTGTTAGGATTTATTTATTTTGATTAGAATTGTCGATTGTCTTGGTGATTGAGTTTTGGAGTGGTGATTTCATGATTGAGCATTTGAGAAACAGCGCCCACTTTGGTGGTTGGTGTGAATTCAAAAAAATATTGGGTTTTGAGTTTGATTATGTTGGTGTAATATTGTGTTTTGATTTTGAGTTTGAAGCATAAAATATATTTTTCGTCTATTGTAAATTACCGGGGTTCAAAGAAAAGTACAAAGGGTTCTTTGTTAAATTCAACGGACATGTTCTGCGACTACCGTTGGTGGTCACCACCACCCTATCAAGTGGTCAAACCACCACCCCTTCTCTCCCCTTGCCCCCATGACCATGTTAATTTGGGGGTAATTTGCTTGCTTTGTTCTCTTTTGTCTTACATTTATTGGGTTGACAGTGTTTCTTGCATATCTCACATGCTCAATAAAATTTTGTTATGATGCTTCGGTTGTATTGAGCAATTAGATAATGGCTCTTAGGTTTTAATAGGAGTGCCAACTTTGATTGCTCATAATTTGATAACAGCTTCGGTCTTTAGTGCTCCATTAAATTGGCTTTTATTGACATACCTTGAGTGAATTATTCATTGACCTATCTTCTTTATTTTTTGATCTTGGATTATATTTTTGTTGAATTTGTTGGTTTTTTTTTATCTAATGTGAGTTTTTGTGTAACACCAGTCTCTGGATGAGCTCCAATCCTTCATCCCTTATTTTCTGAATTTGTATATTTTTTTTATATTCTATATGATTTTTGGTTATTGGTTCTATTCATATTCTTATGTTTTTTTATTTATATTTTGTTTTATTTCTAATTATTTTATTATTTGTTGAGTCAGATTCCAGCGGAACTCATGTGTTTGAAAATTTTCTCAAAACACTATGGACATCAGGGAGGCTCTCCATTTACTTTTTTATTGAACGTGTAAGTTCCTTGCTTTCTAATGTATCATTTGGTAGGGGCCCATATCGGATTGAATCATGAAATTACTAACCCAGCAACAAACTTGTTGCTTATTGGGTATCTCTTACTTCTTGACCCGTAAGTTTCTTATATTGCCAATGTTATATTACAACGGTCACTTTGTATTTTTTTCAATGAGCCATTGTTATTTAATATTTCTATTTTTTTAAGCTTTGGATGCTTGATTCACCAAGCATATTCATATATTTTTTAAGCTTTGGACGTTTGGTCAACAAAATTTTACTATTCATATTCATGATTTTTAGTTGTTGTAATATCGACTCCTATAAAAACAAATGTCAAGGAAATTTGTGGTGGCTACAAGAGTGATGGTACCTGTAGATTATAAATCATGAAATTTGCATTGGCTAAAAGCATGACATATTTCTTTCTTTTATCTTTGGTTTTTAATTTTTCTTTGATTTCTATCCCGTTCCTCCACATCTCATTAGTTTTTTTCTTCAGTTGCATGATTTTTCAATTCCACTGATTTTGGATGAATGTGTAGAGCAATTGGGTGTTTTACCATACAAGTTTTCATAGGAAAGGGTAGCCAAATATGTTGTTTGTTTGGTGAAAAATAGCTCATTTATAGTAATACAAAGGAAATGATACAATTACAATTTTTTTGAGTGTGACATTGTAACACCCCAAATACCACCATGGACGGCATTACATTCTAAAACATTCACATCATGAGAGCAACTAAATATATATCCATCGAATAAGAAACATTCTTAATTTTAACAAAATTTGGGCAGAGTCTCCTTTGTACAGGAAGCTCCACCCAAAAATCACAACCTGTGCAATTCTATTAACTTGACCACACAGGGTCCATTTAACCATCCAATAACAATAAAATTTCTATTTACCATCTATATTATCCTTAACTTTATCCCAAAAGAATAGGCCAGATATGACAATTACATTCCCCAAAAGAATTACATGAATATATCGCAGCGGAGTTTCAAAAGAATCTAGATTTTACATTGTTCAGAAATAAATCTCCTAGTCTGGAACAAAATAAGCTATATCTCTAGATGTCCCATTCGGGATCTAGGTACCCCTCCAACGAAGCTTCCCCAAGGCCCGACTCATTCACACCGAGCTCCTCCTCTAAAGCCAAATCTGAAAAATATTAATTGTAGGGGATGAGCACGAAGCTCTGTAGCAAAATCTTCCCAAACTCAAACAAGGTTTAGAAAAGCATATAAAACGGTTGGTCTTATTTTCACAAATAGCATATATACCATTTTGAAGGAAAAGCAGGACATTTTAAATAGATCTCAAGTTTAAATGTTCGCAATAATTTAAATGAACCGTAAAACTCAGTCACCATTATCACCATAACCATTTCCAACAAGTTCTTGTGGAGTCCCATACCTCCACAAGCACTTGTTGGAAACCATTCCGTAACAATAATAATAATCTCATGTTCTCATGTATATTGGTTCATCCCCGTACCATGTATGTTGATTGTTTCTCATGAATCTACCCAACGATTATACCTAGTCCACCAATTACAATCACAATCACAAGCACTTTAGGAAAGGGCGTCTACCATCTCACTGGCAGTGACGAGTCCCTTCCCAGGAAAAGTATACCATCCCTTGTTTGAACTCCAGTGAACGATAGTGGTCGCATTACCACATGACAACCCACTACAAGTGTTAGGAAACCATCACCCCCACTGGGATAGACTAACCTCTAACACTCTACGGCATCTCTCGAAGGCAATCCAAGTCCCTCACAACAACCATACAATTGAGGAAACCAAAATATTCTCAATTCATCAACATTTCAAGGAATTACCAAATTCCACAATTTCTCATTTATAATTCAAGTATCACACTTGTACCACTCTCAATATACTACAAGAATAAGGGATTAAAATATGCAAGAGATCATATCAATAAAACCTTCACAATCTTGATATCAAAATTCTAGGGTTTTCCAAACAAAACATAATTTCTTGGAACTAGAACAAGGATTTGATGAAAACATTATTTAATCAACTATAGGCATTTAGAAATCAATAATCCATGTATTTTGCATAACCCAAATAGGTAATTTCTAAAACTACTATTTTGGAAATTCAAGAACAAGGTCTCTTGAACCCAAACATACATTTTGTTCAAAATCATGTTTCAATAAACAAGGAACCAAGAATTCTTAACTATTTATCATATAACTATCAATAATATGGAAAACATACATATATAATAACCCTAGCCTCAATGTAAGAGAAATAGAAGAAATCCCCTACCTTAATGTTCTTGGAAAAATTAGGGCTTTGATCTTGAATCAACCCTTCAATCTCTTGTTTTCTCTTGATCTTGTTTCTCTCTTTCTCTCTTCCTCTCTTATGTTTTCTAGGGTTTGGAGTGGTGTAATGAAGGCTAAGGAGGTGACAAAAATGTATTTATAGTGGAGGAAAAATCGGCTTGTTCACGACTTAAAATCTCAGATTTTTACAATGACTACCGGTAGCTGATTTTGACTACCGGTAGCTCGGGTACACTGGACACTCGACTACCTGTTGACTACCGGTAGCTCGGACACACTGGACCATTGACTACCGGTAGCTGATAGTGACTACCGGTAGTCACTATCTAGATTTTTCTACTTCCACTTCCAGTGCATTTTTGACCCATTTAGAGGTCGAATTGAAAAATTTTCATGAGATACACTTTTGTAGCCCTAGATGTCTACTATCTACTGTAAAAATTTCAGGTCATTTGGAATTAATAATAAAAAGTTATGTCCAAAATACTAAGAAGTATTCAATACCCATTTTTACCCAAATTCTCGCTAAAGTGTATTTTAACTCCGGGACACTTCCTAACTTCCAATACATCCATATTACCACTCCCAATGTTTTTCGACCTTCCGGATTCAATGGAATCATTATTTTGACCTACAAACTTTTAGAAACTTGTCTAATCACCCTTTCCAAGTTTAAACATCTTCGACGCGTAACTTCCCAATCAAATTGTCTCCATAGTATTTATTCCTACGGTTTATTCTTATGTCACTACATATATCTACATCTTTACAAATATTATTTACTATATATA
This sequence comes from Ilex aquifolium, assembly GCA_951799425.1. NCBI lineage: Eukaryota > Viridiplantae > Streptophyta > Magnoliopsida > Aquifoliales > Aquifoliaceae > Ilex > Ilex aquifolium. The sequence goes on along the minus strand of OX637395.1, from coordinate 28,652,048 downwards.
TATATATATATCTCTATAAATATATAAAAGAAAATTCGGGGTGTTACAGACATAATGTATTATTGAGTTTAGGGTGCAATACTTAGCTCTGATTGTGGAAATGAATTCTTAAGTGTCAAATTTTTTTTACTTTTGCCGATTTGTAATTATTTCATTTGTTAGTAACTGAAATGGGGCCTTTCATTAGCCTTTCGCCCCCCCCCCCCCCCCCTCCTCCAGAAAAGTATTCTTATTAGCTTGGTGCAAGAGATTTGTGCTATTTTTTTCAATCCTTTTCAAGGAAAATGATAATATTTCTTTTGTTCACAAGTATGCATTGTTTGAATCATTAATGCTTGAAAAGGAAAAAGGGCTCCTGATTTGTTTATTTCTATTATATTATGTTGTTTGTGGTAGTTGGTAAATGATTGTATTAAAGTCAGAATGTAGCGTGAGAATGAGTTCAATAATTGATTTAGGGCGTGTTTTTTTAAATATAGGATATTTTTAAGAATAATTAGGTATGTACCAATTAGTAGCATTTTAAGGTATAATGATTAAATATGTATATTGTGTACAAGTTTATATTTGTTAGGGATCATGTTTTTATAGGAAATTTTGTCAAAATTTTTTCCCCAAATCCTGTTTTTAAATTGATTTTGAATTGTGTAACTAAAGAAAATAATGAAAAGTAAAGTGCTATTTGAAATATTCATATTGCATAACCTACTCTAGGTTTTTTGAGTTATTTAGTGCCTTCAGGCACGGGTTATTACTAGTATAAACTAAAATAACTAGATTGTTTGTCTTGAACTTTTCGCGGCTCAAATCGTTTGAGGAGATTATTGATCCGACGGTCCTAATGCAAAAAAATTTCTCCCTAATTTTTTCAACAAGACTTTCATTCCTTCTAAAATTCTAAGACTTCTATCTCTCTTATAACACACACTCTCTCTATCTATCTCATACTATCTGATGTTTATGCAGCTCACACTTCTCTCTCAGTCAGCTCTCTCTCCCTCTCACATACTATGACGACCAGTGTAAAAATTAACCGCTAACACATTAATTAGGTCGTTAATTATAATTCTATATAATTAAGAATAATTTTTAGAACTTTTTAATAAACAAATGGACCTTAAATACAGATCTTTGCGTGAAAATGAGCCGAATGACTATGATATAGGTCATATTTCGTATTGAAATAAAAATACTATAATATTCGAATGGTATAATAGGCGAATAATATATATGTAATTTTTAATATATCTATATAATAAGGGAGCTAACATTGTCTATCTTGAGCTTTTCGCGGCTTAGATTATTTTAAGATTATTGATCAAACAATCGAAACTCCTCCTCTAAATTTTTTTCCCGCCTAAAAATTACAAGAATCCTTTCATTTTACTCGATTATCGGTTCGAAGTGATTATGATTAGGATTCGAATTGAGCTGAATTTGATTGTCGAGTATAAAGTATATATTCTTACTTAAACTTAACTTTGCTTGAATTTTACGAATATTTAAGTTGAAGTCAAATTGAAATTGATTGTAAAATTAATAAAGAATAATTAAATTTAAAAAAAATTTATGGTGTCACTTCGAACGGGAATAGATAAGAATTAGTTTGTAGATTTAAGATAGAAGTGTTAATTGAGTCGAAATTAAATTCAATTCTCGGTTTGACGTGATTATGAGTAAGATTCGAATTGAGCTGAATTTGACTGCTGAGTATAAAGTATAAATTCTTACTTAAACTTAAATTCGATTGAATTTTACGAATATTCAAGTTGAACTCAAATGAAAACTGATTTTAATTTCTCAATAAAAAATTTTGGATGATTTTCTCACAAAAGTTTTACGAACTCACATAAGAAAAATGGTGCAGAGATAATGTCATAAACTTTAGGTATAAATCTACAGAAAAACAAATAGTTATATTTTTTTGAAATTTGTGATAAAGTTTATTAAAAATGTTGAAGTTGTGGATGTTTGATCAATAATAATTATATTTTCTCAGATGTTTGAATTAATATGTTGCAATAGTTATAGCTTGACTTTCGTTATATAAATGTTTGATTATATATGTTATGCATATATGTTGAACAATGCCAATTTGATTGTTGTATTGTTGAAATTGTATTTTATATTGTCTTTATTTATGAATAAATATTGAGTTAATTGCACTAGAGATCCCTAAAGTATGAAGTTTGTCTAATTTTAGTCCCCAATGTTTCAATTGTATCATTTTGGTTCCTGAAGTATTGAATATGTTTCTATATGGTCCTTCAAGCAGACAACGTCCAGATTGCTAATGATTTTTTGTCATAAACTTGTCACGTAATAGTTAAATATGAACAAAAAATAATTTTGATAGCTCTTAAACAAAATTGGGTAACTCTTGACAAAAAAATGTGTAATATGGATAGATTTTGACCAAAATTTGGATATCTCATGATCAAAACTGTATAATTTAGGTAGGTATTTAATCAAAATTTGAGTACAAATTTAGTCAAGAGTTATCCAAATTATTTTTTTGTTCATATTTAAGTATCATGTGACAAGTTTATGATAAAAATCGTTAGCAATCTGAACACTGTCTGGTTGAGGGACTATATAGAAACATATTCAATACTTCAGGGACCAAAATGATGCAATTGAAACATTGGGGACCAAAATGAGACAAACTCCATAATTTGGGGACCTCTAATGTAATTAACCCATAAATATTTATAATTTTTTACGAGTAATGTAGCGCCTTTAGGCACAGACAATTACTAGTATATATACACACACACACATAGAGACATATAAATATATATACATACATACATACATATTTAATTGAGAGAAATTATTGTATATACATACATACTTAGTTAGATTATTAATGAGATTGACATGAAATTAAATAGAATTTATTGAATAGAATGATTGATTGATTAAATTAGATTGAAAGTTAACTTAAATTTGGTGAAATTAATATTTTTTTATGAAATTTTGTTGGGATTCAAATTGTCAGATCGGATATCCGATTATTAACAGATGTATATATGTATTAAGATTTTGAAATCTGTCAGATAAAAGGATCAAATTCGAAATTTGAATTTTTTATCGGATTCAAATATGGACAAATCAAGATACGATCTAGATCCTATCCATTGATAGATCTAACGATGACATGGTTGGATTGTGACATAAAAATTTCGCCATCCAATGCCAACCTGAAGACAGAAATGGGCAGTGAAATAAGACTGTGAGTGATATTAGACAGTAATATTGGATAGTGACATAAAAATCTTATTGCATATATGGTGAAAAAGACATAATTTAAGTGTAGGAATAGTGAACAGGAAAAAAAAAGTAGAAGAAGAAGAATGACAAATGTTAACATGCAAACGAAGCATTTGTTGATACAAACTGGCGCATCTATTCAAGCCAAGAGCACACACCACAATTGTGCCAAATAACTTCAATATTTTGTATCTTCAATTTCATTGTCTTATGTCACTATTGTAGGGCCTTCAAAAATATGTAATATATGTGTCGAAAAATCATAAATTCAATTAGAGTTGCCTACTGTTTATGCAATAACTGTTAGCACCTGCTCTATGTATAATCCCACCACAATAGTCATTATTAGAAAATAGCTCTGATACCACTTGTTGGAACATAACTCTGATACCATTCATTGGTTTTGCACAACAGATAATTGACACTAATAACATAAGTTGGAAGATAAGACCTCAAAGATAGAAAAATAATAAAAACATGACACAAAGATATAACGTGATTCGATACAGCATACCCACCTTGGTACACCATACCTACATCGATGTATTATTCATTGAAAAACTGGTCTTCTGGTAACTGATTACATAATACTCAATCCTATTTATAGGGATAAAATACTGTAACTCAAACCTATTCAGATACAAACTTGATCTTTATGTTTCCTATCACATGTCTAATATATCTATTCATGATATATTAAAACTCTTCCAATATAATCTATTTCGTATAGGATTCTCACATTGATTACCCAACAAACTCTCATTCATGACAATTAAAGAGTTTGAGTCAAATTTCAACAATCATGATGGGCTGGTTTCGTTGAGAGCATAAAAAGAACATTAAAAATCATGAAACCAAATATTGCATCTATTCTTACCATGAAACCAAACCATGAACATTAAAAACAATTTTTTTACAAGCGTATCAATTCGAATAAGGTGAAATAAAGTTGAACTCCCTCATAAACACTACTCTGTTACACTGTTCAGTCCATGTTACACTGTCAAACAACACTTTGTAACTAAAAAATGCAATATCAGTTATGTTTAATACTATAACAATTTTTGGGCCAATATAACATGCTATTAAATAACTAAAGAAATCATTAACAATTTTCCAATACGTACGCTATTGTATAGTTCGCAAGTTCCCATTATTTTCAATGTATTCTCGACATCTATTATACTTCCAATTCCAACCCCATATCATAATTTTCCACTACAATGTCAAAAAAATGGGAAGCAAACTTGTCATATATTTTAAAAATAATGAAGTATGTAAGAACCATAATTTTTTATAAACTCATTTTATTGGGATAGGGACACTTACCCGTAACTCTCTGTATCATATATGGTCTTTAATTTGTTGAAATCAATCGCATCCAATCATTCACAATCACGCCACATTTTTTTAATCTCTTTCTCTGTTTTCCCTTTAATTGTAGTGATATTGTCCACGCTGTCATCATCTTCAACAATCTCAACTTTTTTTCTAGATTCGACTTCACTCAAAGTGTTCTTATCGCTCATCACATCTGATGTCACACTCTGATTTTTTACTATTTTCTTCCCACTGTATTCAAATTCTTCATCTCTCTTCCTTTTCCTATCCCTTACCTTGATGTTTCGAACCATTGATGTTTGCCTTTTATCTGGCATTACCCCCGGATCTTCAACTGCAATGGGTCTTTGTTGATATTTCTGAGTTATGATATGCACAAATAACTCGTTAAGTTGATCAATCAATTCAGCATTCTCATTTTCTCGATTTTGTATTGTTTCCTTGCAAGCTTATATTTCCGCTTCAAACATTTGTTCTCGCTTTTTCATATTTTCAACCAATTCATTCAACTCCTTTATCACTGTGTCCTTTTCTTTCATTTTCAATGAGAAGGTAGTGTTTTGTTTGTCTAACGAATCATCCCTAGCTTCCAACTGTGCATGTTCCAATGAATTTTTATTTGGGGCTATGTTCCGTATAACAATTTTCAATACATCATTCTCCTTCACAAGTTCTTGAACCATTTGTCTGTTTGTGTCTTCTTCTTTTCTTACATCACAGTCATCTCGTACTGCAATATTAATATCTTCATGACCGTCATATTTTCAAGAAACTTGTTCCAAACCATCTTTGTAATTGTCATGATTGTGCATTGCTTCATTAATAGCAGCCTCAATAAGATATTCAAATGACACATTCTCCTTACCATCATAAAAATGTGTCCTGCTCTGCGTCCTCATATCCCCTGTCCTCGTATCCTTCTTCATCCACCTCACCTTATGGTTTTTTTACTTTACCAATTTTGGTCTTTCCCACCAATTCGGATTGGTCCCCTTCTTGTTGTTTGCTTCTCTTATATCTGATAAAAAATTTCTCCTCTGCTGTTCTCTTCAATCTATGTCTCAATACTTTTAAAAAATTTAAAATATAGACAATTGGATGCATTAAAACCTTTTTTAATAACTAAGTGTAACATAGAAGTGTAGTATAAAAGTGTAGCAATACAGTGTTATGCTGCAAGTGTTGAAATACAAAGCTAAAATATAACATTTAAAAATTTAGTAACATGGACATATTAAACCAAATTCATTACAGCTGAGCTACTTATATGTTTTGACTTCAACTTTCCAAGACTATTATGTTTCATAGCTCTCTAAAGAGTCGGTAAATTCTATTTCACAATCCTTGGGATTCAATTTGGTCTCTCAATTTTGATAATTTTTGTGTGTTCACAAACCCAATATTGCACACACATACAAATTCACTATTAGCAAACACATTACTTTCATTTATTAAATTAAAGGAAACAAAATTGAAAATGTTATGGGGATATTAAAAAATTACCAGTAACAACATTACACATCCAGTAACACCTGATGGGGTGCTACTCCGTTTCTTAAGTGAAAAAATAAGAGTTTCATGAATAGCACTTGACCAATCATAATTCTTCATTGCATCCAAATCCTCAATGTATGAAATATAGCCCCATCCTAGAGATGTCCCAGTGTGTGTTAAAAAGAGAGTTACCATTAAGAATAGGCATAGCAGTCTTGTAATGTCATCCACGTCATTTTTGGTTGTTCCATTTGCTGCTTTAACCAGTTTACTCTTTATCAAAGTTGAGGTCAACCTACTGTCCTTCTTGAATCTTCGTTTAACAAATTTTGTGTTTTCCTTCTCATGAGTTAATGAATCCATTGGATCATAACCATCTTCAATCCCAAAGATTATTTTGACATCGCTTCTTTGCAATTTAATTTCCTCCCCACCAATATGAAATTTGGATGTATTAACATTAAAGTACAATATCACATCCTGTATGTTATTATCACTCTTTCTACACCATGTCTTGTCTAATTTTTTATCAATGATACTTTGAAAGAGTAACCAAAACAGGGTTTTTCTCAATACATCCTTGTGTGCTTCACTTAACTTAATGTCATCTATTGCTGTAATAATGGCAAGCAAGTTGGATATGTATTTAGGCTCATGCTTCAATTCCACAATTGGTTTTTTTTTTTTGTCTTCTGTCGTGCGTTTTACCAACTTTAACTGATGATTGGCCCATAGTTTGGTCCAACACTTTGTCTCTACGACGAAATTCATATTTATCTTCGGTTCGCTTTCCTTTTTTTCCCATGACTGATCTGAGTTACACTGATGTAAAAACTTAACAAGTACAATATACAACAAAAGATTCAATGTAACTATAACAATATAACAAAAATAATGTATCAATAACAGTGTAACAATAAAAGTATACTAATAATAGTGTAACCATACAACACATAAACACTGTACTATTACATTTTGACAAACATATATTTGCATATAACTTCATTCAAAATAGTACATCTCTGTTTTTGAATTTGGTACCCCATGCACAAGACTATTGAACAAAAGCAAAAACATAACCAATGAATTTGACTTTACACTTCCTAACATCATTTCAAACCTATATTCAACCAATTGAAAATAAAAAAAATATTAAGTGTAAAAAATCCAATAAATTAACAGTTTATCTAAGACGCAAACATCTAGGGTTTGAAAAATACATAATTTTAGGGCTTTTGCAAAAAATAAATAAACAAATAAAAGTGTACCACAATCTTCTTCAATTTTTGATTTTATATATAATGTTACTCAACGGCGAGAATATGTTTTCAAAACATGAATTTAACAAGAACTTTCAGCCAAAAAAACACCAAAATCAAAATATATTTAATGTATTTTGATTTTGGATAACCCATGATGAAGAGTAAATGGAATGGCGAAGTTCAACGATTACCTTATTTAACCCCAAAAAACGAGCAACAATCAACACCTTCTTCAGTTTTACAAATGTCAAAGTTCGAAAGTTTCTTCAAATTGCGAACAAATCTTTCACCATTCTTGAGTTTGTGTCAATGTAACACCAAATGCTCTGTAAATCGATGTACTTTTGATTTTCGAAACCCTCTTGTTGTTTATGGAAGACAGAAAGTTGGGTTTTTTCTCCGAAGAAGATGAAGCGGTTTTTTGTGAGGACGAAGGAGTATACAAACCGTCTTCCAAAAATGAAGAGATTCGAAATAAATGTCCCTAAATTATAGTAGTTTAAGATAAATTCCTTGTTACAGTTTTAGGAAAGAAAATTTTACAAAATGGGCATTTACGTCTTTGTATTTCAGCAGTGTACTTCTTTTCAAAACATTTTTTTCTGTGTATTTTTTTACAATTATGTCTAATTTGGTGTACCGACTTCTAAAGAACCTTAAAAATTTGAATAAAAAATAGACTTAAACACAATATAAGATTCTGGATGATCTTATATCCTAAAATATGGACCGGTCCTAAATTTCCCTTCTAATTTTGCCTGTATTGAACTCCAAAGGCTCAATCAAGTCATGAGACACAACAAATAGATCCATTGCATAGTGGCCCATTTTAAATTGTCGGCCCAACACTAGATCCATTATTTTTACTTTAGTTGTTCTGTTTAAAGAGTTGACCCAACATTGTTACTAATTTATCAAAATAAATTCATAGCTCTATGCCCTCAGTCAGTCTCTCCCCTTTAGTCCGTTTCCTTATCTCACACTCGCCGTAAGACCTCTCTGTGTCCCATGCACACAAAAAATGCAATTAACAATATGAGTAACATTTTATTATGCAGAAAAATATTTTCAAAAACTTATATTGATAAAATATTTTCTATGACCAACTACTTTATTGTAAACATTGATTTGGTCAGTTATATTATCTATTGAAAATATTATATTAACAAGATCTATTTGAAGATTTTAACAATGAGACTTAAACCTCTTCACTCACAACATTGAGGAGAGATGCTGAATTCTATTCATATATATACATACATTTGATACATGATCAGTACACTTGAAAGGATAAGCTATACACTTGATAAGAACTTTGATAGACACTATCATGAAGTGATATATCTATGCTTAGTCTTTATCTTTATCACTTGAGATAACTCTAGCATCATCATCCTTATCTTCTCCATGCTCTATGCTGAGATCATGTGCAGTATTTGTGTGACTAAGTGCAGCAGGTGCTGCATCACGTGAACAGAGTCCATGGGCTCTAATACTCCCCCTCAAGTTGAGGTGGGATGAGGACATAACACCCAACTTGCTGCGAAGGGAAGAAAACACTTCACGGGACAAAGGTTTTGTGAATATGTCACTGATTTGATCAGCAGATGGAACAAAGTGAGTAGTAATAGTACCTTGGGCCACTTTTTCTCTAACAAAATGATAATCCAACTCAATGTGCTTAGTTCGAGCATGAAAAACAGGGTTTATAGAGAGATGAAGAGCCCCCAAATTATCACAAAATAAGGAACAAGGACGAGGTAGGTTGATGCCCAATGCACGAAGAATATAAGTGGTCCAAGTAAGTTCAACAGTTGTGACTGCAAGAGCACAATATTCGGCTTCAGTACTTGAACGTGCAACGGTTGGTTGTTTCTTGGCTCCCCAGGACACAAGATTAGACCCAAGAAAAATGGCAAAACCAGTGGTAGAGCGACGGGTCAATGGACAACCAGCCCAATCAGCATCAGAAAAAGCATAGAGATCAAGAGCGTTTTTCTTGAGCAAGTGGAGACCAAAATGCAGGGTTCCTTGAACATAGCGAAGAATACGCTTGACCAAGGCCATGTGAACGGATGTGGGACTATGCATGTATTGACTGACAAGATTCACAGAGTAGGTAATGTCGGGTCGAGTTAAGGTTAAATATTGCAGAGCTCCAACAAGACTACGAAAAAGAATTGGGTCAGTGGCAGTGGGACTTGACAAAGCAGTATCAACTTTTGTGGCCAAGGGTGTAGGTATAGGCTTACAGGTAGACATATTTGCACGAGACAGGAGTTCACTGGCATATTTTTCCTGAGAAAGAAGGAGTCCATGTGATGTGGGTTTAGCTTCAATACCAAGAAAATAGTGCAGTGATCCCAAGTCCTTGATGGCAAAGGTGTCACTGAGCTGACAAAGAAAGGTTTGGAGAAGTTTGGGATTATTTCCAGTAACAATGATATCATCAACGTAAAGTAGAATAACAAGAGTATCATGAGAGCGATGGAGATAAAAGAGGGAAGGATCAGGTTGAGAACAAATAAATCCAAAAGAAATAAGATATGTGCTCAATCGATCGAACCAAGCTCGAGGGGCTTGCTTGAGACCATATATTGCTCGTGAGAGTTTACATACGTGAGATGGAAAATTAGGATCAATAAATCCTGGGGGCTGATCCATGTATACTGGATCTTTCAAGTGACCGTGCAAAAATGCATTTTTGACATCTAGCTGCCGAATTTCCCAATTACGAGATAGAGCTATGGTGAGAACAATACGAATTGTCTGAGGTCGTACAACATGACTATAAGTGTCAGCAAAGTCAATATCAGAAATTTGATGAAAGCCTTTGGCGACCAACCGAGCTTTGAGACGATCAAGGGTTCCATCAGCATGAACTTTGGTTTTGAATACCCATTTACACCCCACAATATTGTTGGATTCATGACGAGGAACTAGAGTCCAAGTCTGGTTTCGTTGAAGAGCCTGTAATTCTTCATTCATGGCAGCAAACCATCCAGGATGAGCCAAAGCCATTTTGACAGTCTTAGGTTCAAGTGGAAGAGTACTTAATGAGGAGGGTGTCACATGAATAAGACCTGCTCTAGCCTTGCCTCTGGTGCGCATGGAATGAGTATTTGTGGAAAAAGGAAGAGAATTGTTGCCCTGTGAAATTTGACCAAGGTCTACATATGACTGTCCAGATGGTGTTGCAGCAGTAGGCGAACTTGGATTGCTATGTGGTGAACTTGGTGAAGATATGCCAGAGTTGACAATGTCTACAAAAGTAACAGAACAGGGTGGTGATGAATGAGGTAATATAGATACAGGGGATTCCGAAGAGGGAGACGACACTGGTAAAACAGGCTCAGTGGATACTTCGGGTAGCAGTGATGATGAGGACTCCAATATTCGACCAGCTGATGAGGATGCAGGAGGTTGTAAACATGCACCAGCAGATGGAAATGACAGAGGACTTGTATTGGGATCTTTCAAAGAAGTTAAGGTACTCCCCCTTGATGGTATTTGAGATTGTTCCTGCTGGGAGATTGAAGAGTTATCCAAGGGGTTAACCCATTCATGAAAGGTGCTGAAATCAGCCGATGTATTATCTAAGACAGAAGAACTGGGTTTAGTTGAAAAAGGAAAACATATCTCATTGAAAACCACATGTCTAGAAATGTAGATTCTTCCACTTTGAGGATGTAGACACCTATAGCCCTTATGAAGAGCACTGTACCCAATAAAAACACATGGTTGTGTTTTCTCCGAAAATTTGTTCTTGCTGGTGTCCTTGATATATGGGTAACATTTGCACCCAAAAGCTCTTAAGGAAGAATAATCAGGATCTTTGTTGTATAGGAGAGAAAAAGGTATGTCCATGTTAATGGATGTTGATGGCAGACGATTGATTAGAAATGCAGCGGTGGAGAATGCTTCGACCCATAGTCTCTTTGATAATCCTGAGTGAAACAACATGGTCATACCCAATTCACGAATGTGTCTATGTTTGCGCTCGGCTACACCGTTCTGCTCTGGTGTAGATGGACAAGAGATTTGCTGAAGGATTCCCTTGGTTGACAAATCATGTAAGAATTGATTTTTCCGAAATTCACCACCCCCATCACATTGGAATATTTTTATCTGCTTGCCAAATTGGGTATTTACCATTGCAATATACTGCGTAAAACAAGCCACAAAATCTGATTTATGCTTAAGAGGATAAAGCCACACAAAACGGGAGTAGTCATCCACAAAAAGAGCATAATATCTGAAATTCTGCATAGAATTTATTGGGGCTGGTCCCCATAAATCACAGTGAACTTTATCAAAGGGAGAAAGGGATCTTGTATTAGTATGAATAAATGGAAGTTTACAACTTTTTCCAAGCTGACAACTTTCACATAAATCAAATTTATTGTTCCAAGAAATAACATCAATCTTATTTTTCCCAGAGAGATGAGACAAAATTCTCTTATTTGGGTGACCAAGCCGTTGATGCCACACTTCTTCAGAGGTTTGTCTTTGTCGAATAGAGAACAATGCCTGATGGTTTCCAAGAGAATAGAGTCCCCCTGCTTTAGTTCCGAATGCCACCACCTTCTCTGTCAACTTGTTCTTAATAACAAACCCAGTAGAGGAAAATTCAAACACATAAGGAGTATCATTAGTTAGTTGTCCCACAGAAAGTAAATTTTTAGTGAGATTGGGAACCAATAATACACCATCAATTTTTAAATTTCCTTGATTAGTAGAAATAGAAGTAGTCCCAACATGAGTGATGGGAAGATTTTCTCCATTCCCTATGATGACAGTATCATGACCATGATAAGGTTGGAGGTTTTTCAAAATACCTGAATTTCCTGTCATGTGTGATGTGGCTCCAGTATCAGGTATCCATTCAGGGTCACTGGGATTGGTAATTTGCATTGCGGCTAGAGCTTGTGGGATATCTTCAGATTGGAAGGCATGGTTATAACGATTATAGCAATTCATGGCATTGTGCCCTTGTTTGCCGCAAATTTGGCAAGGGATACGGTAACAATTCGGTGTGGAATGGTTGGTTTTTCCACATATGTGACATTCTTTTGCTTGTGAGCCAGTTGTTGCCATACTTCCTTTGACATTCTCCTGGATCTGGGACATGGTCTTTCCACCATAGGTTCGGTTTTGAGGGGTTTGAACAAACCCACGACCTTTGGAATTGAAAAACACAGATTTTCCTTTGTTTTTGGAAGCACTGTTATTTCCACTGTGACTATATGGCTGTTTTTGTGCAACAAAAGCTTGAAACTCATTGAGTTCTTCACTTCCTGGGTATAGTTTGTTTCTTGTTTCATAACCTGTTAAGGAATGGACAAATTGCGAGAAAGAAGGGAAAGGGGGTTTTGCCATGATAGCGTTGATAAGTGGGTCGAATTTGGCTCCTAGTCCATTCATAGCCCACATCACCTTATCAGAATCAGACAGAGTTTTTTTGATAGCAACAAGTTCATCACATATTTGTTTGAACCTAGACAGAAAATCAGACACAGATTCGTTAGACTCTTTACGAATTCTCTGAAGATCTCGGTAGAGATTAAATTCTCTTTCTTCCGACGTTGAAGCAAAGCTTTACTCCAAAAAGGACCATACTTCAAGAGATGTTTCCATACCAATTATATGGCTGAGGATACTCTCTGTAACGGTGCCAGAAATCAAACTTTTCAGCAACCGATCGGTTCTTCTCCAAGCAGTAAAAATCGGGTTGGGTTCGTCCTGCCCTTCGGCAGTCATAACAGTGGGTTTTGGAGGTGGAGACTCACCATTCAGATGATCAAAGAGATTAGCTCCTATGACTAGATCAAGAACTTGACTCCTCCAAATCAAATAATTTTTGGCAGCGAGTTTTACACTCACCATGGCTGACAACTGAGGAAGAATTTCAAGAGTTAAAGAAGAGGCCATTTCTGAAGAGGTAGTGGAAGGCTCTGATACCATGAAGATTTTAACAATGAGACTTAAACCTCTTCACTCACAACATTGAGGAGAGATGCTGAATTCTATTCATATATATACATACATTTGATACATGATCAGTACACTTGAAAGGATAAGCTATACACTTGATAAGAACTTTGATAGACACTATCATGAAGTGATATATCTATGCTTAGTCTTTATCTTTATCACTTGAGATAACTCTAGCATCATCATCCTTATCTTCTCCATGCTCTATGCTGAGATCATGTGCAGTATTTGTGTGACTAAGTGCAGCAGGTGCTGCATCACGTGAACAGAGTCCATGGGCTCTAATACTATTTATAGAAGTTTATTTAGTATTTTTGCATCTCAAAAACACAAAAAAAAAAATCTTAAGTTTTGCCTAAGCCTCCATTTATCACGGGCAACCCTGAGAATATGTTATTTTTTATAAATAAATCTAATTATATTGCCAAAACAACTACATACAATCTGAAAGACGAACAGTCTTAAACTTATATCGATGGTTGACTTTTATACTCAGAATAAACTCGGGAAAAAATAGGGACAATGCCAAGGAACAAAACATGCCCAGTTTGATTGGTTAAAGTCGTGGAATCATTGAGGCTCATTTCAATTGAGATGCATTCAATTTTCGATTAGAATGAGGCACATCAATACAGGCATGAAAATGGCGAACCTGAACCTTTGTTTACAAAGGATTGCCTGGCCTCAGAATGTCCGTGTATAGTGCATGGATTTGGGCATTAACGACTTCTAAGGTGATAAAGCATCTATAGGAAATTAATCACATTAGTCCACCTCCAAGGCGGGTAACTGTCGGTGATATCACGTTATCATTGACATGTGATATTACCAACTAAGTATAAAACAGTACATAGGATCAATGAATTTTACTTTATCCAACATGATATTTATTGGACAGATGAGTACTCGTGGTTATGCAATTAGTTTCTTTCGTAAATATGTAGGTTGTCAATGTGAGTAGGACCAATAAATTGTTCATACCAGAATCTTGTGCATTAAATAAAACAAGAGTTGAACTTAGAATATAATAAACTTTGAATATTTTCATCCGAGCTATCTTGATAAATTGCTTTAAAAATGCCTGTATAAATAGGGCTCCAAAATGAGCATTCATGTCTCCAACAGTAAAAGAGCTTAATGGGACATCAATCATAGTATCTCTCACGAAGGCAGATTGATACCAATTTGGCCAGTGGACCTGGTTCTCCTATGTCTCTTCTACACTACAGGAGAAAAGCATAAATTTCCCACAAAGAGACAGTTGAGTGAATTTGGTAACTCATCCAAAAAAGATGGTCTTCCTGTTCAAACTCACATGGATGCATGTGAGCCTATAGTGGCTACATTCATGCATAAATCAATAATGGTACCCACAGGTGTTTACTAGGAAGCCTACAGAGAAACAATATGTGGTCCTTTGTCCCAATTCCATCGTTAACTGCTTTATCTCCAAAACCCTAGTTACGGCAAAGCAACTCGGCATCCGTGTCACCATCTGAAATTGACCGATGTAGCTGTGGCTGCACACGTGTTGCCCTTCAGACAGGAGAAATGGATGTTTGAGAGAGACCCTAGTAGGAGCTTTATCTATGTTAAGGGTATTAATCGAGTCGTGATATGTTATGTTTACATTTTTTTATTTTGTGAGTTTGTATCATATATGAGAAGCCTTATTCTGGGTTTATATCGTGTTAGCATCATTTTTGTATAGGCTGTGAATCAGAGGCTACAGGACTAGTATGCTTTTGTTCTGAACCAAATCCACCATGCATACCTTCCATAAATGAAAATCCACTATTCATAAAATACAAAACAAAATACTATACAAAAAATAATAATTTTCTAATAATGTAAGCAAAAATTTTTTCTGGGCCATGAAGTTTATTGATTGTAGCAATTAAATGCAATTAAAAAGCGAGCAATGTATTCCATTATCAAAGTAGCAAAGTTGGGATTGTTGCATCACATGTGCAACTACTGGGTGGGGGGCAGCAGGTTACTGCACCTGAATATGCAGCACATGACAAGCGGTAGTTGCCCATTAGGCCCCGTTTGGCTCATTCGCCAACTTTCCGTAGGTGTGGGGTTAACTCTATTCCTACCACCTTCTCGTCCCGTTCAAAGAAAAATAAATAAATTTCATCCACATTCCCCTAGATAGGTTTATCTCCAACAACATCCTTTATTTTTTTTTTTGAAATTTTGCTGACACCCTTTATCGGTATTTAATCGCTAACAGAAGTAACAAATCAGTATTTTCAACAGTTTACTTGAGAACATAAGAACATAATAAATAAATAAGTGAATTCCACACATTCAATAATTAACCCGTCATTTGGTAACCACCATATGTAAAAAAAATAGGATCTACTTTATTCATTTAGATTCATTTTTATTGAACGGTGACATCGTAAGTTATTGATGACGTAGTGTCACCGTTGTATTGAATATTTACTCATCAAATATACACTAATACACATACCTATACCTATGATATGAATATAGATACATACCAGAATAAGTTCTTTATAGCTTCCCTGTAAGTTATGTACAGGAATCCCACTACATAGTGTACTCTATCACTTACCTAGTCACCTTTTTTTTTTTGGTCATTTACCTAGTTACCTTGGGTCATCTTAAAGCAGGTATTGGGCCCCACTTGACTAACTCCGGGTTAAGCTATAAACCAAAAGAAGATTTGAAAATAAAAACTCAAGTTAGAGTCCACCCCGACACAGATGACAGAACTGTTCAGAAAAAAAAAAACACAGATGACGGGTTAAACACCGGGTTAATTTTGAGTTTTCTCGAATAATCTTTTTTTGTAATAGTTAAAGTATTGTAATATTGTTTGCATAACTTCCACACACCTGAAATATTATCACTTCGGTATGAACATCATAATCATTGTTTTAATTGTTTGACATTTATTTTTTCTAATGTTATGATGCTTCGATCTTAGTAGACGGCGTTATACATCTTGCTATTGATTAAATCGAAACGCTGTTAAACTTGTAACTTTTTTTCATCAAACATAATTTTGTTTCAAGATATTGTTTGACATAAAATTATGGCTGGAGTGAACACAAAAAATTAGCTGATCGGCACAAGAAAAAAAAATCATTTCGTGAGTATTTTAAATACATAATAATTTCTATTATTTATATTTTTTTTTGGTTCTTTTTGCTTGTAATTTAACCACCCTAGGGTTAGTCAAGTGGGAACAATTTAGTTTAACCATATCTACTCTAAGATGACCCAAGGTAAGTAAAATTGGTTAAGTTACTGAGCATTGGTTTGTATGTTTGCGTCAATAAGATGAGCTGTCAAGTTATTATTGGTTGCATGTAAAAAAATGATTTTACAGGGAAACTATAAAGAACTTATTCTCGATACAAAAAGCTCAAGTTACAAACCAAAATTCAAATTCCCCACCCACTCCCACCTTTTGCACCACCCACCCCACTACACCCCATCCAACCTCGTTGGCCACCCATTACCACCCCTTACCCCCGACCACCTTCCACCTATTACATTCTCTCTCTCTCCCCCCTCTCTCTTTCTCTCTCTCTCATCAAAGGCCCCACCACCCATAAGCTGCCACAACCATATTCAAACTGAATCTTCTCAAGTCACCTTTCACTACAAGAAAAAGGAGTTTTTACGGCGGTAAAGTGCTGTCATAAAAAGTTTATTTGCTGTCACAAATACTTTTTGTGACGGCATTGTGGCGGCATTGCCTCGTCATAATAAGTGTGGTCTCAAAAGGTTTTTACGGCAGCAACAGTCTGTCTCAAATAGTATTTACGGCAGCAAGACCCTGTCGTAAATAAATTGTCACAAAAAATCCGACATTTTTGTTTTTATCACGGCGGCAAAAGTGCTGCCTCAAATATCATATTTGACTATCGTAAAAAAATAGAAGATATATTTATGACGGCAACGATGCCGCCACAAAAAAAAAATTTAATTATTATAGACCGTTAATAACCAATGTTATATATATACCTTATGCATATATACACTCCATACAACTTTTTTTTTTTGTTTTGGTGGGGGAAGGAGGGAGGAAGGGGGCTTGAACCCTTGACCTCAAGAAGGCAAAGCTTTCACAATGTAAAGAATACCATTAGACCAAAGATCCATTGATATCCATACAACTACTCAATTTAATATATAAATAAACACAAAAGTAAATATAATCAACATTTTCAAAAACATAGAAATATTTTCATATCCAAAAAAACAATCCCACGAGTTAAACAAAATGTAAAGTATGTACTTTTATAAAACATAACGATCTATGAGTACAAGAAATTAATGCAAAAAGTTGAACATTTTTCCCGAACTATCTACTCTCACAGTAACATCTGAAAAAAATATAAAATTATTGTTACTATACTGAAATAATATTTATATACATATATACAATAAAGAACTAAAACAAGTTAGAATATACATCAACAGAGGGCCACACAATATTTCTCTGAACGGCTTGTCAAATTATGTAAATGACATATAAACGAGTCATATCGTATACATTTTTTATAATTAGTTTCACCAATACCTAATTTGTTTATAATCGCATCGTGACGGGTTCACTCGTTTACTAAACAGGTGGTTTAAGGAAGACACAAACCCACTAATTTTATGTCGTGTTAACGGGTCGTGTCATATTTTGACACTCCTAATTTTGATATAAAAACTTGACTTTTTAGAGTTTAATTTTTTTTTCTTTGAACTAGAAATTGTCTTTTGATATTAAACTACGTAATTTTATGAAATATTACTTGTAACATGAAAAATAGTTGTTGCCAATACAAATTTTTTTTTAGAGTTTTTCTTTTTTAAACTATGAACTATTTTTTTTATCTAAAACAACATTTTAATATTTTATGAAATATTATATACGACAGGAAAAATGGTTGCCATAAATATAAAAAATTCTTTTGAATTTATAAATATTATTTGAGGCAGGAAAAACAGCTGTCTCAAATACAATTTTTTTTTTGAGTTTATGACACTATTTACGGCAGAAAAAATAACTGCCACAAATATTAACACAAACACGCTTTTTGTGATGGCAAACACAGCCGTCACAAAAAATTGTCTTAAATACGTCTTTTGTGACGGCGAACACATCTGTCGTAAAAAATTTGTCACAAAAGCCCCTTTTTGTTGTAGTGTTTCTACTGCACTTTTCTTCGCCGAATGCGATTCCTCCCTTCCCTCTCTCTTTGTTATCAAGCACCCATAAGTAAGAACCCATCTCACAACTCAGTCATCGACACCAATTTTCTTTAAATTGATGACAAAATTTGTCGGAGTCCAGACCTATGGCAAGTTCATTGACGACGAATCTTCCTAACTGTTAGATCATGTTTTGTAATTGACTAATTTCGTAGAGTCCTTTATAAATCTGAACATATTTCATGGTCATGATGCTACAACGATGAAGATCTGAAAGCATTACTTGAAGGGAAGAGATCATGCATCAAAACTACATCAAAAGCACTACGTATGCACCTTCTTGCTTAGGACAAGGTAATGACATAGATACCTAAGATGACCCTTGGGTTAATAGACTTAAGAGTATTAGAGTTAAAATAGAATCAATATTAGATCCTAGAATGGCTCCTAGGTGTTCTTAAAAGAAAAGTTTTTCTAAACCTCTTATGAGTTTTGAAAACATAGGAACCAGCGATCATCGGATCCCTCTTGAGTAATACCCTTTAGTGTTCAAGAGGACAAGTTTTATGCTTGGTTTTAGGCTTAAAAAACTAGTAGGGACTGTCCTATGCTCGTTAGCCTTCACTAGAGAGGTCTCTTCATTATTTAGTAAAAAGACGAACAAAAGCTAAACGGGATAACAAGAGTTGCCCTACGAGGTCACTTGAGCGGTCTTGTTATCCTAGGTCGGTTTGTTATCTTTTTTTCATTCCAATGACCACCGCCTTATGACTGCCCTCCCACAGCTCGAGCGGTCGTTCACGAATCTAAATTTTCTTGATATCAAGATTGCCCTTATTTCAGACCTATAAACAGGGAAATGTTTTCCTACATCTAGGGCAAGCCTCTCATGAGTATTTTGAGATAGAAATCTTATATTCTACCAAGAGACCTTCTACCACAATGCTCAATCCCTAAGATCCAAGGCTATCATCTAGTGATTCTTATCCAATCTCACAACTTGGGGAAGAAGATCTTGAAGATGAAACCCATTAGAGTGTGAATGTCGAGGATCATTGGTGCACCTCAGATTGCTCGAGGCCTAGAGGATCCATTGCGGTAGAGAATCCAAGTGAAGCTACCAAAAATGTCGGAGAGGCAGTTCGGTGGAAAGGCTTATTGAAGGAAATGACCATCTAACCCTGGTATTGGTTGATGTATAAGACTCGAATACTTGTAAAATAATTTTGGGGTAGTTAATTAGGTTTTTATGAACTGAGAAGTTTTCTCATAGTTTTTCCCGATGAGGGTTTTCGTGTTAACAAATTGTTTGTGTTCTTTACCGTATTTTCATACACACTTGTAATTTGAGTACACACGCACACTATGTAATTGATTGCATGTTTGATTGAATATCTTTATCATCCATAATCGTGCATTAAAGGGTTTGGGTCATTGGGTTGGGATCCCCATGAGTATTTGAGTGTTTAATTAACAAATTAACAACACTAATCATCATTGGTTCATGGATCATTATGGCTAAAAGGGGGTTCTCATTAATAATCGATTATTCTTTGTGAGAAAAGGTGATTGCGGTAGTAATAGGTTTAATTTAGTGTTTGTTGAAGCATAAAATTTTAAAACCTATTCACTCTCTCTCTCTCTCTAAGTAGTGTCATGCAATTCACATGTATAATCGTGAGGGAAAATCCACATATATCTCCCTCTCCCGAAACAACAATTGGTATCAAAGCCTGGTTGCCCTGAGTTGCATAAACACTTATAGGCATTTTTGTTTTATACTTACACCCTTAGTTTTGCTTCCTAGATATCTATTGATTATTATGAGTTAGTATCAATTGGAGTCTCAAAAGGAAGGAAGTTCAATTACACGACTACCACTCTTCAAAGGATCTAATTTTGCATATTTGAAAGCTCGCATGAGAGCGTTTCTAAAGTCGATAGACAAGAGAGTATCGGTTTGTGTGCAAGAGGGTTGGAGTCCTCCCATCGCCACCACACTAATTGAAGGTGGTTAAGCGTTGGTTGAAGTAAAATTCCTGAAGACTTAGACAAAATTCAAAATCAAGCAAGCGGGGTGGAACTCAAAAGGATTGAATGCGATATTCAATGCCACCTAATGAGTTCTAGAGAATCAAAAATTACAAGACCTCCAAAGAAGCTTGAGACATCTTGGTAGTTTCCCACGAAGGGACATCATGGTAAAAATGTCCAAACTCCAAAGGTACACTTCGTAGTTCGAGACTTTGAGGATGCAAGAAGATGAAACGTTTCATGAATTTTACACTAAATTATGCAATATTGTAAATTCATCTTTTACATTGGGTATCAAGGTTGATGACGCATCCATTTAATGGAAAAACTTGAGATCTCTACCTGAGAGATTTCATGCAAATGTGACATCCTTAGAGACGAGTGTCAACTTGGAGTCGGTGTCAGTTGAAGACCTCATTCAGTCAATATTGACTTTCAAGATGAACCTTATTCCACCTAAAAAGATGAAGGGTGTGGCATTAGCGTCGACTAAAGCAGAAGGGAGTAAACCTGAGTCACCCTGATTAGAAGATGATGACCTAGCCATTATTGTGAGAAAGTTCAAAAAGTACTTCAAGGCTAGTATGTTGAGTCCTCAAGGTCTAAAGGAAATCCTAGTAGAGCTAGAACTCCTAAGGAGGTAAGAGAGAAAAGGGCTAGAGACTCTTGACAAGAGGTTGAGAGTAGGGGTATCAAACGTGTCATATTAAACGGTTATGTGTCAGGTTAAACGGGTGACGGATGAAAAACATGTAAACTCATACACGACACGTTTAATAAACGGGTGAAAAATCTCAACACGAACACAACTCGTTTAATAAACGGGTAACACGACATGACTCGTTTAACCCGTTTAGTTTTAAATGAGTCGTGTTGGGTAGGGTCTGGTTAACACAGTAAATCACTGGTTATACCCATTTACCTTTTTTTTTAGGAATGCTATATAACTTTATAAAACTGACAAACTAACACAAAAAAATATGATATTTAGAGATACCACACCATATTACAAATTACAAACCACAATCCAAAACAACCAAATTCCACCAACATCTATGGGAAGAACATGGTAGTTAGAGAACCTGAGGATACCTATTCACATTCAAGGTATGTTGAGGAGTAAAACTTTATGTATATTTCTACTTCTTTTGATGGTGAGACTTCGTTGAAATCTTATAACTGAGACTCCTAGAAGGCCATAGTGAAAGACTGTGGTTTTATTCTCTTTTCCTTCTAATTCTTCTCTTCTATTTACTGTGGAAAAAAAAACTTACATGAAATGTTTTTCCTCTTTTCTACTTACGTACATTTTTAAAATAATTATTAATTTATTATTATATTAATTTTATTTAAACGGTGATAAACAGGTTGACATGTCTCACCCGAACACGACCCATTTATTAAACGTGTATGACGGGTCAACCCGTTTACCATCCAAACCCATTAAGGTCTCACCCAAACCAGCTTAATTCGCGTCGGTTAATCGTGTGTCGTGTTGGATTTTGACAGGCATAGTTGAGAGAAAGAGGCAAATCTTCCAATACTTTGAGTGTTAAGGATTTGGACACATAGCTTCGGTGCTATGAAGGACAAATGGAGCAATAGTGAAAGTGAGTCAACATCGAATGATGACTCCTTTTTTCTAATGATGGTGAAGAGAACTTTACAACCTTGTAGGTTCACACTCCTCTCTCCCTAGAGAAACTTCGACTAGAGAAGTTGAAGCAAGTCCTACCACGATGGTAGAAGACTTTGAAGAAGAAATCCTCACATATGTGGAGGATGAAGAGTTTTTTGAGGATATACATGATATTTATAATCAATTATATGAGAAATTCCTTAAATAAAAAAGAAAGTGCTTGCCTTGAGTGGTAAGATAAACTTGAGTGAAGAAGAGAGAAAACCACTCCATGTGGACTTAGTAAAGTCCAAATCTCAAATTTATGAGCTTGAAGAAGAAAAGAAGTCTCTTCTTGATAGAGTGAGCTTCCTAGAGATAATGCGTCATAAGCTTGTAAAGTCATAGAAGATTCTTGATAGAATGTTGTCTATGGGAAAAAGTGTGGGTGAAAAGCGTGGTTTAGGCTGCACGCATGAACACACCACTAACATTTCTTTCAAGATCGTGTTTGTGAAGGGTATTCCCAACCCATCACCTCGAGGAGTGAACGCTAGTTCACCAATGACTAAAAATGGTAAGTGTAAGAACTAAAAGAATCCGGTTATTAAGAAAACCCAAGCCAATCATGATTTGTGTTTCACTTGTGGAGAATATGATCATCATAGTAGAAATTGCATGAAATATAGGAAAATCTTTAATAAAAAGGTCGTACATCTAGCTAACCAATCCAAAGTTTTAAACAATCAAGTCATAAATTTTTTTAATCTTTTGGAGAGGTCAAGTGAGTCGAAACATATGCATACATCATCATCAAAATAACCACATGCTAGAGTGTACAAAGCTCCTTCTACTCCAAACACCAAGATTGATCTACGCACATCTGGAAAAAAGAGAGTTAGTCCTCCACCCATTCCTCGACCAAACCTGAGTTTTTAGAAGGGAAAAAAAGTATGGGTGACTCGGGAGGATTTTGAGAAACTCACCATCTAAACCAAGTTGGTTGCCCTGAGTGCTTCCAACAAAGTCATGACACCTAAGAAATAGATGAGGTGAGATAGTATGGACCTAAGTGACCATTCTTGCATTACATCAAACATCATAGGGTTATACTTTGTATGTGTTTTTCTTTGTTTATTTTTGATTGGTTTTCTAAAATGAAAACCCAAAAACAAAAGGAACTAAAAAACCAAAAAACCAAAAACAAAATAAATTTAAAAACTCAAAAAGAGTTTTGATGTGAAGTATAACATTCTTTTCAGGATTTTTGTTTATTGCATGGTCATGCATATTTTTCTTTGTATATGTTTATTTGAAAAATTCAAAAGCATTGGATAAAGAAAAGATCAAAAAGATTTTATTTTGTTTGTTTTTTCTTTGTTATTGATCATGGTAATTCACACTTTGGTCTGCTTTATAATGATTTCATCCTTAAATTAAAGTTGAAATGTGCATTGCTATGAGTCATATTAGGAGATTGAGAACTTAGTGACATAAATCTTATTGCATGATTCATGAGCCAAAATCATCCTAACATGCTTGAATAGTGTTTATCTTTGAATACTTCATAAAACAAGTACATGCCAATCATTCACCTTCATACTTATGAATCTAGTTAGTTTAAACTATTAATGACCTTACGTGACTATAAGTGTTGGTGATAGGTGAACACATGACTAAAAATTAGTTAGACCCCAATCCCTTAAAAGATGCCAAATGCCAAATGTAATAAAAGAGCCCAATGTGGCCAATCTTTAAAAGGTGAGGCATAAATAAATTGTTAAAAATAACTGCACTTGAATTGTTGAGTGTACTTATGCTTAAAATTCATTACTCATTTGTAAAGCTCATAGATCTCATACTAAATATGTTTAAAAGCGTATTGATAAAGTACAGAATTCGCAATTGTGCTATTTGAAGTCATAGAGAAGAAGGAACAAAAGAAAGGGAGAGTTGTCTAAAAAAAATGATTAGGACACTCATTAACTGGTCATTTATTCACTTAGATGAAGCATTATGCTTTAGTGTATAACTTATTAATGATTTGAACTAAACGGAATCCTAATTATTTTAGAGTTTGGTTTCACACACGTTACACTTGAATTAGTCAAAGTTGAATAAAATTTGAACACGTGTGAATGAAATTGAACTGAGTGAAGGAACATTGCTATAGGATGCATGTAATTGAGTTCAATATTTTTTAGAATGTCTGAGAGTAATGCTATGAGATGATAAAATTTTGATATAACAATTATAATGTGAACATGTGTAATTTTCATGATTAATGACATTGTGCATTTTATGATTAATTGAAAATTGCATTACATTTAGTATAGTTCCAATATCATCCATGCATATGTATTTAGTTGCATTTAGGTTGTATATACACTCATGCATGCATTTAGAGTCTCACTTGATGAGTTTAGAGGTGAAAAAGTGGACTAGATAGCTGAAAAGACATTCGAAACTTGCAGGGGCTGCTTGAGCGACCCTCGACACTGCTCGAGCGACCTGAATTGAAGTTTGGTCCAACAAGCTTAAAAGATGAATTTTGAATTATCACTTCATTTTCTTCACTTCTATCACGAGCCCACCTCTATTTGTACACACCTATAGCATTTACTTGAGCATTAACTTGATATTGAGTGAGTTTTAGTGCATTTTGATCTTAGATATGTGATTATCATTTGTATTTGCACTATTTCACCGATTGATTTTGGGAAAATGCCACCAAGAGCTGAAAAATGGGCAAGGGTACATGTATTCAACGAGAGGAGCAGCTTCCAAACCCCACATGAGGCAGTTTGCTTCTAGGACTATGTTGGTGGAGTGTGGTGTGAATTTCACTGGGGTGAACACTTCCAGACATATGTTCGAGGTGTGTTATTTGATTTTTCCACTAACCTGATTGTCACCACCCTACACCTACCCCAGGTAATACATGGTGCCTATCACTTCAGGTCTAATAGTGCCATAATCAAGCTCCAAGATGTTCCATCCGTGTTGTATGGAGCTCCCTATATCCTAATGGATGGAACCGATAGTGTTGGTACCAAGAGGATTTAACTGGGGAATATCAGTTGATAAATTTGATAGTTAATTGCAACATCGACCCGAAGACTCACATATCTACATTTTTTACACCACGAGTTTACCTTTTACATGCTATTGGGAAGGGTGTGGAGATTGATATGCCACGTGTGATTATTAAAGTCATTTATAAAGCTTTTGATGAAGGTAGGATCATTGATAGTCATCCATTTTGTTCTCTTATCACACAAATTTGTCTGGATAAACATGTTAATGCTTTAGAGACTAATCATATTTTTAGACCAAAGAGAAATCTGGAGAAGGAGTTCTTGATTCTGAGTGAGACTCATGCGAGTCATACTTTTGCCCTGTTGAGATAGAGGCAAAGGACAATGAGATGGATGCGAAGCCACGTGCTCCTGCTACTACACATTGACCATCGAGTTGTACACCAACACTGAGGCACGCACAAGCTAGCACCTCACGTGCACCACTCCCTAGGACTCCTCCTATTGCCGCACTTAATCATTTGACTTGTGAGACCCGAGCATGCATAACATTGCATTTTATAAATATTGAGCGTTAACGTGTAATTTCCTAGTATTTGTATGGGGTTAAAATTATGATAGTTAAACTCTGATAGGTTAAATATGTTTTTAATTGTCGAATTATGAGACAGTGGAGAGTAAAGGTGAAAATTTAAAAGTGTTGGGAGATTTGAATGGTTAAATGTAGAAATAAGGAAACTAAGGGGGGACTTTAGTGTAATTAAGAGAAAAAAGAGGTGAGTCAGAGGACACCCAGCAGCCTGGGAAGTCTTCAGCTCTTGAAGTGGTGGGTATGTAAGAGGGCTTTGGTTCAACCGGTTGGGAGAAAAGAGTTGAGAAAATAAAATTCTAAGTTCATGGGCAGTGGAGAATTGGCCGTAAATCGTGTGTTATTGAGGTTGTGAGTGAAAATTCTTCCTAGAAGCTTGAATAATCTTAGCTTATGCTTAAGGAATGGAGTGAAGATGATGAAATGAAGAATTGAAGAACTCTAAGTTTAGGGTGTTGAATTCAGAAGAATTAGAAGGAATCAGGTCGCAACAAAGGAATGCTTGTGAATTAATATGTTTTTCCACTTCTAGATGCATCCTTGTGGTGCGGGTATTGGTTGGATGGTGTTAGAATTGGGTTTGGATGGTAGAAGATGAAGTTTTAATTGAATTCTAAAACTTTAGTATTGATCAACTGGTTGAAGAATTGTTGAACCAGTTGAACGAGATACTAGTTAGGCTTGAACCGGTTGAAGAGTACTTTCAACTGGTTGAATGATGAACCGGTTGAACATGAACCAATTGAACAACATCCAGTACTTTGGGGGTGAACCTGATGAATAGGTTGAACCTGCTAGACTTCAACCGGTTCATCAAGGTCAACTTTGGCAATTTGTCTTTGGTGTTCTAGGCTTCCATCCAACTTTTCTAACAACTTATCGAGGCATTCGATAGATCTCAAATTAGTTCCTTAAGGGTTTAGTTGCTTATAATTATACGAATTGAAGATCTAATCTAGAGTTAAAATTGAGTAAAATGGGTAATTGATAAACAAGGATTTGGGTGGTTAAAATACACCATTGGGGAAGAACACATAAATGCAATAACATAAGCATCGAAATGAATTCATACATGCATGATTAATAATAAATGTATATGTTTGAGAACTTAATCATGGTCTACTATGATATGTGATAAGAGCTGAGACATCGACATCTACACCAAGTGTGTCATTTGGGAATTAAACTGTTATATTACTGGACTTGAGGTGAGTGTGCTTTTTCATGTGGTTGATAATGGCCAAGATATGCCTATGTGATATTGAGGTATGAGCATGATGACTATAGCCTTAATGGCAACTATATGGCCTTAGTGGCGAATAAATAGCCTAGTGGAGGATATATGGCCTTAATGGAGAATAAGTAGCCTTAGTGGCGTTATTATGCCTTAGTGACAGATAAGTAGCCTTAGTGGTGGATAAGTAGCCTTAGTGGAAATTATATAAAAATGTATGAAACTATTTATTTGTGACTAATTGTAATGATTAACAGATGATACGTGAATAAATTTGTTGAGGATAATGCTTCTATGTTAGTATTTACATTTGTTCAATGTTAATATTTATATGATATAGTGATGGTGTGCAAAGTATGTTTCATTATTATTAGTTTAATGAAATTGTACATTCACTGAGCGTGTTGTGCTCACCCACCCACAATTTTTTTTTTAGGTAATCAGACTCTATGGGAGGTACACTGCTGAGTTGAGGCGGTCAGGGATGTGGGCGTGTGTGCCTGGTTGTTAACTTTTAAGAAGATACTTGGTCATGTAAATATGTACAATTGTTAAGGTAGTGTGAGTGTTTGATGTAAGTTGTTGAGTAAACCCAAATCTATAACAGCGTATATATGGTTATACCTTTTTGTGGGAGTGTTATGATGTTGATATTTTCATGAGTTTTTCTATGATTGTGTTCGGGTTAATAGGTTATAGGTTCATTAATGAGGTCCACCTACCGGAAATAGACAATAAGTACTATTATCTGGGGGAGGGTGTGACACGACTGCTGTTTCTGATGTTCTAGGTCATTTATAGAGTAGTATTAATGAGCAACATAGTCACGCAACTCTCCGACTGAATTCTCTTTGGATTGACAGAGATCAGAGGGCCACTCACATACATATACGTCATCTCAGGCAAATGCTTCAAAATGCTAGATTTATCGAGGAGGATGACGAGTCGGAGAGATAGACACATGGTGGAGATGGAGATGGTGGAGATGACCCAATCATTGGAGCTCTTTAGGAGACTTTATTATAGGACCATATGAGTGTTATTATTCATTCATGGTCTATACTTAAAGTACTCTATTTTGTTTGTTAACTTTTCCATTTTGTTGATTTTTATTTGTTTTTCTATTTTTCGTTTGTATTGTTCCGAGAGGGAGAAATATATGTGAATCTTCCCTCCCGATTATACATGGATTGCATGACATTACCTATATGGCGGGGCCTGAATATGTTCTTAAAATTTAAGGTCGGACAATCACCAATTTTAAACTTATTATTACTACAATTACCTCTTCTCACAAAGATTAAAGAATTAATAGTGAGAACCTTTTTTTAGCCACAATGACCCCATGAATTCCTGAAGATTAGTATATTGATTTTAGCAATTAATAACTAAAGACTCAATCTTACATGGGGAACCCAAACCTTTGAATGCAAAACTATGGATAATTAAGATATTCAAACATTCATTCGATCAAACACATAGTATGCGTGCGTGCGTATATGAGAAAAAAATAAATGATACAAGTGATTTGTTGACACTAAAACCCTCCTTGAAAAAACCGTGAGGAACCTTCTTGGTTCACCAAAGTTCCACTACCCCAAAATCAGATTACAAGTACTCAAGTCTTATACCTCAACCAATACCATGGTTAGGTGTTCCCTTCCTTCAATAAGCCTCTTGACCGAAGTGCCTCTCTGACGTCTTCTATTGCTTCACTTGGATTCATCACCTCAATGGATCCTCTAGGTCTCGAGCAATCTTGGGCGCACCAACGATCCTCGGTATGCACACTCCAATGGGTTTGGTCATCAACCAATCAAGATCTTCTTCACCAATTTGTAAGGTTGGTTAAGAATCATTAGATGTTAGCCTTGGGTTTTAGGGATCTAGGGTTGTGTTAGAAGATTTCTGGGTAGAAGATCAAATTTCTCTCTCAAAATACCCACAAGAGGCTTACCCTAGGTATAGGAAACGATTTTCCTATTTATAGGTCCGAAATAAGGGTAATCTTGACCAATAAGAAAACTCATATTCGTGAATGAATGCTTAAGCCATGAGAGGACAGTCATCATTGGAATAAAAAATGAATTCCAAACCTGTAAAATCCGGGTAAATTTGAATTTTTGTGAAAAATGGCAAAACAGTAATTTGCCACTACGGTATTGGTTGAAATCCCAAAATTTTCAAGAATTTGAATGACGAAACAGACCTCACTGTTGGATTCGTCTTGCAAAATTTAGTTACCCAGTTAATTTTCGTCGAATTCTAAGACAGTCAAATTTTTCGCATTTTACGAGACAATCGGGTGTCCCGTGACCCCCGGTTTTGAAATGTGGAAAGTGGGTATAGAAATTGGTAGAATCAATTCTAGCTTGAATTGGGTATGTAGAAATTGCTTTATGTGATTTCTTGAGAAATGTGATATATGTGGTGTTTGATAAAATGCCTTGAATGATATATGTGGGCATTGATAAAATGCCTTGAATGATGTATGTGGGTGTTTGATAAAATGTCTTCAATGATTGAAGTATGTTGTTTTGATGAAATTGGAATAACATGTTTGGATGATGTTGCAAATTGTAATTATATGCTTATGATATAATTGACAATTAGGAATGTTGAATGAGATGAAATGTTATTCATTATGTGCACATGATATATAGAACATGATGTGAAATTGCAATTGAGATCTTAGTTGCATAAGAATATGAAATGCAATTGTAATTTTACATTGCATATGCACGGGAAACATCGCATTCGTGGGCATTGACATGAGTGTGGGAGTGTGTGCATGGTTTGATCAAACACCATTCTTGGTGGATGATGCGTGGGCTCGGGATAGTTGGGCCAATGGTTAGACTGAGTCGCATGGTTTGCATTGAAAATAGGGTCGGGGTTAGCAAGAAGGGCTAGATTGTCCCTCGGGTGCAAGACCCGGTGATTAGATACGCACTCCGTTGGTGTAGAGTCCATAAAGTATGTCGGCGTTCGCGAAGCCGTTGGTGGAAATCCATTAATGCCGTGTCGATTAGGTGTCCGTTGGTGTGAGTCCATAAATACCCACCCTAAGAAAGACCCAGAATTTATAATGGTCATTGAATGTGCAACATCAATGGTGGGGGCTTGGAATGTCCGGATTCATACGCATGGCGTTGCATGTGTTGAGGGAGCCGGTAAATGCTCGACTTGAGTTTCATGTGTAAGTCTCATCTCATAACATGGCATGACATAGAGGATTCCATTGTTGAATTGCATATTCTTGAATGGAGTAAATGTTACTTGTGATGTGCATGTGAACATTTCATATGCATCTAGATTGAAAAGTAGCCTCTTTAGGAAATACCCTATTGAGCATGGATCACCCTTTATGGGGACAACATTTCAGGTGCGGGACATGCGCCGGTGGACGACTCTCATTCGGGTCTTCATTGTTGAAGAAAAGCCGAGATGTGGTTTTTAAACTATATTTTTTGTAAAACTAAGATGTAATCTAGTTTTTGGGACATGTAATGTTATGTAAAGGATAGTAATATAACTCATATGAACTGTATTTTGTTTAAAATAGATGTTATATGAGTTTGGGTTGATGTTGTAAAAGGTTAGAATGTATTGAAATTGAAAAAAAATGGAATCGGAGGGAAACTGGGAAGACCTACCGGTAGAACGATGAGCTCTTCTACCGGTAGGTTTTGTTCAAATATCAAATTTTGAAATGCTTTTGTTAGGCCTTTGGGTCTTGGGTTCTTTTGTTCAAATGATATAAATGGACAATAAATGAGAGTAAATTGATGTATATTAGACCTTGGATGGGTCATGTGATTGAATGGCATACATGTTATGCATTTGGGAGTGCCCCAGTAAAAGGGAGACTCTGCCCAAACTTTGTGTTGTTGTGATCCCAGTAAAGGGGATGTTGTGTCGTGGTGTCAGGTTATGCGGCATTCACGAGTATTTCTGCAGGTTGATGGGTGATCAACGAGTTGACAAAGGACCTCCGATTTTAGAGGCGTCACAAAACCAACCAAGGAGAGTAGGACAACTCAAGTAACTAGGGAACCGCTCAAGCAACCTCTGAGATCGACCTCAATGGGCGACCCCTACTGCCCTCCATTTGGCTTTTGACTCTCTTTTCCCTAAGTTATGAAGGGACCACTCGAGCGAAGGTTAGCTAGTATAGGATGGTCCCTATTGATTTTTTAAGTCTAAAACAAAACAAAAAACTTGTACTCTTGAACACTAAAGGATGGTGCTCAAGAGGGATCTGATGATGGCTCAATTCTATATTTTCAAAACACACAAGAGGTTTAGAAAAAAATTTCTTTTAAGAATACCTAGGAGCCATTCTAGAATCTAATTACTTTTCAAAAAAAAAAAATTCTCAGATCTAATACCGATTCCCTTAAACACTAATCCTCATAAGTCTATTAAACCAAGGGATTATCTTAGGTATATAGGTTATTACCATGTCCTAAACAATAAGGTGCATACAAAGTATTTTTTATGTAGGTTTGACACATGATCTACCCTGTTCAAGTATGCTTTCGGATCTTTTTCGTTGTAGTATCATGACCATGTAATATGTTAGGATTTACAGAGGACTCTACGAAATTAGTCAATTACAAAATATAATCTAACAATCTCCCCCTTTGACAATTTTGTGACAAAACACATAATTAAGAAATTAAGATTACAACCCATAAACCATTGAACAAAATAAACTATAAACTAATCTCAACATTAATGTCTATGTCCTCTCTAAGTACAAGAACTACTTCCTTGAATGTAGCATGAAAGTCTTAGTCCTACACATCACCACTAAACCAAAACCTTATGAAAAGCATAATATATATGAAATATATAACATAATCACTGATATGTAAAGCACCAAGTTAAGCATAGGGCATATTTATGTTTCATTATGAAAGTGTAAAAATGTAACATATGTAAGAACTACCTTGACCAATATGCTTGAAAACCTTAAGATATAGCATGACAATGCATAACTAGTTCTCCCCCTTAGTTGGTGTTCAAAATCAAAATAACAAGTGTAAAATAAACAAAGTAAAATAGGTTACTTCATGCCAAGTTTGTTAATGTACTCCAATTGAGTATTAGTGTCACACCCCATTCCAGAAAAGAGTTGGATTGTGAGAAGATCTAAACTATAATCCATACATCCACACTGAAACAACAGATTACCATCAATTAATCTAAGTTAATCAAAATCATTCCTACAAACCAAAGACCAGATATTTACGTATGTACGTAACTAGATAATCTCATTATGTTATCATCTTGTCTGCAAAACCTCCTAGCCAACCACATACACCATGACTCATGACATATAGTACAACAGAAGTCAATCCACTCCTAAGTCAAGTCTGACTCCACAGTGGACCTCCTCCTAAGTCATTCCTAAAAGCAAACAACTGTTGGGGGGGTGAGAAAATCACAAGCTCAGTGAGTATATTCGAGACATATAGAAAGAAAACACAATATCCAACTATCCAATAACTCTTGGAAGTCTCGACAAATATCGTTACTATTTATGCCCGACAGTCTCAACAGTCTCATCGTTACCATTTATGTCTGGCAGTCACATCGCTACCATTTATGCCCGGCAGTCTCGGCAATCAATAGTATCAAGAAGCACATAACCACCATAATTATCACTTGAGCTCATAACCGATAACAATTCCATAAATTAATAATCCACTACACCACATTCCAGCTAATACACATAAATATGGCTATTAGTCAAACAATCACATTTCCAATCAATATGGATCAATATACTCACCTTGGTTAAATTCCAAACCCAACTCAGTTTCCATGTATAATCTTAGGTGAACCCGACATTGACGTCATCATTGCTTTCGCACCTAACATATGCAATCACAAGGCATATGAGTATCATTCACAACACATAATGGTAACACGCATAAATGATTAATTATGACTAAAATATTTCCTTTCTCATCCCTTACCGAAGTATCACCTCTTTAATCACTTAAACTTTACCCGATAGTAACTCACCTCACTTAGGCTTAATTTGGGTTTAAATACATAAATCATATATTTGTAGGCAAATAAAATTAAAGGAATTTGTTTTAAACTCTTTTGGATACTTGGAAAAGGTTTGAAGTTGATCGAATGACGAACTTGGAGCAACACAAAAAAAATGGAGAAGAACCTGCTTGTACCGGTATAAGTCCTACTGGTTCTACAGGAGCAGACATCACTTGTACCGGTACAACTTTGTTGTACCGGAATAGAGACCCGTTGTACTTGTACAACACTACTTTGTACTGGTATAACCCTGACAAAACCATTTTTCCTTTGTTCCTGCTTCTTCCTCAACCTACTTCTCTCAATCCTACAATTCTCAAACTCATACCCATAAATTATAGTCACTAAATACATGATATTTCATAACTAATGAAAAATCTAATAATCAAAATCCATAAACCAAAATCGAAACCACCTTCCACACGTCTGAGATTACCACGATTTCACCCAACTTTTTCCCATTGTTTTACATAGCATAAATACAAACAATACTTAAAAACCCTTACTAGCTGATATTTGGATCTTGTATAGCAATTCCTAAGCTCCAAGTGATGAAAAGAAATCAAAATAATGTAAAGAGGTTCGGTTTAAAAGAATTCTAGGTTTCGAAAGTGTTTTTCCCCCACCAACCTCAATAGAGAACTGGTACAAGCATATAATAGGCAAAAGAGTTTGGCAAATATTGACGTGTGTCTTCAATGACTCACCCTTTTGGCCAATATTACACTTTGGTCCCCTTTTCTCTCTTTATTAACACACACCACTTAATTTTTCATCATAACAAAATCACTTGCAAAAGATTTACCATCTAAGAGCATCTCCAAGGGGGAGTGCTATTTTTGGGGTGCCAAATACCATTTTGCAACATTGAACAGTGTTTTGACACCTCTAAATTATAAATCTGCTCCAATGGCAGGTGCCAAAATGGGGTGCCATTTTCATATTTATTCATCAATCTATATGAATCGTTGGATCTATATTCATCTAACGGATCTATATTCACCAATTCATTTGCAACCTCTCATTTTCTCTCTCCAGAGTTGCCAAAAATGCCACCCCAAAGACTTTGATGCCATTTTCCAACCCCATATGCCACCCCCTTTGGAGTGAACTTTTTTGAATTTGGGGTGGCATATGGGGTATGCCACCCCATATGCCTCCCCCCTTGGAGATGCTCTAATAAATCAACCCTTAAGGTTTACTTTTTACAAAATTACCTAACTCCCACAATTTCAAGTTCTATAATTTAACCCCCATACTAACAAGGACTAAGAGTGTTCTTACATAATCAAATAACTAGGACTAAGAGTGTTTAACAAAAAATGAAAAATAGCAAAACATATAAAAGTCAACAAAATAGAAAAGTCAACAAAAAATAGAGTACTTTAAGTATAGACCATGGATGAATAATAACACTCAAAACTCTCATATGGTCCTATACTAAAGTATTCGAAATAGCTCAAGTGCCCGCATCATTTTCACCATATCCATTATTTCCTCCCTACGGTTGTGTCTCTGGCTCGTCATCCTTATCGATTAATCCAGCATTTTGAAGCATGTGTTTGAGATGATGTACCTCCATATGTATGTCTCTCTGATCTCTCACAATGCTAGACATCCCTCTGTCAAGAGAATCCAGTTTGAGAGTTGTGAGGCTATGTTGCTGATCGATACTACTTTGTTTATGACCTAGAGTTGTGCTAACATCAATCCACTGATCAAGTGTAGCAGCACAAAGAGTCCTAGGGAGTGGTGCACGTGAGGTGCTAGCTTAGGTGTGCCTCACTGGTGGTATACAATTCAATGGTCCAAGTGTAGTAATTGAAGCATGTAGCTCAGCCTCCATCTTGTCATCCTCTATCTCTACCTCAACAGGGTCAAAAATATAACTCGCATAAATCTCACTCAGTCTCAAGCACTCCTTCCTCAAAGGTCTCTTTAGTCTCACAATCTAATCATTCTATAAAGAACCAACCCCCTTATCTAGGCAAATTTGGGTGATCAGAGAACCAAATGGCAGACTATCACTGATCCTACCCTCATCAAAAGCTCTCCAAATGCCTTTAAAAATGACACGTGGCATTTCAATCTCCACATCTATCCCAATAGCATGTAAAAGGTAAGCTCGTGGTGTAGGTAATGTAGATATGTGAGTCTTAGGGTCAATATTGCAATTAATTATCAAATTTATCAACCGATACACCCTAGTTAAATCCTTTTGGTACCAACACTGGCAATTCCACCCATTGGGAAATGAATCTTCATATAATACGGATGCAACATCTTGAAGCCTAGGTATGGCACCATCTAGTGTAGAGTGAATGACATCGTGTGTTACTTGGGGTAGGTGTAGGGTGGTGGCAATCAGGTCAATGTAAAACTCAAACAAAACATATCAAACATATATCTGAAAGTGCTCACTATCCTCAATGGTGTTCCTAATGTGTGTGTGTGTGTAAAATTCCCTGACTATATCCACATTTGCTAGCACAGGGGTTGCAAATAGCTCAATCCACTATCTCCACTCAACATTCAAAGGGATAGTAGTGCTACTTACCCTAGTGAATTTCACACCACACTCCACCAACACAGTCCTAGAAGCAAATTGTCTCTTGTAAAGCTCACAATACTGTGAGGTCTGGAAGCGGCTCCTCTCGTTGGATACACATACCCTTGCCCCTTTTTTGACTCTTGGTGGCATTTTCCCAAAATTAATCGTTAAAATAGTGCAAATACAAAAAATAATCACAGATCTAAGATCGAAATGCACAAAAACTCCCTCCATATCAAGTTAAAGTTGAAGGGAATGTTATGGGTGTGTACAAAGAGAGGTGGGCTATTGATAAAAGTGAATAAAATAAAGTGACAGTGTCAAAAATTTGATTTTTAAATCTAGCTGGACCGAATTTTCATGCAGTTAGCTAGAGCGGTGTCGAGGGTCGCTCGAGCAGTCCCTGCAAGTTTTAAATTTCTCTTTCAACTGTCCAATCCAATTTTTCACCTCTAAACTCATCACTTGAGCCTCTAAATGCATGCATGAGTGTGTATACAACCTAAATGCAACTAAATGCACATGTATGGATGAAATTGGAACTAAATGTAATGCAATTTTTTATTAAATATAAAATATAATTTCATTAATCATGAAAATTACACATGTTCACATTATAACGGCTCCATTCAAATTTCATCGTCTCATTACATTACTCTAAGGCATATTCAAAAATATTGAACTCAATTTTATGCATCCTCGAGTAATGTTCCCTCACTTAGTTCAATTTCATTCACATGTGTTCAAATTTTGTTCAACTTTGACTAATTCAAGTGCAACATGTCTGAAACCAAACTCTGACACAATTAGGATTGCATTTTAGTTCAAATCATTAATAAGTTATACATGAAATCCTAATGCATTGGCTAAATGAATACATGACCTGTTATTGAGTGTTCTAACCATTTTTCTTTTTAGGCAACTCCCCCTATCTTTTATCCCTTCTTCTCTTATGGCTTCAATTAACACGATTGTAAATTTCGTACTTTATCAATATGCTTCTAAACATGTTTAGCATGAGCTCTATGAGCTTTACAAATGAGCAATGCATGTTAAGCAAAATTACTCTTAACAATTTAAGTGCAATTATTTTTAGCCATTTATTTGTGCCTCATTTTTTAATGATTGGCCACATTGTACTTTTTTTTTTCTCACATTTGGCCTTTGGAATCTTTTAAGGGATTGAGGTTTAACTAACATTTAGTCATGTGTTAACCTATCACCAATACTTAGAATCACGTAAGGCCATTAATCATTTAAATTAACTAGATTTTTAAGTATGAAGGTGAATGGTTGGCGTGTAATTGGTTTATGACTTTTTTAAAGGTAAGCACTACCCAAGTACGCTAGGATGAAAAAGACTTTGATTCATTTATCATGCAATAAGACTTATGCAACTAAGTTCTCAATCCCATAATATGACTCATAGAAATGCATATGTCAACATTTATTTAAGGTTGAAATCATTATAAAGTAAACTAAAGTGTGAACTACTATGAACAATAACAAAGAAAAATAAGCAAAAGAAATTTTTTTTTATTTTTCTTTTCAAATGTTTTTGTATTTTTCAAATAAGCATATACAAATAAAAATATGCACAAGCATGCAATAAACAAAGGAAAGACAAATAAAGAAATTATCATAAATCCTAAAAGGAATGCCAAACTTGACATAAAAAATCTATTGGTTTTTCTATTTCTTTTGTTTTTTGGATTTTCAATTTCTTATGTTTTTGGATTTTCATTTAAGAAAATAAATAAAAAATAACAAAGAAAAAGTATATACAAAGTATGACCCTAGGGTGTTTGATGCAATATATGAATGATCACCTATGTCCATACTATCTCATCTCACCTACTTCTTTGGTGTCATGATCTTGTTGGAAACACTCGGGCCAACCAAGTTGGTTGAGATGATGAGTTTCTCGAAGTCCTGTATAGTCAACCATACTTATTTTCCCTTCCTAAAACTCAGGTTACGTCAACGAATGGGTGGAGGACTAACTCCTCTCCAGATATGTGTAGATAAATCTTGACCTTGTAGTAGGATTTTTGTGCACTCTAGCATGTGGTCCTTTACATGATGATGCATGTATATGCTTGGACTCACTTGGCCTGTCCAAAAGCTTAGAAAATTTATAACTTTATTGTTTAAAACTTCAGATTGATTAGCTAGATGCATGAGCTTCTTATTTAAAACTTCTCTATCATGAATGCAATGTGCACTATAGTGACCATGTTTACCATAAGTAAAACACACAAATGATTTGGATTGAGTTTTACTTTTTAACTGGCATCTTTAAATGCTTACCCTTACTATTTTTAGTCTTTTTAGGACTTGTGCTTATGGGTTGAGATTACACTTCATAAATACGATCATGGATATAGTGGGGGTGGTGTTTTCATTTTTATAGCCTAAACCTCTTTTGTCACCCACATTCTTCAACATAGACAACATTTTATCAAGCTTTTTTGTGCTTTGGGAAAGTCTTTTTGAGAGTTCTTATGATTTGTGAAAGTTTCTATCAAGTTTGACAAGTTTAAACTCAAGACTCTGCTTAGACTTTAAATGCCCTTTGCATTCACTCTCAAGGAAGCTCACCTTATCATGGAGGAACTTCTTCTCCTCCTCAAGCCCACAAAAATGAGCCTTAGACTTCACTAAGTCCACATGAAGTGCTTTCTTATCATCTTTACTCAATTTGAGCCTTGCACTCAATGAAAGTAACTTCTTCTTTTGTTTAAGACATTCCATATATAATTGATTGTATACATCTTGGAGGTCCTGAACACTCTCAGTCTCATCCTCACTAGTAGAGACTTCAACTTCCAAGTCATCTACCTCCGTGGTAGGACTTGACTCAACTTTCTCATCGTCACCTTTGTAAGTTTATCTTAGGGGAGAGGGATTCTGTGAAATTATATTCATCACTTGGAAAAAGGAGTCATCACTCATTGTGTACTCACTTTTACTCTCACTCACTCTAGCCTTCATGACTCTCCCCCTTTCCTGGGGCATTTCCTTCTTCTTAGCACTTGGACATTCTGCAACTACATGTCCAAAACCATTACATTCATAGAATTAGAGACCTTGCATTTTCTTCTCAACCTCGCGTCAAGAATTTTTGCCCCCTCTTTCTCTTCTTTGAGGACTCAACACCATTAGGCTTAAAATATCTTTTGAATTTTCGTACAAGATAGACTATGTCCTCTTCTCCTAAATGGGGTGACTCAGATTTACCCCCTTCTTCTTTCATAGAGCTTAAAGTAACACTCTTTACTTCCTTGGGTGGAAAAAGGTACATATCGGAAGTCAATATCGACCCAACTAAGTCTTTGACCAACACTGAAGCCATATTGATACTCGTCTCTAACGAGGTCACTTTAACATGAAATCTCTCTGTTAGAAATCTCAAGATTTTTCACATGATGGTGGCATCATAGACTTTGGTACCTAATGCAAAAAAGGAATTCACAATATCACACAACTTAGCATAAAAATCGCTAAATATCTCTTCCTCTTGCATCCTCAAAGTATTGAACAAAGATGTGTATCTTTGGAGACTGGACATCTTGGCCATTGTAGTTCGCTCGTGAGATACCACAAGAATATCTCTTGCCTCCTTGGAGGTTTCACAATTTTCTATCCTCCGGAACTCATTTGGTGTCACGGCATTGAATATCGCATTCAAGTCTTTGAGTTTCACCCCGCTTTTTCGATCTCGGTTTTCATCCAAGTCTTCCATTTTTTTTTCTGCGGGTAATAGCAAAAGAGTGAAGAATGAATGATCCTCCAAACAAAAAGAATGATGGATTCCGACTCAAGCGAGTGAGTGAAAGGAGTGGCAAGAGAGCGAGTTCGACTCGCGAACAATCATCAAGTGAAGGACTGATCCTTTTGCGCCAATACTATTGCGAGACTGGTACTTGGCGGCTCACGAGCAACATATAGACTAAGGTTGCCCATCACTCCCCTGCTTTTTTGTAAGGCCCTTTCTATTCTCTTTCTAGTAGGGTTCGTCCATAAGAACACTGAACGCCCAACTCGTGCAATTGAATCGCCTTTCTTTTGAGACTCCATTTGAAACTAACTTGTACTAACAATAGAACTTTAGGAAGCAAACAAATTAGGAAAGTAAGTAATTACAAAATATGCCTATAATGTGTCGAGTGCAACTTGGGGCAACCACACTCTTGTACCAATTGTTATGTGGATCTTCCCTCACAACGTTGATTGCAATTCATTACCTAGAGGGGGATAAATAGGTTCTTAAACTTTAAACTTGGACAATCACCAATTTTAAACCTATTACTACCGCAATTATCTCTTCTCACAAAGATCAAAGAATTAATAGTGAGAAACTCTTTTTAGCTACAACGACCCCATGAACCCATGAATATTAGTGCATTGATTTTAGCAATTAATCACTCAACACTCAATCTTACACGGGAAACCCACTCCAATGACCCAAACCTTTGAACGCATAACTATGGATGATTAAGATATTCAAAAATTCATTTAATCAAACAAATAGTGTGCTTGTGTGCATCAAATCATAAGTGTATACGATAAAAAATAAATGACACAAGTGATTTGTTGTCGCGGAAACCCTTCACGAAAAAAATCGCAGGGATCCTTCTCAGTTCACCAAAGCCTAATCCACTATCCCAAAATTAGCTTACAAGTACTAAAGTCTTATACCTCAATCAATATCACTATTTGATGCTCCCTTCCTTCAGTAAGCCTCTCCAGCAACGTGTCTCTCCACAATCTTCTGTAGCTTCACTTGGATTCACCACCGCAATGAATACTCTAGGTCTCGAGATTTCTTGGGTGCACCAACGATCCTCGGTATGTACACTCCAATGGATTTTTTCTTTAACCTATCAAGATTTTTTTACCAAGTTGTGAGGTTGGATAAAAATCACTAGATGGTAACCTTGGGTCATAGGGATCTAGGGTTCTGGTAAAACCTTTAGGTGCAAGATAATATTTTCTCTCAAAATACTCACAAGAGACTTATCCTAGGTGTAGAAAAAGGCTTTCCTTATTTCTAGGTCTGTAATAAAGAAAATCTTGGTCAACAAGAAATTTCAGATTCGTGAATGACTGCTTGAGCCGTGTGAGGACGATCATAGGCCAGTGGTCACCG
Source organism: Ilex aquifolium (assembly GCA_951799425.1). NCBI lineage: Eukaryota > Viridiplantae > Streptophyta > Magnoliopsida > Aquifoliales > Aquifoliaceae > Ilex > Ilex aquifolium. The sequence goes on along the minus strand of OX637395.1, from coordinate 28,611,209 downwards.
GAATGAAAAATGAATTCCGAGCTGACCTAAGAGAGTAGGACCACTTGAGCCAACCAGTGAACCACTCGAGCGATCTCTGAGACTGATCTTAAAGGGCGACCCTTACTGTCCTCCATTTAGCATTTGTCTATCTTTTTCCTAAGTCATGAAGAGACCTCTCTAGCGAAGGCTAACGAGCATAGGGCAATCCCTACTGGTTTTTTAAGCTTAAAACTAAGCAAAAAACTTATCATGTTGAACACTAAAGGGTGCTGCTCAAGTGGGATCCAATGATAGCTCAATTTTATGTTTTCAAAATGCAGAAGAGGTCCAGAAAAACTTTTATTTTAAGAATACCTAGGAGCCATTCTCGGATCTAATATCGATTATATTTTAACACTAATCCTCCTAAGTCTATTAAACCAAGGAATCATCTTAGGTATCTAGTTCATTACATTGTATTAAGCAAGTAGGTGCATACAAAGTATTTTTGATGAAAATTTGATGCATGATCTCCTCCCTTTAAGTATGCTTTCGGATCTTTATCATTGTAGCATCATGACCGTAGAATATATTGAGATTTACAAAGGATTTCACAAAATTAGCCAATTACAAAACATGGTCTAACAGTTTGTTGTGATACTCTTAGTTCTTGTTATTTAATGCTTTATCATTTAGACTTTGAATTATATGCCTTATTTGTACTTTGCTTGCTTTGCATGCCTATTTAACTAGTTGGTTTGTATTTATACCTTCTTGTTATACCATAATTCTATGTCGTTTGCTATGATTTGTCATGGGTGGTATCTTGTGATAAATTGGAAAGGATATGTTGGGATAGCTTGATTATGTTGGTTTGACACTTTGTGACAAAAAGGGGGAGAATATTTTAGGTATATATGAGAGAATTCAGGGAGATATTCTCTTGGCTAGCTTAGGTAAGTTTTATGTGAACAAAATAAAAGGGAGTTTGTTCTAATACTCAAGGGGAGTACATTTACAAACTTCGCATGAAGTCACCTATTTTTCTTTGTTTATTTTACACTTGTTTATTTTAATTGCAAACAACAACTAAGGGGGAGAACTATTTGTGCATTGTCATGATATGTCTAAAGATTCTCAAGCATATTGAGCAAGGTAGTTCTTACATATGTTACATGTTTGCACTTGCATAATGTTAACATGAATATGCTCTATGATTAACTTGGTGCTTTCTATACCTGTGATTATGTTATGTCTTTCATACATATTACGCTTTTCACATGGTTTTGGTTTAATGGTGATATACGGGGACTGTGATCTTCTTGCTACATTCAAAAAATTAATTCTTCAACTTAGAGATTAGGGACGTAGACATGAGTGTTTAGATTAGTTTACAATTCATTTTGTTCAATGGTTTGTGGGTTGTACTCTTAATTTCAACTGTATGTATTTTTTCATGAAATTGTCAAAGGGGGAGATTGTTAGATCATGTTTTATAATTGATTAATTTCATAGAGTCTTTTGTAACTCTCAACCTATTCAATGGTCATGATACTACAATGATGAAGATCCAAAAATATTATTTTAAGGAAGGAGATCATGCGTCAAAGTTACATAAAAAACACTCTGTATGTACCTTATTGCTTAGGACAAGGTAATGACCTAGACATCTAAGATGATCCATTGGTTTAATAAACTTATGACGATGAGAATTAAAATGGGAATGGCTCTTATGTGTTCTTAAAAGACACATTTTTCTAAACAAAATGTGTGTTTTAAAAACATAGGAACAAGTCATCATCAGATCCTTCATGAGCAACACCCTTTAGTGATCAAGAGGACAAGTTTTTTGCTTGATTTTCGACTTAAAAAATAGTAGGGACCGCCCTATGCTCGTTACCCTTCTCTAGAGCGGTCTCTTCATGATTAAGGAAAAACATGAACAAAGTCTAAACGGAGGACAATAAGAGTCGCCCTTTGAGGTCGCTCAAGCAGTACTGCTATCCCAGATCAGCTTGAAATCCTTTTTTCATTCCAGTGACTACTGCCCTATGATCGCCCTCCCACGGCTCGAGTGATCGATTATGAATCTGAGTTTTCTTGTTAGCAAAGATACCCATATTTCGGACCTATAAATAAAAAAATCCTTTCCTACACATACGGTAAACCTCTTGTGAGTATTTTGAGAAAGAAATCTTATCTTCTATGTAGAGAGTTTCTATCATAACCCTAGATCCCTCAAACCCGAGGCTACTATATAGTGATTCTTATCAAACCTCAAAACTTGATGAAAAAGATATTGATTAGTTGAAAAACAAACTCATTGGAGTGTGTATATTGAGGATCGTTGGTGCGCCCAAGATTGCCTAGGCCTAGAGGATCCATTGCGGTAGAGAATCCAAGTGAAGCTAGGCAAGACATCGGAGAGGCACTTTGGCGAAAAGGCTTATTGAAAGAAGAAAACATCTAATCCTGGTATTGGTTGAGGTATAAGATTCGATTACTTATAAGTTAATTTTGGGGTAGCAGATTAGGTTTTCGTGAACCGAGAAGATTCCTCGTGGTTTTCCCGATGAGAGTTTTTGCGTTAACAAATTGCTTATACATACTTGCAATTTGAGCACACACGCGCACTATGTGATTAATTGAATGTTTGATTGAATAGCTTTATTATCCATAGTGGTGCATCAGAGGATTTGGGTCATCGGGTTGGGATCCCCATGAGTGATTGAGTGTTTAACTAAAAAATTAACAACACTAATCATCATAGGTTCATGGGGTCGTTGTGGCTAAAAAGTAGTTTTCACTAATAATCGATTAATTTTTGTGAGAATAGGTACCTATTGCGAGTAACAGGTTTAATTTAGTGTTTGTCTAAGCATAAACTTTAAAAACCTATTCACCCCCCAGATAGTGTTGTGCAATCCACGTGTATAATCGTGAGGGAAGATCCACATATATCTCCACCTCGAGGAACAACACTAACCAACCATGAATCAATCTACAACAAAGTTGTCTACTAATATAGATTTTTTTGTTGTGCTCATGAATTCTCGATAACATAAAGTCAAGCTAGTTTATGATGACATAGAACGTGTATGGTTGTTTATGTCACACCCCAACTTAGAATATAGTACATATTGTCTATATCCGGAGCGTGGACTCCACTCATCAATCATATACCCTGTTATCCTACACATAGTATAATTTTTTTCGTAACTTAATTAACAGCCAAACATTCTTTCATACATATATAATACATATGTACAACCTCTTCGTCATACATTTACATAAAACCCCACTTAATCCCTTCCAAACGTTAAAAAGCTTGACATCTAGCAACTGTACATATTTACAAGTACAAATCATTACAAAATATAACATCAGGACTCCACTAAACTCCTTGACTGGGGGGGGGTGAGCACAACACGCACAGTGAATGAACAATTTCAATAAATTGATTACAACAAAAGCATACTTCGTACAACATCGCATAATACATGCTCAATTAACAATGAACTAACATAGAATTACTACTCATCAACATACTTCATCAACTCAGCATTTGTAACAATTATAACTAAAATCACTTTACACATTTATACATGTTAGCCACTAAAACTACATAATTGCCATTATGGCCACATACCGCCACAAAGGCGTAATCATGCCCTATTGACTACTTATTTGCCATTATGGCCTTACACCTGCAACAAAGGAGGAATCATGTCATTATCGGCTACTTATTCACCATTTTAAGGTCATATTCCCACCACAAAGGCATATTCATGCCACTATTGACTACTTACACTTGCCTTTAAGGGCATATCATCATAAACATTCAGTAACATCACATAAATATACCTTGGTCATTATCAACAACAAGGAAAAAGCCCACTCACCTCAAGTCCTGGAACACAATAATTTATTTACCGGTAGGTGCCTTTGATGTAGAGGTTGATGCCTCAGTTCCTATCATAGACCATAGGAATTACATACAAGTATCAAACGCTTTCATTTAATTCCATCATGCATGTATGCATGTTTACCCACACACATGTTAACACATTTTCTCTCTTCCCCAATGGTGTATATGCAACCCATAAAACTCATAAAGAACCCATTTACGGTCTATTGAATACCTTAGTAAGGTCTCAGATAAGTTCTATAGAAGCCTAGAATACCCCCAACAAATTTGTCAAAGTTGGCTATGATCAACAGGTTGAATTCCAACCGGTTCAACCAGTTTATCAGACTCAACACCAAAGTACTGGAAGCTAGTCAACCGGTTCATCACCAAATGTTCAACCGGTTCAACCACATGCTTCAACCGGTTGAACAACACCGAAACTCCAGAATTCAGTCTAAACTTCATCCTCTTCCACCCAACTCCAATTTTAACACCACATAACATCTACCCAAGCCTCAAGGACATATTTAGAAGTAAAAAACCATAGAAATTCATGAGAATCTCTTACCTCCGTTGCGACCCAGTTCCTTTGATTTTCCTCTGACTTCCCACCCAAGGGCTTTGAATTCACTTCAATACTTCAACACAACCCTACACCACTCTTTTACTCACACAAGGATCATACAACTCTCAAAGATGAAGGTTTCTCTCACTCAAGAACACATGCAAGAGCAACTCCGACGAATCTCATTCTCTGAACCCTTAAGTTTTCTTCTTTTTACTTTCCTTTGCTTTTCTTCTCTTCTTCTCTTTCCTTCCCTCACCGCCTAAGACCATTTTCTCCTTTTTATATTTTTTTTTCTCAAAGCACATGGTTGAAGAAACAAGACACACTTGGGTGTCCTTTTCATGCAAGAATTATCTCATTTACACTAAAGCCCCCTCATGTTTTGCTTATCTCTTAATTTAACTACTCAAGCATTCTCAACACTTCCAAAGTTCCACTTTGCTCCCCACTAACTCATAATTCTACAATTACATTCCTCAATTAAAATGTGCTCTACTTCCCAGAGTTTAATTATCACAATTTAAACTACATACAAATTTCCTAAATCGCACTTTAACCCACACAATTTATAAAATAAAACATTCTGCATGCTCGGGTTTCACAATTTATCTGTCTTTCAGATGAATTTTTGAATTGTTAAATTTAGTGGTGGTGGATCTATTTGTTTTTGTCGGGCAAGGTGTACTAGCAAATAGTATTGTAACAATAAATTTCGTGTATAAAATTAATATAAAAACAATCATTTATTATTTTATTTGCTAAATTTTAAATGTCTACAAGTATGCTTGAGTGATTTGGGGAGAGGGGGGAAGGTTGCTTAAAGGTTCATCACCTTGCTTCACTACAGAGACCTAATTGAATTAGGATTGGTTGATTGAATTGAGTTTTCATTGAATTTGTTGATTGCATTGGCTGTTGGATTTGGAAGGCAAACATTCATCGAATGGAAGTGATGTAAAATATGGGTTGGTTTTACCATTGGTTTCATAGCTTTGGTTTTGCCAGATACAAACATGTCCATTCAAGTGAAGTTGTATTTAGAGAGTGTTGCATTTTCTTTGGGTGTCCACGGAATTGGATGGACAATGGTTGTAGGTTATGCACATCACAATTTAACACAAATAAACCATCACTACCCTACCATGGTTGTTTTACAACTTAGGTGGTTACAAGAGACGGGTGGGTGGTGTAGTTCCGGTAAAGTGAGAGAGAAAGATGGGAAAGAAGGGTAAATTTGGTATTTAAAAATTATATTGGTATGACATCACCATATTTTAGGTTGTTAGTGACAGATGGTTATAGTGGGGTCACCTTGTATACTTGTTTATTTAACAATAAACAATTACACAACGTGATAATATTGACGTGTTATAACTGTTATACTCAATATTTACTCCTAATGGGGGTGGCTATAATAACCTAGGCGGCTGAATGTGGTTCAAGAAAGAGTTATGGGTGGTTAAGAGGGGAAAGAGAGTAAGAATGTTGTGACTTTTTATATGGAGGGGACACCATATAACTCTTCTCTCCTTTTACTAAAAGCAACTAGAAGTTCTACATATACGGTTATCCGTGCGAATAGAGAATTAGAAAATGTAATAGGGTTAAAAAGAAAATTAAGTGGTTTTTTGGAAAAAAAAAATGAAGTATAATATTAATGTTTCATGAGTAATAACAATTCAATAAAATTAGAAGAGGAAGTTATGAATAATTGTTTTGGAAGAAATTGAGGGTCATATGTACATTCTAGGGGTAGACACCAAATCACCTCCTCTCTCTTTTTAACTAAATAATGTTAGACTGACAAAAAAATAGACCAAGTAATGTGACATTACCCATACTAGTGTTGGTGATCTGACTTTTACACATTTGAAATTTAAATTTTTTTCATTGTGATAATGTCACATCATTTGATCCCTTTTTTTAGTCCCCTTTGTGGTTAGTGTAGCATTACTCATTTATAAATTGTATGCACAAATTCTTGGTATTATCTACATTCTAGGGGTGGACACCAACCCCCAGCTCTTCCTTTATTAATAATATAGATAAATATGGAGGAGGAAATTTTTTTTTTTTGATGAAAATGCAAAAATAGAAAACACAATTTTTTACTACTTTAGTCAAAATGATACTGCAATCTCAAGAACCTAAAAAGGCCTAGAAGTCCAATACCAAGCACTACCTACAAAAGGACCCAAATAGAGAAGGAGTTTGGTATGCACTCTAATAGGCCATGTTCATGTTTGTATAGTATTTAGCAATTTAAATATTTATCAAAAACTCATGTGTGACACTTGTAAAATTCACATATCTATTTAAAATCATCTTTTGAACCACACCTATATGGTATGCAGGCTGGGATGGTATTCCACTAGTTGCCAGTGTCCAGCACAAAAATTAATGAAGGGAAATGAAGAATAGGCAAAATACCTAAAGTATGAAAACCCTATTTATAGATGAGCTAAGGTGGAATAGTATGATTTACTTTTCACAAAGTAAGACCACCCTTTATCTATTTGATAACCACCATACAATACAAAAGGGATTGTGATTCACTGAATGCATGCATGCACTTATCACATACTACTATTTGTGATTCACTGAATGTATGCATGCATGCACTTATCACTTGTTATTATTTGTGATTATGCTTGAAGTCGAGCTTTACTTTTTGCCATTAAACCGAAACACTAATTAAAAAAGAGGACCTTACTTTTAATTGTGAGGTTAACTATGGACTTATATGACGCATAGGCTTAGCTCATCAAACAAGTGAGCCAAAAGTGGAGTGGTATCATAGTATCTTATAATAAGAACATGCTTGCCGACCCAAACTCTTTCTTTTTCTTTTTCTTTTTTTGTTGTAGAGTTGAACGTTTCCACTTGGTTATGTCTCCCTTTCGTTTTTTTCATTTTGTTTGAGGCAGGCTTGCTCTCATCTAAAAGGAAAAAGGTAATCCTATAGTACACTCTTTCTCTTGGATGAGAGTACTAAATAACTCGACGCTTCTGTTTAATTAAATTCAAAAAACGAACATATTCGTTTCTTATTATACTATTATCAAAACACATGATAATAGGTATAATCGCTAAACAAAATTGTCATTTGGACAAAATGACTATAAGGCCCTATGTTTCACATGATTACCAAAATGATTACGTAACTCAGGTAACCATCAAAACATGATCTAATTACAAACACAAAATTAGTAGGCCTTACCAACCATTTGCAAGTAGCCTGTCACGTTTGCTCGGATAAGGAGGCCATAGGGGTTATTATCTCAACGTTCTTATTTCAAGTTTAATAAGAGACTTTTGACAAACATAATACACATAATTTGTGGGTGTTTGTGCACATCTCGAGTTTATGTTTGTAAACACAATTCCAAAAGGGACGTGATGGTAATGGTTTAATATGAGAATTCAATTATATTTTTTTGGGGAGAAGGATGGGAAGTGAATGAGGCTAAAATCCGCAACCGCCTATTATAGGTTGTCCCAAGCAAAAACCCAAACATTGTTGTGAAGCCTTTGTCTAGGTTAGTGGAAACAAATGTGTTTAGATAAATAAAAACTACAAAATTAGTTGGCATGTTCCATTCAATCAACCAATAAATAAATATAATCAAAATATTTATTAAAAATAAAGGGATAGCGGGAGCCCAAAAGAGGGAAGGAAAAAGACATGTATACAATAAAATACACGGATTTATAATCTCAGTAATTAACAAGGCTTTAGGGAAAAACCACCTCCGCAAAGTAATAAGCCATGGCTAACAGAGATTGGAGCCGAGCTGAACGGAAGGGGCGGCTAAAGACCCGGCGGCTGAGCCAGTGAGGAGTCCGGCGAGAGCGGTCATGGCTCGGACTTGCATCTCCAAAGCGGCTATATAGTCGGTGGCTTCTTCTAGAAGATTCGGGAACGAGAGTTTCCGGCAGCCGGGAACTAACCGGCGGAGAACCTTAACCTTTTGCTGTAACGGCGGTAGCCTCTTCTTGACCACCGGTTTCTTCGACCGGACATCGCCGGCCATCTTGCCTAATTTCTTGTGAGTTTTACGTTTTTGATTGAGTTTGAATCGGAGCCGAGCGGTGATAATGGCTCTGCTCCAGCGAGTTCTTCCTTTGGCAGTAACGGCGAGCACTTGGTCGGCTGTCTCTCGGACGGCGCGAGTCGTGAAGGGAGAAAAGGCCGGAGAGTTTGGGTTCCGGCGGACTCGACGGAGGGCTTCGATGAGCTTGGTTGAGTAGATCTGTTGTTCGACCGCGGATTTCCATTGTGTTTGATTAATTTGGACATCTTGGATTTCATTGTCAGTTGCGATTCTTCTTCGTCTTTTTTGCTTCGATTCCGGCAATCGATCGGAGTTGGAATTCGGCTGGAGATCAGAGATCGAAGTCGAAGATGACCCCATAATCAAGAGTGTATGACGAAGAGGTGAGGATTCAAATGAAAATCATTCGCAGATAAACATGAAGAGTCTTTAGAATCAAATAAAATATCCCTGCAGTTGCAGATAAACATGAAGAGTTTTTCAGATTCTATAGAGGTAAAGCTAATACCAATGGCAAATCAAAAAATTAGTGAAGATTACAGATAAAATCATTTGCAAAGAATATTCATCGAGCACATGATTTTGTTTAAGAAGTTACAAAAATGAAAAGAACATCTATACCTTCTTCTGATTGATTCTGTTGGTAGTGGTGGTGACAAGATTTTGAAAGAAATCTTTCTGGTGCGGAGAGAGAGAGAGAGAGAGGGGTTGTGAGGATTGGTTAAAGAAAACTCTTTAAGGAGGGGAGGGGAAGGAGGGCACGAGGACGCGTCGTTTTTCAATTCCACTCTTATTGCTTCGTTTTGCCTTTTTCTAAATGGCTATGGAACTTGGATTGGATTAATGGGTGTGTGAACTTTTTTAAATGGATTCAATCGTTTAAGTGTCTTAAGATATTATTGAATAAAAAACTATACTTGTATCCCTGCTGGTATTTGATAATTGCAAGAAATGTCTTTAGGATGTTAAAATTACACTACACCCCCTCTGGTTTGAGATTATTTCACATTGTGCCTCTCTAATTATTCCTCGGCTAAAAAGACTAGCAAAATTTGCTGCATTATCCAACTTTTTCACAAATAACTATTTTACCCCTAATATCTTTCTTTCTTTCTCTCCATACCCAACAATAGGAAAACCGACCCAAGCAAATCCATCACCAGTACAAACCCTATTAAAGCATAGCAAACTGCCAACGGCCACCAAACATCACATACACGCCTAGGGATAGCAATATGCCACCAACCAACTATTACTATCTAACTCGAATACCCACACCCACATTATGACAGACGAAGCATACAAGCACCACCAGAGCACCCTTCCCACCACCACAATACCCTATCTCATACACAAATATAGTAATTTGCCATGCCCCACCACCAATATGCCTTTGTTAGAAAAAAAAAATAGGAAATAGATACTGCAAAACATAAATTAAGCAAAAGGAATTGACTGAATTCTTCATGAACTAAACTCACGGTTCTTACACAATAAATCACTCTTGTAACTTTATCTCAACCAATTTGTATGATCTACAATGATTATATTTGACGGTGTGAAAAACGGAGAAGAGAGAGCTGAAAGAGTTGATAGAGCTCTTGGTGAGTTGTATCCCGTGTATGAGATGAAATAAGAGAGTACTAACAAGAAAATAAGTGGTTCACTTTGTTGAAGAGTTAGGTTAAACCATTGTAATAGAGGTTTTTCCTCCTCTGGTTTGGTATTGCTTGATGAAGAAGAAAGAGATTACTCTTGGGGTATCGATCTCATGTCTAAGGCAGTACACATGTATGCCGTGATCTCTACAATCTGTTAGAATATTTTGTTGTTAGAGGCTCTCTCCCTAATGTAGAATGTGACCTTCTAAAAACAATGACATAGCACTAAGGATTAGTATCTTCTTACCCAATATAGGATTTAATAATAATTGTCCTCTTCTATCCCTTTTTGGTGGTTGCCCAGCCACTTAATGTTCTTGGTTGGCTTGAATCTGAGTCACACGATTCGTCTATACACATTCTTAAGCTCCGCCCGTAAATTTGTGATTTAAGCAAACAAAACAAATTGCACCATTAACATTTTAAACTCCTTTAATTAGACACTAACCTTAATTACAAATTTTTTAGCTGGCAACCACATACAAATTCACATGAGAAATATGGAGGAAAGAGGAACGGGCTGCAGCCTTTTATAGGCATGTGGAGGTCTCCTTCACTTTGGTTTTATCGATGTGGGATTCAAGCCAAAGGCATTTCAATGCCTTGAGGCACTGTACAGTTCACTCTTCTTTTTCTTTTCCTTTTTTTTTTTTTGTAAATAAGATTTTTCTTTATTCATTTACAATAAATTTTATATAATATTTAATTTTTTTTAAAATATGGCGCTTTCAAAGACGCTCTTGTTCTCAAATATTTTTGAATTTTGTCACTTTTGCGCTCCCGCTCCCACTCACGTTTACGCTCTATGTGATCTGGGTTAAAGTCTTGTAGGTGAGGTTGGTCTAGCTTTAATCAGGTCGGCCAAACTTCCTTTAGACTTGTTGGCTTTTTTAAGGCACGACTTGCATATTTTTCTTTTAGTATCATCAATATTTATTCATAATTACGCAGTTTCAAAAAATAGAAAAGAAAACAGAAATATAAACATGCTTAAATCGTCTTATTTTTCATATATAACATGAGTACAGTCTTCTAGAAGGCATGCTGGGTCAATCTTCTTAGCTTGCTTACAAAGAGAGGAAAAACTACGAGAAAAAGGGTGATTAGGTCAACCTAAACCTTCATTTTGTGCCATGTAATAATTGATTTAGAGATTAAGTATATGTTTGGTATGGTAAATGTTTACATCGCACGTCACATAATGTGAGTCACATTCATAAAACATTTGTTTAGCCTTCGTCCCAACGTTTAATCATTTAGAATTTGTCAAGTTGAAGAAAAGTACAAGAGAAAATTACAATTTTACCCCTTACTTATGACTTTGTGTCACATCACTTCCTAAATTATCAGATTTATCACATTGCGTCTCCTATTGGGGTTATTTATCTCATATTGATTCTCCAATTATGATTATTGATCTCACATTGCCCTTAAATTAACACATTCGCAACATCTTACGTGCAATCGAGGTTATAGTTGATATAAACAAAGTTAAACTGCTCAAAGTATAATTTCACTAAATTTTTTTTTTTTTGACTTTTCAAGAAACATATTGTCGCTCCAAAAAATAAAAACAAAATAAAACAAATATATTACCCGTGAATAATCATCAATCAATCAATGATTTGAATCCAATGGTCAGGAACAACTCGACGTAATAATTTTTTTCGTGTATTTGAAAACTATCTCAACATACTTTTCGAATTGGGATAATTATAATAAAACCTTCGGATATGCACACTAACCGGTAAGTGACATGCATTCTGTCAATGAAAACTCGAGTTTATAGTATTACACAACACAACTACCACGAATGTGTACCCATAAATTTACAATCTAATAATTCGCCAAGATGACTCAACTGAGAAGTCGTCAAGTCAATGATGTAATAGGTTGTAATGTGTCAAAATATAGTTAAATACATGTCAATTTACTTATTAAGCGGAATTGGTACCAAAACTCTTTAGAATTAAACTCACGCCCAAGAAATTTGTATTGGATTAGGGCATAGCATTAATAAGCATAAAAATAAATCATCTAATTGTTTATTTGGATGATGTTATGAGGTGGAAATATTAGAAACATGTCTCCTTATCTTGTCTTGCAAGGCTGGTGTTCTATATGATATATGACCCCACTAATTGGCTATCATGTGGGGCCAATCTATTTTGTTTCCATTCTGAGCAATGATTAGTGGGTGATGCTCAAATAGACCAAAGGGAGAGAAAAGGAAAGCATGTGGCTGTTTTCATGACACTTTCTATCAATTCTGGTTTTTGCTTTGTTTTCTCATTGAGTTTTTTTGGACTCATGCACCTTTTTTGGGTGTGGAGAGCCAAGATCCACATTGCCTATTAGGAGTTTATTCTTCTTTTTCTGATTCTTTTAAGTTTCTTTTGCTGTAATTTATTTTGTGTATTTTTCTCTGTTTTTGATAGGTATTCTCCTTTTATAATATCATATAAATTTAAAACACGAGCCCAAACATAACTAATCACAAGTCAAAGTTCAACGAATTTGGATTAGGTTTGGTGCCAGTGGCGGAGCCACCTTATCAACCAGGGTGCTATGATCCACCCAAAGTTTTCTGTACTTATCTTTTAGTCAAATTTAAGTTTTGTGTTACCAATTTATAATTCTAAGGTGTAAGCTAGGATTTCTGTATCCAGCTTAATGAAGAGAAAATGTCTATAAAAAACTTCCAAAAATGGGATGAGCTTGATTTGGCATGTGAATGCCAGAGTAGTTTGCCTCCTTCTGTGAGACATGCTTCAATGTGACCATGACAGAATGTAACTAACAAACACCAACATTAAGATCCTTCACATTAAATATAAGCTAAATCACATGCACATAACTATTTATGGCTCATACATGGTGGAGAAGATGAGATTTACTGGTCAAATATAGTATTAATACTGAAACATATCACTAATTAACTTGTGAAGCTCTGTTTCCCATCCCTCATTAAGAGGTATCCTAATCAGAGTATGTGCTTTACTCACCAAGCAAACATTTTTCTTCTCCTGGTGACTTCTCTCTCTCTCTCTCTCTCTCTCTCACTTTCACTACTTTGTTTAGATACCAGTAAATCTCATGCAGTTGTGGTCTCAAAACCCATATCTATTGCAATAATTTAGAAATGAAGAAGGGTTTCATGCGTTTAGTGAGATTTTTTTTTTGTCTCTATTGAAATACTGCATTCACCATTAAATTCTTCCTTGTCCGTTAATTTGACCACTTTGTGTGAAATATATTCCCACTAAGCTCTCTCCTCTGCTTTAAAGTGTAGGAAAATAGCAATAAAAAAAAAGTCAATAACCGAATAAAAATGCTAAGGTCAAGACCAATGATTGTTCAAATCTAGTCTTAGTACATTGTTCCCTAACATCACATGGGACTTCAAATGGAATAAGCCAAGTTTATTTAAATCAAACATCGAACAGAGACGAAAGTCGGCCATAGTGATCCGAGAGTCCCGTGTAGAAAGACTCTCACTTAACGGATCAAATGTACGCCGAGAGTAACAAACTGATGCCTCCCAAGAGCTCTTATCGACGAAGTCGTTTGGCACCTCGATGTCAACTCATCACATTTTGGGGTTCCCACTTCTGTTGCTAGTGATATATAAATCCTCGAATTTAGCCGGTAAATCCATGTTGATTTCTGAAAAGTCCAAAATTTTAAATTTCACATTTCTCTCTATTTTTGTTATTTTGTTATGTTTAACTTGGTCAAAAATAAAAGTAAGCTTATATGTTCTTGAGGATTTTTACATTCCTTTTTTTTTTTTTGTTAACAAAGTATTTGTATTTAAACTCCAATAAAGGATCTCTATGCTATTTCTTAATATCAAAGGATCTCTATTATTTTATCAAAAAATTTCCAAGCAAACTAAAACCTATTATTTAGATGCACTCGTTAACCAACCACAGCATGAGTATCACCTTTTGTGAATGTGCAACATACTTGTTTTCTCCGCAACGCCCATTTGACTACTCAATCAAACATAATATATATATATATATATATATATATATATATATGCATAACATATTTCATTCAAATGCATGAAAATACTCGAAGAAACGCTATCAACTGTTTAAGACAATTAGGTGGTTAAAGTCCTCTAATCCTTTTGACCTTGCCATTTTTTTTACATTTGTCCTCACAAAGTGTCGACTAAATTTCTTAAGATACTATACTAGTGCTACTTTTTCATTGAGTTAAGTGAGACCTTAAGACTCTCACATGTGCAGGGATGGAAAGAGTGGAAGAGATACGAGTTCTTGAAATTTCTACCAAAAATTAAATAAAAAAAATTCCATTGTAATTTTATTATTTTGTAACGGTTTCTTCATAAAAATTTAATTTCTAAAATTTAAAAATTAAATAAAAAACCTTCCCACTTTTATTTTATTATTTTATAACAGTTTTCTCATTAAAAATTCTGTTTTTGAATTTATAGGGTCTAAAAACTATTTCTCAAGAGTCATTTTTCCTTGTTAAATGTTCAATTTTTGAATTTCAAAGGCCTAACGGCTATTTCTCGACACTCATATATTGATTTATTACAGAAGTAAATATATCAACAATCATTTTTGCAATATATAATCAGATGTTTTCATACCAGAAATATATGCCCCTACTTTTACTATCTTTTATCTCTGCATAAATTCTCTAGATAAAATAGAAAAGTGTCGTGTGAAACTTTTGCTTCATTCGATTGTGCAGATTGAAGTGAAGTTACAGTCAATTAGGCTGGACTATTGTATCTTGGCGACGACACGCTGTTACTTATTACACCATATTTTTTCTATAAAAGGACGTGAATCGTCTTAAGAGAACGGCGTAATCCACATCTCACCCTACTGTTTACTTTATTTTTTTGATTTATATTTACAACACAAAGAAAAATACATCATAAAGAAACATGGATTCTTAACTATCGGTGTTCTTACAAAGATTAATCCCTCGCTTAAAAGAGTTCGGGTTTGACAGACATGTGCAATTTATGGGTGAATATGCACATTCGTATTGGCATTGTAGCCACGAGTTCAAATGACGTGTGTGATTAATTAGGATGATACTCTGCTATCCAAAAAAATAAAATGAAAAAGAAAATGCCTATACAAGCATAATTCATGGTGTGTTTAGTAGGGTGGATGAAAAAAATAGAAAGATGGAAAATAGGAGTGATACACTTTCTATCTTTTAAAGGATAAATCTTTTCTTCCCTCCTATGTGTTTAGTAGGAGGGGTTGAAAATAGGAACGATTGATTTTTTAGTGTTTGGTACGATAAAAAAGTAGAACGATAAAAAAAGTATATTTTCATATTTTACTATTATATCTATATATGAAAATAATGTATACATCTGTGAAACCTGAAAAAATTGAAATTTAATTAAAAAGGGTAAACATAAATTAGTTGTTAAAGGACGAGTTGAAAACCCAATTTTTTCTAGAATCCGGATGACAAAAAGAATATCACCGTTGGATTCGTTTCGGGAATCTAGTTAACCAATCAATGTTCATCAAATTTCGAGACCATCGTATTTTTCGGGTGTTGTAACGTGATCGAATATCGCACGGTAAAAATTTACAATCGAAATTAATCGCAGAACCCGTAATATAATTTAAAGTAAATATTACAAAATTATATTAATTATTACATGTGTCGGGACGGGATTGGTTAGGATTAAAATTGGACCAATCAAAAGATGACACGTGACCTATTTTGGGCCAAGTATATAAAGAAAAAGAAGGGAGACTTAGTCTCCACCACACACCAAAAAGCATCAAATTGAGAGAGAGAGAGAGAGAGAGTGTGTGTGTGTGTAACGTCCCAAAATCCACCATGAAAGTCATTACTATCTAGAAACCATCCAATCATTAGAGCAACTAATAATAACTATTAAATAATAAACCATTCATCCATCTGATAAAGAATAAATACTAAAGTCAATAAAATAGTGTAACTTCTCCAACTTACAATTCAAAATCAAATAGTATCTAGCAGCGAAGGAATTAAACTAACTAAAACATTGTTTCACAAAAATCTTTCAAAAACTAAACTAAAAGTAAAACAACTCTATTCCTCTAAAACTGGGTCCACTTCTTGATCCTCTAACGGCTCGTAATTAACATTCTCATCCACATCGACATTGTAAAACCCGAGTAAATTTGAACTTTTTGTGAATAAGAGCAAAATGGTCATTTGTCATCCTAATGCGTATTTGAGATACTCATGCTCTAGACCTCAGATGAGGAAACGGAGTTCTCCGTTGGATTCGTATCACGAAATCGAGTCACCCTGTCAAATTTCGTCGAATTCCGAGATAGTCAAATTTTTGCACGTCGTTCGAGGCAGCTGCGTGGCGAATGACATTTTAAATGTCCCCATAAATATATTTTATAAAATTTCCTTAAAATTAAGTTAAATTTCAAATAAAATTAATTTGAACTTAAATTGGGATGTAATGAATCGTTTCGAGACGAAAAACAGACCCGAAAGTAGGAAATATGCAGTGCGATGTGGACCGCTCATTTGCGACTATAAATATCGACCTAAATCAGATATTTAGGCACAAATATCTCATATTCATCACCCTTGGCCGGCCATAGAGAGAAAAGAGAAGAAAAAAATAAGTTCTTCAAGCTTCAATCCAAGATTCTCGGAGTTCCGTCGCTCGGATCGACTCGGACCAAGAGTTAAAGTCGATCACCGCGACAAGGACTACGCAACCACACCAAGAAAGAGTGGTTTCACCGAAGATCCAAAAGAGGAGATTTGGGAAATCAAGAGTTTTGGAGGTGTTCTTGAAGCTCTAACCTTCACTCTACGCTACAAGAGGTAGGGTTGTTCCTACTTTGGTTTTACTCCTCTCCTTTAGGGCTGTTCTAGGGCCGGTTTAGGGGCTGAATTTGGGTTGTTTAAGGGGCTGTTAAGGGGCTGAATTTTGGACTGTTAAGGGGCTGAATTACGGACTATTTTTCGGCCATTGTACGGACTGTTTTTAGGTCATGTTATAGACTGTTTTTAGGCCATTTTGCGGACTATTTTTAGGCCATTTTGCGGGCTATATACGGGCTGTTATATGGTGGTTTATGTGGGCTGTTTTGGTGGTTTATATGGGCTGTTTTGGTGGCTTATATGGGGGCTGTTTTGTGGCTTATGTAAGGGGCGTCACGTAGACTATTACATGGGTTGTTATGTGTTATATTATGTCTTAATGTTTAAGGGTGTTATTGACATTAGATTATGTAATAACATGTTGGATATGAATGTTAATACATACTAGTTGATATTTTGACATTGTGAGGAATTATGGCAAACATATGCATTAGATATCAAGTACCATGACATATGTTGAGATATGTGGTTGAAATGGGTCCATATAGCATTCATAGCATGTTGGACATAATTGTTGTGTGCAATGGTTCATTACATTGCATATGCACGAAGACATCGCATATATTGGGTGTGAGTGCATTGTGATATTAAACACCATTCTTGGTGATTGATATGTAGAATCGGTACGGTCGGATCAAAGATCTCATTGGGCCGCATGTTGCATGAAAAACTTGTGTTGGGTATAGCAAGAAGGGGTAGATCCCCCCCCCCCCTCGGGTGCAAGACCCGGCGACTTGGTTATACACTCCCCTGTGGTGAAATTCCGGAAAAGTGTAGTATGGTGTACGGAACCGGCGGTATAAAATCCAAAATCCGTTGCCCAGCAAGACACAAGATTTTGATGTACATAAACACTCATTCAATGGGTGACATCCAACAATGACTTGATTTTGTAAACACATGATTTCAATTCAAACGGTCATTGGATGTATTTTTAATTAGTTGATGGGGTTACTACACATTGACATGACATTGTGTTGGGGGAGTCGGTGATGACTTGGGTTAAAGGTACATGAGTGAGTCTCATCTCATTTCATAGCATGACATGGTAGATTCCAATATAGAGTTGCATATTCTTACTTGGAATGTTGATGTGAATACGAAATGTTGAATGTGAACATTGCATGTGCACTTAGGTGGGGAGCAGCCTCCATAGGAAATTACTCTACTGGGCGTGGCTCACCCTATACGGGAAAACTTTTTAGGTGCGGGATTCACTCCGGTGGATGACTCTCATACGGGGCCGCAAGAGTGAAGAAAGCCGATTTGTGGCTTTATAACCTCTTTTGTAAAACTTTTGGAGCAAACTATGTTTTTGGGCATGTATATGTAAAAGAATTGTAATCGAACTGTTATAGACTATTTTTAATACAACATTGCATGTTTTGATAATGGTATGGATAGTTGGACCCGTTGTGGCCAATGTTTACTTATAAATGGACCCAGTGCGGTCATTGTTTTATATTGGGCCTCGGATGGGTCATGTGAAGTTATATTGCACAGGTTGGATTTTGGGTAGAACTCCCTGTACAAAGGAGACTCTGCCCGAATTTCGTTAAGTTGTGGACCCCGGTAAATGGGACATAACAGTGTGATATCGAGTTACTCGGTATCTACAGGTATTCCGCGGGTTGATGGGTAATCAACTGACCCCCGAATTTTGGGGGTGTCACAACTTGGTATCAGAGCTTAGGTATACGATTTACCTAAGGCTTGAGGGGCATGGGTCTAGACCATTGCATTCCATATGCATTTCATGTTATGTGTTCTACTTGCTACATGTTATGTGTTACTTGTTGTGTGAATTATATACATGGTAGAATGTATATGGAAAGGAGGAACACTAGGATTAGAAAACATAACCTTGGGTTCGGAAAAGGGATGAACGGGATAGTTCAAGGGTTAAACGTCTACTAGTATGTGACACATGTTCTACTAGGGGGGACAATGAGAGAATTTTCAACGTTTTTGTTTGATTCCTAACTTTGGGATACTAAGTTATTGGTCTATTGCTATCTCATGTGTGTGTAGATGACAACTAAAGGAAGGGGACGTCAGGGTGGATGGAACAACAACCAACCACCATCGGCCTTTGACCAACAAGTCTTCATGGAGGCTATTGGTACTGCGGCTGCTACTATTGCACAGGCCAGTGCTACAGCAGCTACCATTTCACAGACTAGTGCAAGTGGGGGCCAAGGAGGCTCAAGTCATCTCCAGAAGTTCAAGGCACATCAGCCTCCGATCTTCATGGGAGGGGCGGACCCGATGGTAGTTGATCATTGCTTCCGGCAAGTAAACAAGGTCATAGGGGCAATGGAGATCACCTCCGATGCTACGAAGATAACCCTAGCTACTTTTCAGCTAGAGGGAGAATCCCAAGTGTGGTGGGATTGGATCAAGACCTCAAAGAACTTGGGGACAATGACTTGGGCAGAGTTCAAGGAACTCTTCATGGGTAAGTACTTCCCGGCAGCTGCTTGACACGCAAAGGCCCGGGAGTTCTTAGACTTGAGGCAAGGAATGATGTCGGTGATGGAATACGTGGCTAAGTTCACTAAATTAGCCCGTTTCGCCGAAGATTATGTGGCCACAGACATGGCCAAAGTATGTAAGTTTGAGGAGGGCTTGAAGTTGTCCATCCGGGGCAAAATTGTGGGTCTTCTTCTACAAGACTTGGACACGATGGTCACGACAGCTATGGCCATTGAGAGAGAGATTGATGATGCAAGGAATATCCGGGAAGCGGGTGGTAAAGGCAAGAAGAAGGAGGGTCAATCCTCTTCTTCTAGTGCGGGGAAGAGGTAGAGATCTTCTGCTCCGCAGGGGCATCAAGGGCAGGGCCGCGGCTATCAAGGCCAAGGTCAAGGTCAGTCCTCCCGAGGTGGGAGAAATCAGAGGCCTCCTTTTCAGGCAGGCCAACGGACTTGCTATCATTGCCACCAACCGGGGCATATGAAGCGGGATTGTCCTCAGAGGCAGGGATCTCAGGGTCAGGGGGCGTCTCAGTCCCAGCCATAAGTGGGATATTCACAGTCTCACTACACTCCTTCCTACCCCACTATGGGCTAGGGAAGCCAATATCCGTTCCAAGGTGTTGCACAGGCTCCTACCACTTCACGAGTGGGAACTCCGCAAGCAGGCCAGATGGGCCAGGGTATGGATCGGGGTCGAGGGCAGGGCTCACAAGCCGGAACTTCGGGGACCCAGGGGCGTGTCTACGCCATGATACCTCAGACTGAGCCGGCAGACCAGTCAATGGTACAGGGTACATTTCTACTCTCTCACTTATGGGCTAGAGTATTATTTGATTTTGGTGCATCACATTCATTTATTGCTGCATCTTGTGTGAAAGACTTGGACTTAGAGGTTGAGACCTTAGAAGAGTCATTGCATGTGAGTTCTCCCCTAGGTGCTAGGACGAGGGTTGATCATATATGTCGGGGGTGTGAGTTAGAGATCTCAAGGATTCTACTCACCGTGGACCTTCGGGTCATGGACATGTCGGAGTTCGATGTAATCCTGAGAATGGATTGGTTGGGGGCACACCGAGTCGTCATTGATTGTGATCGGAAGCGGGTCACTGCTTATACGCCTGATGGTGTTTGTTTCAAATTCCAGGGGGCAAAGCACGATGTTTTACCTCAAGCCATGTACGACTCTAGATGGCACGGACAGTTGATGGGTTGGCTAGAAAGTCTTACCCTAGAGGACGAGGCGAGACAGGAGTTGGGTCTACCTCAGGTTGTGTGTGATTATGAGGATGTTTTTCCGGATGAACTACCGGGATTACCTCCATATAGGGATGTACACTTCACTATTGAGCTGCATCCTAGTACATCGCCCATTTCTATGACTCCGCATAGGATGGCGCCTGCTGAGTTGCAAGAACTCAAAGTCCAATTGCAGGAATTGTTGGACAGGGGTTCATTAGACCGAGTACCTCACCTTGGGGCGCTCCGGTGTTATTTGCAAAGAAGAAGGACAAAACCCTTCAACTATGCATAGATTACCGGCAGTTGAATAGGGTTACTATCAAGAATAAGTACTCTTTGCCGAGGATTGATGACTTGTTTGATCAGTTGAGAGGGGCACGGGTCTACTCCAAGATAGACCTCTGCACTGGTTACCATCAGTTGAGGGTTAGGGAGGCAGATATCCCTAAGACGACGTTTCGGACGCGGTATGAGCATTTTGAGTTCACTGTCATGCCTTTCGGATTGACGAATGCTCCGGCGGCATTCATGGATCTCATGCATAGGGTGTTTCAACCTTACCTTGATCAATTTTTGTAGTCTTTGTTGACGACATCTTGATCTACTCCAAGTCTGAGGAGGAGCATGAGGGTCACTTGAGGATTGTTCTTCAGACCTTGAGAGACCATCAGTTGTACGCCAAGTTCAGCAAGTGTGAATTTTGGCTGACTGAGGTGAAGTTTTTGGGACATGTGGTGTCAGCTTCAGGTGTATCCGTAGACCCGGAGAAGGTTGAGGCAGTCATGAATTGGGAGAGGCCGAAGTCAGTCTTCGAGATACGCAGTTTCTTGGGATTGGCAGGGTATTACCGGCGGTTTATTGAGGACTTCTCCCGACTAGCTGCTCCTATGACCAGGTTGACTCGAAAAGAGGTCAAGTTCGAGTGGAATGATTCTTGCGAGAAGGCATTCCAGGAGTTAAAGAGGAGGCTTACTTCAGCCCCTATCTTGATAGTCCCGGAAAGGGGACAAAGGTACACAGTGTATTGTGATGTCTCGAAGGACGGACTATGATGTGTCTTGATGCAGTCCGGGAGGGTGGTGGCTTATGGTTCTCGGCAGTTAAAGAACCACGAGCAAAATTACCCCACACATGACATGGAGTTGGCGGCAATTGTCTTTGCCTTGAAGGCTTGGCGCCATTATCTATACGGTGAGCAGTTCGAGGTGTTTTCAGACCACAAAAGTCTGAAGTACATCTTTACACAGCGGGACCTCAACATGAGGCAACATAGGTGGATGGAGTACCTGGAAGATTATGACTTCACTTTGCATTACCACCCCGGTAAGGCAAATGTGGTGGCTGATGCACTCAGCCGGAAGTCACGGGGAGTCTTGGCTAGTGTGGCTTCCCGGGAGTGGCGGATGCTCGAGACTGTGGGACAGTTCGGGCTACGCTATATGGGTCAGGCTCAGGGTACTTTGGGGAGTTTGGTGTCTACGCCTTCTTTACTGAGCAGGGTGATTGAGTCCCAGATTCAGGACACGGAGCTATTGTCCATTCGGGACCGTGTACAGGCAGGTACAGGTGACGAGGGCTGGGACATTCACTCGGATGGCAGTCTTCGGTATCGAGGAAGGGTTGTGATTCCTCAATTGGCGGATCTGAGAGAGGAGATCCTTAGGAAATTGCATTGCTCCCGTTTTGCGGTTCATCCAGGGGGCACGAAGATATATCATGATCTTCGTCGCCAGTATCATTGGAATGGGATGAAGCGGTAGGTTGGCGATTTTGTTAGTAGATGTCTCACGTGTCAGCAAGTGAAGGCTAAACACCAGAGACCAGCAGGGTTACTCCAGCCATTAGAGGTAGCTGAGTGGAAGTGGGAACATGTCACGATGGATTTTGTGACCCACTTGCCACGGACATCGCGGGGACATGATGCAGTATGGGTGGTAGTGGACCGGCTTACTAAGTCGGCACACTTTTTGGCGGTGCGGATGACCTTCACACTAGAGGAATTCTGCAAGTTATATATACGGGAGATTTTCTGGTTGCATGGGGTACCCGTATCTATAGTATCGGATCGGGATCCCAAGTTTACGGCTCATTTTTTGGAAAGTTTCCAACGAGCCATGGGAACATAGCTGATGATGAGCACTGCTTTTCATCCCCAGACGGACGGTCAGTCTGAGAGGACCATTCAGACATTAGAGGACATGCTACGGGCATGCGTCCAAGATCTCAAGGGTAGCTGGGAAGAACACTTACCCTTGGTGGAGTTCGCCTAAAACAACAGTTATCAGGCGAGCATACAGATGGCACCCTATAAGGCACTATATGGGAGGCCTTGTCGATCTCCGATTTGTTGGACGGAAGTAGGAGAGAGACCCTCTACGGGTCCGGACTTGGTTAGAGACACCTCAAAGAAGGTGAGCTTGATACGGAAGCGTCTTCTCACGGCTCAGAGCCGGCAGAAGAGCTACGCCGATAAACGGCGGCGACCTCTAGAGTTTGAGGTGGGAGATCATGTCTTCTTGAAGGTGATGCCTACGAGAGGAGTGGTCAGGTTCGGCAAGTGAGGAAAGCTGTCATCGAGGTATATCGGGCCTTTTGAGATACTTGAGAGGGTTGGTACAGTCGCTTACCGGTTGGTGTTACCGCCAAACCTATCAGGTGTTCATGCGGTATTCCATGTCTCTATGCTCTGGAAATACACCCCAGATCCGACTCATGTGGTGGATTGGGGCGAGCTTGTTGTTGATGCGGATGGGACCTTCGAGGAGGGACCGGTGCATATCATGGATAGCCGAGATCAGGTTTTGCGAGGCAAGACCGTGAGGCTAGTGAAGATGCTGTGGCAGCACCGGTGAGTGGAAGAGGCGACATGGGAGCGCGAGGACACCGTACGTGCCAATTATCCTTTCTTGTTTGAGGATAGAGGTACATTTTTATAGTCATTTCCTATTACATAACTGTAGCATATGCATGAAATTTCATGTATGTGTGTGTGTGAATTTCGGGGACGAAATTCTTTTTAAGGGGGGAAGAATGTAAAACCCGAATAAATTTGAACTTTTTGTGAATAAGGGCAAAATGGTCATTTGCCATCCTAATGTGTATTTGAGATACTCGTGCTCTAGACCTCGGATGAGGAAACGGAGTTCGCCGTTGGATTCATATCGCAAAATCGAGTCACCCTGTCAAATTTCGTCGAATTCTGAGATAGTCGGATTTTTGCACGTCGTTCGAGGCGACTACGTGGCGAATGACATTTTAAATGTCCCCATAAATATATTTTATAAAATTTCCTTAAAATTAAGTTAAAGTTCAAATAAAATTAATTTGAACTTAAACTAGGATGTAATGAATCGTTTCGAGACGAAAAACGGACCCGGAAGTAGGAAATATGCGGTGCGATGTGGACCGCTCATTTGCGACTATAAATATCGACCTAAATCAGATATTTAGGCACAAATATCTCATATTCATCACCCTTGGCCGGCCATAGAGAGAAAAGAGAAGAAAAAAATAAGTTCTTCAAGCTTCAATCCAATATTCTCGGAGTTCCGTCGCTCGGATCGACTCGGACCAAGAGTTAAAGTCGATCACCGCGACAAGGACTACGCAACCACACCAAGAAAGAGTGGTTTCACCGAAGATCCAAAAGAGGAGATTTGGGAAATCAAGAGTTTTGGAGGTGTTCTTGAAGCTCTAACCTTCACTCTACGCTACAAGAGGTAGGGTTGTTCCTACTTTGGTTTTACTCCTCTCCTTTAGGGCTGTTCTAGGGCCGGTTTAGGGGCTGAATTTTGGACTGTTAAGGGGTTGAATTACGGACTACTTTTAGGCCATTTTGTGGGCTATATACGGGCTGTTATATGGTGGTTTATGTGGGCTGTTTTGGTGGTTTATATGGGTTGTTTTGGTGGATTATATGGGGGCTGTTTTGTGGCTTATGTAAGGGTCGTTACGTAGGCTATTACATGGGCTGTTATGTGTTATATTATGTCTTAATGCTTAAGGGTGTTATTGACATTAGATTATGTAATAACATGTTGGATATGAATGTTAATACATGCTAGTTGATGTTTTGACATTGTGAGGAATTATGGCAAGCATATGCATTAGATGTCAAGTACCATGACATATGTTGAGATATGTGGTTGAAATGGGTCCATATAGCATTCATAGCATGTTGGACATAATTGTTGTGTGCAATGGTTCATTACATTGCATATGCATGAAGACATCGCATATATTGGGTGTGAGTGCATTGTGATATTAAACATCATTCTTGGTGATTGATATGTAGAATCGGTACGGTCGGATCGAAGATCCCATTGGGCCGCATGTTGCATGAAAAACTTGTGTTGGGTATATCAAGAAGGGGTAGATCCCCCTCCTCGGGTGCAAGACCCGGCGACTTGGTTATACACTCCCCTATGGTGAAATTCCGAAAAAAATGTAGTATGGTGTACGAAACCGGCGGTATAAAATCCAAAATCCGTTGCCCAACAAGACACAAGATTTTGATGTACATAAACACTCATTCAATGGGTGACATCCAACAATGACTTGATTTTGTAAACACATGATTTCAATTCAAACGGTCATTGGATGTATTTTTCATTAGTTGATGGGGTTACTACACATTGGCATGGAATTGTGTTGGGGGAGTCGGTGATGACTCGGGTTAAAGGTGCATGAGTGAGTCTCATCTCATTTCATAGCATGGCATGATAGATTCCAATATAGAGTTGCATATTCTTACTTGGAATGTTGATGTGAATACGAAATGTTGAATGTGAACATTGCATGTGCACTTAGGTGGGGAGTAGCCTCTACATGAAATTACTCTACTGGGCGTGGCTCATCCTATACGGGAAAATATTTCAGGTGCGGGATTCACTCCGGTGGATGGCTCTCATACGGGGCCGCAAGAGTGAAGAAAGCCGATTTGTGGCTTTATAACCCCTTTTGTAAAACTTTTGGAGCAAACTATGTTTTTGGGCATGTATATGTAAAAGAATTGTAATCGAACTGTTATGGACTATTTTTGATACAACATTGCATGTTTTGATAATGGTATGGATAGTTGGACCCAGTGTGGCCAATGTTTACTTATAAATGGACCCAGTGCGTTCATTGTTTTATATTGGGTCTCGGATGGATCATGTGAAGTTATATTGCACAGGTTGGGTTTTGGGTAGAACTCCATGTACAAAGGAGACTCTGCCCGAATTTCGTTAATTTGTGGACCCCGGTAAATGGGACATAACAGTGTGATATCGAGTTACTCGGTATCTACAGGTATTCCGCGGGTTGATGGGTAATCAACGGACCCCCAAATTTTGGGGTGTCACAGACATCTTCTTTTATGTCTAAATCTGTAAGTGTGTTGTAGGGGGTGAGCAAAAGCCCGTAAGAAATCCCTCTCAAATCCCAACAAGGCTTTAAAAACAATAAAAAGAAGGCAAGTCTCTTTTTGGAAAATAGCATGTATACATTTTTTAAAATAAAACCATGACAGTTATAATGATCTCAAGTGTACGGAATATAGTAACAAATGACAGGAATAAACATGCAAGTCAGTAAATCATTCAATAAATAACTCAGTAGCATCATCTTATATTCTCATGTATGCTGGTTCATCCCAATTCTCATGTATGTTGGTTGCTTCTCAGGAATCTACACAACGATTCTACCTCGTTCGCACATCACAACCACATAATCTCAAACATTCCCCGCAAGGCCAAATTACAAACCACTTTAGGAAGGGCGTACACCGTCTCCCACGACATTGACAAATTCTTCACAGGAAAGGTATATCATCTCTCAGCCTCGAACCTACGTGAACAATAGTGGTTACTCTCACAAACAACAATCCACTACAAGTGTTAGGCAACCATCTCACCTCCACTGGGATAGACTAACCTCTAACACTCTACGGCAACTCTCGAATGCAATTTAAGTTCATCACACCCAAACTATACAAGAGATGAAAGCACAATATTCTCAACAACCACAATCTTAACCAATCACAATTTTCATTAACAATTCAAGTATCACAATTTTACAATTCTCAATATACTAAAAGAATAAATGAATTAAAATATGCAAGCGATCATATTTAAGAAAACCTTCACAATTTTAATATTCAAAATTCTAGGATTTTGCCAAAAATCATAATTTCTTGGAACAAGAACATGTAGTTTATTGAAAACCAAATTTAATCAATAATAAGACTTTAGAAATCAAGAACTCATATGACTTTCACAATAGAACATGTATTTTGGAAGAACTACGGTTTTGGAAATTCAAGAACAATGTTTCTTGGATACAAGACATGTATCTCGTTGAAAACCATATGTTACTTGAAAAGGAATAAAGAAAAAACAATATGTTAATCAAAAGAAACCAAGAACGAAAGATTATTTAACATATGATAATCTAGAAGATTTAAAACATACATAATTATACCCTAAGTCTCAATGAAAAAACTTGAGAAAAATCCTCTACCTCAATTCGATGTTTGAAGATAGCCCTAGCATGTTTGAATCAATCTCAACGTGAGAATCCCTTTTGTATCTATTTTTTTCTCCTTCTCTCTCGCTGTCTAGGGTTGCCTAGAGTTAAAAACTGATGAAACATGACTAAAGAGATGTCCTTATGGTATTTATAGGGTGAAAAACGGAGAAAAACCCTAAAACTGAGCGGGACCGTTTTTAGGGTAGCGTTCGGACGGTGTTTGGGTGTCTGGATGGTTCCAAGTCTCTATTTTGGATGAAAAACAAGATTTTAGAGTATGGAGTACCGTTCGGACGGTGCTTGGGGCGTCCGGACAGTGCTAACTTTATGTCCTTACTTCTGGAGCATTTTTCACCTACTCAAAAGTCGATTCAAGAAATTTATGTGAAATAAACTTTTGTAACCCTTGAAGTCTAGTTTCTAATCTCCAAATATCAGCTCAATTGGAGTTCAGATTAAAAATTTATGACTAAAATACTAAAGTAGTATCAAATTCCTTTCTACCCAAAGTCTTTCTAAAATGCGCTTTAACTGCAGAATACTTTATAACTTCTAATACACCCCATATTACCTATCCCAATGTTTCTCGACCTTCCGGATTCAATGGAGACATTATTTTGACCTAAAAATATTTATAAACTTACCTAATCATCATTCTTAAGCTTACACACCTTCAAAACTAAGTTTGACCAGAAAGTCAATTCGTCCGAAACTCAAACTTCATGATCAATCTTTCAAAAATTATTCGAGGTTTCTACAATCATTTTATTTATCCTAGGAGAAAATATTAATATGATATTATTCTTATTTAATTCTAGTACGGGGTTTTACACAGAGAGAGAGAGAGAGAGAGAGAGAGAGAGAGAGAGAAAGAGAGAAAACAGAGAAAAAGAAAAGGAAAAAATAAAGAAATTTTTTTTTCTTTAATCTTTTTCACCTTCTTCCTGCGATCTAGCAAAATTCGAGCGACAACTCACCTAGGAGTAAGAACTAAAGTTGCGCACAACAGTGAGGTACACGTGGGTATCATCCACTCTCAATTACGACATATTTAAAAAATTGGAATTTTGACTAGAAAGTGAATAAGACATCGTTTAGCTTATTCAAGGAACTCTCTATAACTTGCACATGCTATAAGAGGTAGAGTTTCCCCTATTTAGATGTATTTTTAATCGAAAATATGGCATATGAAATGGGTATATGTTTAAGGCATGAAATCTTACACTTTGTCTTGATTAGTGTCGAATGAATTGATTGTGAATCAATGATTATATTAGATCAATCCTTAATTGATGTGGAGTGTTGAACATGTTAAATATGTGTGACATTGATGGGTATGCTATGTGTTTACACTTATGTCCTCTAGGTATTTGTTAAAATGTCTAACTATATTCAAATATGTAAATTGAGTAAATTGTTTTACATAACATACTTGGGTTGATGTTGAAAATTTCGTTATATTGCACTCATTATATAATTGACATTGTAAATGATATCTAAAGTAATTGCACATTGTAATGCATTGTGCATGAGTTGCACTACATTCATAGACATTGACGACATGGGTAGGAGTGTGCGCATGGTATGAAATCAATCACCACATAGGTGAGTTGATCGTGGCTCGGGAAAGTCAGACTTAAGTCCAGCTAAGCCACATGGATAATTAAATGATAAACGTGTCAGGGTGTAGGGCGAAAACGGAGCCGCATGTGGGATTTCCTGAAGATCCGTTGATGGTGTGGTGTCTTATTAGTAAAATACCATAAATCCCAGCCCCACAAAGACAAAAATGAATTAAATGGTCATTGGGTGTACATAATACTAATGGCGGTGGCTTGAAATGCCTGGTGCATTGCATGCTATCACATCATGTGTCGTGCATTGGGACCCCGGGGGCAGGTTCAGTGTTGAACATGCATACATGAGGCATTATTCATGTTTGGCATGTGTTGTGACATTGTAAATGTTACTTGTGAAGATATGTGACATAACATTGTACATACATTTTATATGCATTTGGGTTAAGAGGTATTCTTCATAGGAGATACCCTATTGAGCGTGGCTCACTCTTTATGAAAATATATTTCAGTTACCGAACATATATCTGCACGAAGCCCTAACTTGGGCCCACTTTGACGACAGGGCCAAACTATGGCTCTTATTTTTGTTGTTGTAGTTTTTGTTTCCATTTACATTGGCGTTGTATAAATTTCTTAAACAAAACTTGTATTTGAATTAAGGCATGTAGATGAAACTCTTTTGGACTTTCATTCTTTTATGGATGAATGTATGCATAGATGATGGTTATGAGTTAATATTCAATGTAATGTGATTGAATATTGATGAATGGATCCGGTGTGGTCAATATTGTGTAAATGCATAGGTTGTGTATTGGGTAGAGCTCCCCGTACAAGGGAGACTCTGCCCGAATTTTGTTAAGTTATAGATCTCAGTAAATTGGGCGTAACGGCGTGGTATAGAGTTATACGGTATTCACAGTTATTCTGCGGGTTGATGACGCTCAACGGGTTAAACAAGACCTCCGAGAATCGGTAATCGGTGTATCGCAACTTGGTATCAGAGCTTTGGTTTAATTAACGAGGCTTAGTGAGGCTTAACGGGTAATTAGAATCCCCAGAAATTGGGGCATCACAACATCTATATCTATATCTATACTACTAATAAAAATACCTTAACCTGAAAATTTTTTGAATATCTATTTTGCCCTTATAAAGAATTGCAAAGACTATTATATCATTTCACAATTAAATATCTAAATTATCATCATATCCTTATGCATTTAAATCTCCAAATTATCTCTAATATTTCTTTTAATTATCTATTATTTATGTATAAATATCAGTTTCTATAAAAAAAAAATTGATTGGCTATATTATCCTTAAAAAATATGCATTATTATATTTTTAATAAAGTTCAAAAAACCTCAAAAAAACTCTATCTATCTAATATTACTTATCTCATATGCAAATCTATACTATTAATAAAAGTACTTTAACCTGAAAAAATTTTGAATCTCTATTTTACACAAAGAAGGTATTGCAAAGATCATTCTATCATTTCACAACTAAATATCTAAATTATCATCATATCCTTATGCATTTAAATCTCCAAATTATCTATAACATTTCTTTTAATTATCTATTATTTATGTATAAATATCAGTTTCTATAAAAAATTTTGATTGACTATATTATCCTTAAAAAATATGCATCATTATATTTTTAATAAAGTTTTCAAAAAAACTCTATCCATCTAATATTACTCATCTTATATGCAAATATAACATTATGTCTACATATGTGTATTTTCTTTTTCATCGAAAAGTTTAACCCTTTCATTTCAAATAAAAAATAATGGTATATTTAATTTTTTAAAATTAATTTATGTTATATCAGCATAATTTTTTAGTCACAATAAAATTTCTAAATTGTATTAAAATTTTATATGAAAATAGATATTGTCATGGACGGATGTATGTAGGGGCTAGGGTGGGCACGACCCTACCCTCAAAATAAGTTGTGCCCACCCTTAAAATTGGTCTTAATTTGTATATTTGTGAGTTCTTTTAGTTTTAAATTCGTAATTCGTAATTCAAAATTTAAATTATTTATAGTTAGCCTACAATTGATCTCTAATTTTATAAGATTTATGATTGACTTGTTTTAATTGAATTATGAATGCATTATTACGCTTACTTATTGAATTTTTATTTAATTTTCTAGGATCGATGAGAAACAACTTGAGATAAATCTATTGTTCAAATCAACTCTTAATTGAAACAAATGGCCTTTTTAATTTGCATTTAGATTTTTTTTTTTTGACATTTCGCTTTAATGGAATCTTTTTTATAGACAGTTTGGATTTTAATGTAGTTTAGATTTGTAATCTACACTATTTTATTAACATACATAAAATTAGAGTTGTCTTTGTCGAAGCCTAAGGTCATTAATTGCTTAATGTTATAGAGCCGGACTTAGTTAAAGTGCCCACCTTTAAGCTAATGTCTGGCTCCGTCCTTGAATATTGTAATATATTTTTAAATAAAACTTTATTTTTTTTAGAATTTTAATATGCTTAATAATATATATCATAGAGTAGTATATTAAATCTTATATCCAAATTTACCTAAACAATTCTTAATTACATTTAGGTTTCAATATAATTAATATATTGACAATTACTTTTATTTTATTCAAGGAATTATAAGTGGAATCCTAATAAAATGAATTTCAAAAAATTTAATTTCTCAGACATCACTAAAAAATCAATTTCAATCACAAAATTCTAAAAAAATAAAAATTTAACATTTCTTTTTTTTTAAAAAAAATCTTAAAGAATTTTGGAAACTTACAAAGTTTTTATTATCGATCATATAATAGAATACGAACAATGAAAAATTAAGTTTCGTAAATTTGAGATGATATTTAATTCAAATACACATGTACATAATTTTTTTTAATTATTTTTGTGTACTAAAATTTTTCACATTTTACGCACGTGGTGCATTGCTAGTAATATGTAAATATATAAATATGTTACATACATAGCATATATTATAACATATATAATTAACTTTTCATTCATTTTTTTTCCCAATTTTGGAGGGATTGATTTTAGTGAGTTGAAAAGAAAGTTAATTCATTCACTTATTCATCCTTCATATTTTCTTTCATTACCAAACATAACGTTTTATCTATCCCTCTAATTTTCTATTCTTCCAACTTTTCATTATTCCAATTTTCTATCATACCAAACAAAGTATTAAATCATCTTATTTCCATGTATGACATGGACAATCTGAAAGAAGGCAGGTTAGTTCAATCTTCTTAACTTGCTTACAAAGATGGAAAAGAGCCAAACCAAAAGTGGTTAGTTTCACCTAAACCTTCATTTGGTGCCACACAATTATGGTTTGGAGACTAAGAATTTGTTTGGTGTGTAAATGTTTATGTCGTACGTTACCTTCATAAAATATTTATTATTTCAAACGTTGTATGATTTAAAATATGTCAAGTAGAAGAAAAGTAAACTTATTAAAAGTCATTCTCAACTTTTAACCAAACATATTGCCTTGAATATCATCAATCCAACAATAATTGGAATCCCATGGTCAAGAATAGCCTGCAACGTTATTTTTTTTTTTTCTATATCGGAGAATCGTCTCATTCTTATGCCAATTAAAAAAAAATTTACGCCTTGTGACAGCGAGCGTTAGGTAGGCATAAGTCTTCAAAAGCCACGTTTATTGGGTCAACCAAAATTCGAACTTATCATCACAAAGTACGTCATCACTGAGGCCTTCTCATTCAAGTTATCCGATTATTTGTGTAATGGTACCCCCTCCCCCTCTCTCCAAAACCCTGAAAAATAACCTCAACAAACAACCCAAAAAAATGTTTATTTGGATTGACGAGCCCAAATTCAAACTAAGCTTGGGCTTAGTTCATAAGTTGAGCCCAAATCATCAAAAAGACAAGGCAGTCGTATCTCATGATCTCAATTCAATTTAAAGCTCAAGAGTCTTAGAAGAGTCACCGTACTTAGGAGAACAATTATGGAGATAACTATTATTGGACGATAATGCTCATTCCTAATTGTAGCTATCCTCTCGATAAATTAATAGCTTGATCTTCACGTCACCACCTCATATGGGGACAAATCTCACACATTACACTTTGAGTGTACTTTTACTCTCTTTCTCTCCCCAACTACTTATACTCTTTCATTAATAGAATTTTCTGGCCATCGTTGTCGCCTTCAGTGGTTAAATCACCCAGATCCAACCACCAAATCTTTTTATCTTATTATTAATTATTTCATTAATTATTTTACACCACACACTCGACTGATTTGATTGTGTATAATCAACTTTGCGCATCATCATGGATGATGATGTTATAAGGAGTAAACTACAAGGGTAAAAAAAGCTCTCCCTATCATGTCTTGCAAGGCCTATTTGACCATTCATTTTACAACTTTTAATAAGTTGATGACGAGGAGATACGTTATTGGAGGTCAAAGTAGTGTTGGATCCCACTAATTGGCTATCATGAAGAGCCAGTCGACTTTGTTTTCATTCTGAGCAATGACAAGTGGTAATGACCCATTCAAGAGAAAGGGGGATTAAAAAAAGAAAAGAAAAGGAAAGCTTGTGATTGTTTTCGTGGCACTTTGTAGGATTTGAAAGAGGCAAAAGGTACCACACGTTATACATTTTATGGTTAAGATATAAGTTTTTGGGGTTTGTTTATAGTAAAAAAATTAAAACTAATTGTAAAAAATAATAACTTTTGGGTCATGTTATACCAAGTAATTTCACTTTATATCCTGAAATATAGTTCAATTTTTAATTTGTATCCTTAAAGAATTGAATTCTCAAATTACACCCTCAAGGTTATAAAACATGTGCAATGTGACCACATTTCAAGCTCAAATTTCACTCTCAATCTTAAATTTCACCTTCGAATTAGGCTACATTGAATCTATTTTATAGCATTGAAGGTGCAATTTAAGAATTCAATGCTTTATGGGTACAAATTAAAAATTTGAGCATCTTTCAGGGTGCAAAATAAAATTAACCCCATGTTATAACTTTTAGAATTCAAATTATAAGTTTTTGAGGTACTTGGAATTTACCCTAAAATTATCAGGATCAATAAAAAAATATTAAGAACGATCCTTATAATTTCAGAACTGGTCAACAAAATCTTATAAGTGATAAATGAGTCCAAAAAATTATAGGAATAATCTAAAAACTTATACACGACAGTACGACTCTTAAAAAAAAAACAAACAAACAAACAAACTTCGCCCAATTTCTATAAATTCTAGCCTTTGCTTTGTCTTTCCTTTAAATTTCTTCTGCTATAATTTCTTTTGCTTATTTTTCTATGTCATTGATTGGAATTTGGTATTATCCTATTATAATAGCACATCAATTAGCCAATCATAAATCGAGTTCAACTAATTTGGATAACCTTTATCCCCAAGGGTGACATGATCCTTCAAATTTTTTTTTTTTTTGAGAATAGTTGGTGACTCATTCACTAAACGTAAAACTCAATACTCTAGTGGAACAAGCCAAGTAGAGCAAAGCAGAGCAGAGCGCACTGAAGTGGAGCAAAGCAAATAACAAATTGGGGGCGAGGTTTTGGGGAGCATGGCCCCTGCAGTACGTTTGTGGGTATATTGACGACTTTAAATGTATGTCTAGTAAAGGAATTTTAACAGGATTGAGTTTATTAAATTTACTATGACTAAATTACTTAGTTGTGCCAGAATTAGAATTAATAACGGGTGCCTATAAATATGTTGTGAACCTATATAGTGAAAACATGTTGGAACGACAGTCTCAAGATCTGTTGACGACGCGTATAATCGAATACAAAAAAAATTATTCGTTAATTGTTAACCCTATAAGGTGGAATTAGAGTATACATTTGACAAGCAGAAGAGTACGAACAAAAACTGAATAGCCAGTTCGATGGACTTCAAGATCTTTTACCGTATGTCCTTTAACGCAAAAATCCGAATGTAGTGTAGATGCAATCTTTCGAATTTCTCTATTGCTCTCTTTTTGTCTCTTCTCAACATGAAGGTAAAGGTGCAGCTGAGAAAAGCAGAAAGTGCGTGTATTTATAGGCTACAGCAGAGACTCTAAGGAGAAATAAGGGTCGGGCTTCCAATGAGCTTAAGAATTCTATACCCAACTCAGGACAAACATCCTACAGTCCATTAATAATAAATTAGTCCACTAAAAACTTATTAGTGATCTCCCGGACCTTATCTCAGAATTATATTTCGAATTCCTCGTTATTATATACTTAATAATCTCTCCATTTATAAGATTATAAACATCTTTCAATTAAAAATTATTGACAATTATATTTAATTGACTATTTTTTTTTATCCTTGAAATCTTACCACTCAAATTATTTATAATGTCGGATAATTAAATCTACTTGTAGGATTTGAAATGTATAAAACTTATGAACTTTCTCAAGATGACATTTTCAACCCATTTAAATATTGGGACGTGGTTTCCTTTAATAATTAATTTCCACCATACAAATAATATCATATCTTAATTCACTGAGTTTGTTGACTTAAATATGAATCTCATTCTTTTATGAATTAAATTAACAATTTATTATATGCACATGTCCATTAAATATCTCATGATTAAGAGTTTAAGCAATCATAATAATAATGAAGTATTTATTTTCTTATTTAGTCAGTAAAAAAGATAATAACCTCAATAACGGTCATGTTCAATACACAAAGTGTACTAGTGTAATAATCCGAGACATTAAACAGTCTCTTATATCCAAGTCAGACTATGTTAGAAGATTGCACTACAATCCTATTGATGGTGTGTCAAATTTCATCTAAGATTATGAACTTTTATTAATATAATACAAGAATCATATAATCTCATCTTCTGTGTATAAGTCAAACTCTACACACTAGATTATCTACAATATAAAATAAAAGACACACATTCATAACATATATTTAATATAATGGAAACATTTTATCCACACAAAGAAAATGAAAATTTTTTATTAAATAATAAATTGAATTTCATTACAAAAAAACAAGTTTTTAATATATGAATATATCAAAACAATAGTTCACGTGGACATTAATAGAACTATCGAACTACATAAGACTCGTGTTCTTATTCTTGATTATACTCTTTCTTGATTTTTTTTACCATACTACACGTTCACAACACCATTATTAATGCTCACTAAATAAATACTTGTACCCTCCCCCCCAAAAGAAAAGAAAATAAAATAAATTCTAGCTCCACCCATATTAGGTATAGGCGAACTTGAGTAATTATACTTTTCATTTCTATATACTTGACTTTTAGAAAGCTTTTTGTTCTCCGTGCACGAGCTACCTTTGACTGTTCAAAATATCCTTCTCTTGCTTAATTGACTGGTAGTTCTTCCAAGTCTTCTTGAGTGTGTTAGGATGAAAAAGTTTTGTGGCACCGTCCGTGAGCCCAACTTGTAGCAAGCCAAAAAAAAACAAGTGACTTGTCCAGTAACTTAAGAGAGAATAATTTATATTAGATTGTAGCTCTCTTTTCGAGTATATTACCAAAATACGGTTCTATTCAATCATATTTACTAATCTATAGCAGTTTTGAACTTAATTACCGATCTACGACACTTTTTGAAACCGAATTCAACTAGTCCGCTTTTAGTTATAGAGCGGATTTAACATATCCGACTTCACGTTTAAACCAATATCAACAAAAACGCTTTTAAAGGTCCTGAAGCGTTTTTATTAAATTCATTTTCACCTTGAAAGGAGTATCAACAAAAATGCTTTTAAAGGGACCTAAAAGCTTTTTTTTGTTGAACACGCTTTCATTAAAAAACGGGTTCACCAATTACACTTTTCAGTGGCTTCAATCCCATTTGTCTCTTCCTAAAGCCGGATATGTTGACTCCACTTTTTAATGAAAGCGGATTCAACAAAAACGCTTTTAATGAAAGTGTATTTGACGAATCCGCTTTCATTAAAAAAGGAAAAACGGTTTCAACACATCTCGCTTTCATTGTGAATCCGCTTTTTTATTGTACCCAACGTAATAAAAAAAGCCCACAACTAAGAAAAAAAAGCTTCAAAATGAAGACACTTTATTTACTTATTTGAAATAGAAATACAAGATGTTTGTTCCATACTGCCTCGAGACATTGAACAAAATATTTCTAATGATACCCATGTTACCAACAACATAGTGGTTTGTCATGTACGCATAGAGTAACTGGGAGAAATTTTTCATAATCATCATCATCACTTGAATCTTCAAAGTCAGAAAGTTCATTGTTAGAAGCTAGCAATGGATCAAATATTATTGCATTAATAGCCTCGACATGATTTGAATGTTCAATCTATGCCTTGTTGATAAGGTGGAATCGATGTAGACATCGTTCCATTTGATCATTCTCAAGTTCAAGTCCTACAATGATATCATCATAGTTATCTGTGCACAATTTCACGTACATTTCAGCTGAACGTGCATGTGACACTCGTAATCCATGTCAACGACAATATACTTCAAGCTCATAGTACTTGAAATAAAATTTCAACCACCTTGGTCCCCGTAGGTGATAATAGAACCCTAGAGGCGGAACAATGGTTGCAGGTCCAATCATCATATGGTCAACTTCTGTGAAAGGATTGTGAATGTTGATTGGCTCATTTAGAAAGTAACACAAGTTTCCGTACCACATCACACCACTAGGATCTGTGCAGTTACCAGGTTCTGGTGAACTAAATGACGAAGCAATTTGATGATGTTGTGAACCACGATGTTGTCGTTGGTTGGTGGAGTAAGACTCATCGTTTGTTTGGCTTGAAGACTGAAATGATGATCTTATTGACATTTTATTGTAGGGTTTACAATGTGAAC
The DNA here is from genome assembly GCA_951799425.1 of Ilex aquifolium. Lineage (NCBI taxonomy): Eukaryota > Viridiplantae > Streptophyta > Magnoliopsida > Aquifoliales > Aquifoliaceae > Ilex > Ilex aquifolium. The sequence goes on along the minus strand of OX637395.1, from coordinate 28,573,460 downwards.
AAATGCGTATACATACATAAAAGTATTTATTGGATAGGAAAATGTTAAAAAATTGTCAAAACTTACTGGAAGCATTGAACTGGGTACTGACACTGTGGTGAACAATGACATTGGCTAGACACTTGTTGGGAATTAACTTCGCAGCAATTTGGTCAGTGCAACGACAAGAAAATAAATCAGCGGAATAAAGCAAATCAAAACACAACTCACAATACCAAGATTTACGTGGTTCGACAAAATTGCTTTGCCTGCGTCCACGAGACGTGATCTGGTCTCCTTTCTTTACTATTGAGAGAAAATGGGTACAATGGTAAAAGTCTCACCACTCAGGTTTAAATCTCAAACCCAAGCCCTTAACCCCTTGTACAACCCACTCCACCTTATCCTCTCAAACCCCCAGTAAAGAAAAATCTCTTGTACTCTCAACAAGAGAATGAAAATTGAACAAATACAATTTTCAGGATGATCTCAAAAACAAGAGACCCATACCTATTTATTGGCGTCTCAAGGTAGTGGCAGATGAACTCATTTGCCTTTAAGCAATGCATTTGATTGCTACACTTGTATCCTCCAATAAGATTGTAGCAATGACATCATTTAACCAATTACAAAGGAACTCTCATCTCATTCAAGCAATGAAATTGCTCTACTTGTATCCTCCAATAAACTTTTAGCAATGATGTCAGCTAACCAATCAAAACAAGTCGTTTTAGCAATGATCTCACCTAACCAATCAAAACAAAAAAATTGAGCCACTGCCAACAAATCTCCATCTTGGCAAAAACTTCATCACCTCCACCTGAAACTTCATGCCCACATCTCAATTTGAGATGCCCATCCCCATGCCTTGGGATGTCTCGTCAATCTTTAACAGCGCAACAGATTGATCAAGTCCAAACAATGCTTGAACTTCTGTGTAGTCACTGACTTTGTCAACATATCAGCTGCATTATTCTCCGTGTGTACTTTCATCAAATTTATCTTGCCATCCTCCACCCATTCTCTGATAGTGTGATACCTCACGTCGATGCTTTCCTGCTTCAATCCCAATTCCTTGACCAATCCTGTCAACCACAAAGCCTCATTGGCAGCTTCCATCGTTGTCATATACTCCGCTTCAGTTGTGGATAAAGCGGGAATTGATTGAAGCATAGCTTTCCAACTAATAGGTCCACCTGCAAGAGTGAAAATATAACCTGTAGTAGACCTCCACTTACCCAGACCACCTACATAGTTTGAATCTACATAGCCCACAACCTGTCTTTTCTCATCTTATCTCTGATACAAGATGCCGAAATCCATCGTACCTCTCAAGTACCTGAAAATCTATTTAACTGCATTCCAGTGCTCCTTTTCCAGATTTTTCGTGTACTTACTTATAACATTGACTACATGTGAGATATCTGGCCGACTCTATTTCCAAAGCCTTTGTTTTTACTTCTTCCTTGTTGCTGGCTTGGTTCACCATTAGCCACCAATCCTTCTACTTGGGAATTATTTCCTAGTCTTCGAAGTGTCTCAATCTCCAAGAGAGCCGCCGTCACCTCATCAACCATGAGAGTGTCTTTCCTAACCAAAAGTGTAGTCACAAGTGTATCAAAAGAAGATGGAAGAGAAGCCAATAGGAGAATAGTCTTATCCTCCTCTACAATTTTAACCTCAACACTAGAAAGTTGAGTAACAATTTTATTAAACTGGTTGAGATGATCAATAATATTTGTTCTTTCTACCATCCGCAATTGATATAATTATTTCTTCAGGAACAATTTGTTTGCAAGAGATTTTGACATATAAATCTTCTCCAATTTTTTCCATAAATCTGGAGCAGAAGTTTCATTCAAAAACTTATATTTTACCTCTGGTGCGAGAGATAAACGGATGGTACTTACAACTTTCATCTCAAGTTCCTCACAGTCTTCCTTTTTCATGTCCACTGGTTTCTTGTCTTTCTTCAGTATTGCTTTGGGTAGTCCTTGTTGCCACAAACTAAAGTTGTTTTTCCCATCAAATGGCTCCACCTCTAATTTGCCCATCGAATGACTTTTCTCATCATCGTATTGAGCATCGGTGATTAAGAACTATGCACACTTGTTCTTAATTACAATCCTCCCGAATGAACCTGGGGCTCTAATACTACATGTTGGGAATTAACTTCGCAGCAATTTGGTCAATACAACGACAAGAAAATAAATAAGCGGAATAAAGAAAATCAAAGCACAACTCACAACACCAAGATTTGCGTAGTTCAGCAAAATTGTTTTGCCTACGTCCACGAGACGTGATCCAGTCTTTTTTCTTTACTATTGAGAGAAAATTGGTACAATGGTACAAGCCTTACCACTCAGGTTTAAATCCCAAACCCAAACCCTCAACCCCTTGTACAACCCACTCAACCTTACCCTCTCAAACCCCCAGTAAAGAAAAACATCTCGTACTCTAACAAGAGAATGAAAATTGAACAAATACAATTTTCGGGATGATCTCAAAAACAAGAGACCCATGCCTATTTATAGAAATCTCAAAGTGGTGGCAGATGAACTCCGTTGCATTTAAGCAATGCATTTAGTTGCTCCACTTATATCCTCCAATAAGATTGTAGCAATGACATCATCTAACCAATTATAAAAGAACTCTCATCTCATTCAAACAATAAAATTGCTCCGCTTGTATCTTCCAATAAGATTTTAGCAATGACATCATCTAACCAATTACAAAGGAACTCACATCTCATTCAAGTTATAAAATTGCTCTACTTGTATCCTCCAATAAGCTTTTAGCAATGATGTCACCTAACCAATCAAAACAAAAATTTGAGCCACTGCCAACAAACACTGATAACGTAACACAAGCAGTACTGACACTGTGGTGTCAAGTTAGTAAGATTAGTCATATCGTTTAGTGACTTTTTTATTCAACGTATGTTGTGTGACACAGTCATGACTTCACACAAAATAGTTCGTACTGACATGTGGGGTCAAGTCAGTAAGAGTAGTCATATCGTTCAATGACTTATCAATTCAACGTCTGTTGACACTATCATGTTTTAATGTTCATGTTGAGGGCCATAATTGCAGGCTTCATACAATGCATTATACATGCAAGCATATTACCTCATCTCTAATTGCTTTGCCATAGCTGGCAAAAACAGTGACCACAAATGCATTACAATGTCACTATAAATTCACTGTGTGTAAACACGCTCATTGTCCACACAATCAACTTCAAACATGAATTACAGTGTACACACCTTGTTTGAAAGTATGGGTCAGCATTGGGCATTGGAGGATGAATTCTTCTATCCTCTAAATCCTCGTTTATGTTTCTCACAGAGGTCCGTTAATACAATGACGGATGAATGACAATGTCGTTTGAATGAAAGGGCAGTTATAAGTGAAGATTTGCAGACTTGCAATATACGCAGGCCTCGTCAAATTGCTATTAATATGACTATTGATACTTAACAATTGGAACGTGCATTACTTCATATTCGAGTTGAAAACAATCATATGGCAATACGGTTAGATAGGTACAACCCTTCGCATTGCACTCGATCATGTTGAAGAAGGTTTGCTAGAAGAAGCACGTTTATGCTTGTAGTTGAATGGGGAAGTAGGATGTGTTTCTGACATTGAAATGTCAGACGAAAAATGTCTCCTATGATGAAGATCGGTAGATCAATAACCCATATGTGGGTTTATCCTCCAAGAGGTTGTACTAATGTGTGTCTATAGCTCTAGTTATGTTTTATGTTCCTACTACTGTGCATCTATAGCACTAGTTATGTTTTATGTTCCTACTAATGTGCATTTAGCTATAGTAGTTTATATGTACTTTCATTTTCAGTTTAAATAACAAGTAACATTTATTATAACTAGTTGTTGTGCACGTGGACTATTTTGAGTTTCAAATATATATTTTATTTTCTTAACAATTTTAAAAAATTTAGGTCACAAGGTTTCAAGAGACTAACTAACCATAACACAGCATTCCACTGTAACATTAAAAATGTGATAAATTCGAGTCATTTATGTGAGTGTAATATTAGAAATACGACAAATTGGAGCTTTGTAACATTAAAAATACTGACTATAACATTAGAAATACAAAAAATTCGAGTAATTCATACTTCACATAAATATCGAATAATCATGCAAACAATGCAAGACACTAAACAAGCCTAATCTTAGGACCCAAAAAAAAAAACCACTAGAAAATCTATTCCTTAAACTTAAAGAACAAGAAACAAATTTTTAATTGAAAGTTAGAACAACCCAGTAATGACAGCATTATTTGCTTCTCTTATTGGCTTCACTTTTACAGAACAACCCAAAAGGGAGTGTGTATCCCATCATTCTTGTTACCGCTGCAGAATTCCTTAATATAAAAATGGAGTCAACCACCGCAAAATTCCCTTCTGAATTTTTCAATGTCAATAAATACTAATAATTTTCAGACTCAAGGTAGACAAAAAAATGCACAATAGACATTCTTAACAAGTAAAATGACCAGGAAATCCACACTAAGATAAAGAATGCATAGTTGATCAGAATGTCTGTTACATGCATTTTCTCTATCAATCAAAATCAAGTAAAAAAGTCATAATGCCCATAGTTTTTTTATACAAATCACTAAAACAACTACATGACAAAATTGAAGGGTTGAAGCAAGATATCATGGTAGCTCGTAGAAAACAAAAGCTGTCATCATGGCTACTGGAATCGGCGGCTTCGTGGCTATTGAGCATTTTCTCTAAGGAACGATGAACCTTATAAAAGCTTTAAGACCATGGGTAATGGAATATATACTCTAGAAGTCTAAACCAAAGTTAAACAAGCTATTATTTGATTAAGACTATTTATTCTAGAAGTCTAAGAGTTAGAAGTTAAATTTATTATAGAAGTCTAAAAGTTAGAACTGAATGAAAAACATCAAGACAGAGTTTAATTTTTGGTGGAGATTGAGTCATGGAGAATTGGAGAAGTCTTCTTGACTATATGGGTATTTTAATGTAGAATAGAAGATAAGAACGAAAGAAAGTGAAGAGATGGATGGTAATAGTTTGTTAGTAACTAATGAGGGTAATTACTCTAACACTAATCTGATTTTATACAATTGTTTGATGATAATGATAATAAAAATAAAATAAAATTTTGGTGTAGTAACTTTTTAGAAGTAATATAGATAGATAGATATAGATATAGATATAATATTATTGAATTTGTAGGTTTCTTTAAGGGTACACACAAGGTCAATTTTTTATGATTTAAGTCATAAGTGTCTTCATATATTTATTTAAGGACAAAATAGAAATTCAAAAGTTTTTTGCATTTAGATCAAATTATTAGTGTGAGTTATAATTGTCCTTATAATTTTGTTTAAGGGCAGAAGAAGAATTCAAAAAAAAATTTATTTAAAGTACTTTTATTAGTAATATAGATTTATTATCAAAAGTATTTAAGTAGAGTTGAACACACAACATAACAATCAAAATAATATAATAGTCTCAATCAACAGTACATTTCCAAAAATTTGGGCAAAATTTCCCCTAAAAAACTGACACTACCAAAAATCATTTTAACCTGTATATACAATATCACAACAACCAACAACAACAAACATATCCACAACCACAACAAAAAACACAACCCCCACCACCACACTACTACCCCACCACCACAACTATAATTACAATCAATCAATCTGCTACTACTTAACTTACATACAAAACAATGAAACTACTCTATTACATACATAAGAATAAAGATAGAAAATGATAAAGTCACTAAGTGCCACAGGCCAGCTTCTTCCTCAGCCGTTTTGGACGGCGTGTCTCTAACTCCAACGGCTCCCCGTCTATGACTTGTGACACCGCATCTCCGATAGTAGACACTGTCGTCCTATCTCGGCATCTAACGAGACTACCTCGATCTCTACCATCTCGAATGCGACCTCAATGACGAAAGAAATAAGATGTGCAAGTAGAGCCGTATCAACATGTGTCACGCTACTGTGACATATGTACAAGTGCAGGAGTCGTATCAACATGTATATCACTCTCCTGCGTGACAAACCTCTGTTGGGTGTGACATCTCCACAGCTACAGGAGGCAATGTCATCCGTGAATCAGGTAATATAGACTAGGTGGGCTATATACCTTCTGGAGCATCTAATGTGGATGTGCTTGGCCCAACAATAGGAGAAACATGCTCTGCTGTATCAGAGGGTCTAGTATGTGTTGGGGTATGTGACAGACTCACAGTAGATGGTGTCTGTGAAGGTACAATAAGCGGTGGTGTATGCTCAGGTGCAGTCGGGCCTGGTGTCCAACAATGTATGCTCGGCTCTGCTGTCAGCTCAAGTGCACTCGGGCCTAGTATTGTGTCGGCATCATCATCTACCCGACTGACCAGACGAGGACGAATAGGTCTCTGTCGTGCTACAACAACCCCATGTCGCCTCACCTATAGTATAGGTGTAGGATCGCCGTGGAGGTCATGATGGAGACGATGGTCCTCTCGAATAACCTCGAGGTAGGTGGAGCTAATAGACCGTGCATCACGAAGTGCCTGTACATGTGCTGCGTCTATACAATCCTCAAGGGCATCATGTGGGAGCTGGTGAATCTGTACAAGTGTATGCTCCTGTAAATGTAAAAAACAATTACATTACCCAAAACTTAAGTGTGTAGTTGTATTTAATGTCTATTGATTAATGAACACATGTATTAACTTACCAATTGCTCAACAATGCTACCCATAGGCTGGAATCCGAGAAATAGCCTATATAACGGAGGTCCGATCAAACGTCTAGTGATACAGCTGTACCAAACCATATACGAGTTAGCCACATCGATCACTCTTGTAATTCTCTCCCTTGCAATAAGATGCTCCCGCCGCTAGACCCATACATCTACTAAAGACTGATGCACAACACTCCAGTCATAATCTACCCCACCGCGTCGATCCGTAGCATGAAGTGCAGCCCCGGTGTCGCATGTCTGCTGTATAAGTTGCCTCAAGCCAAATTGTCTCATGACACGCTCAGGGAAATGCCACTCGACTACCGCGAAGTAGATAAGTGGTGTACACGTCATCCATATGTCACTCCTAGTCGTGTAGTATGCCGGTAAGTCAAATATGACATCTGGCGTATATAGCATCCACACCATCTACAATAATACAAATACTCAAATTAAATGTAAGTCTTAGCACATTTCAAATTAAATATGAGTATGACCACGTGTCAAATTCCAACCTGGTCATCGCGCATCTAATCTAACTAATTTCTATAATATCTGAGAACGGGTCTCGGGTCGTATATGTATGAGGTCATATGTACATTCCACCTGCAATACAAAAAACAAAGAATATGACATGTGCGAATATTTATCATATTACTTTTTAAATCATTGTATACCTACAACCCAATGGACCCCGAGGTAATGGGTCATGATGCTCATCCATCCCCTCAGCAGGCTCCATAGCAACAGGAACCTCTACTACCTTATTGGGTCCATCGTCATGCCCATAACTATTCAATTCAACATATTATTTAGTAATGATGACGAACAAGTAAATGTATTAAATTTGTCTAATAAAGTAAATAGTACTTATAATACCACTAGTGGTTCTCCAATATCAGATACGTCTTGGGCAATAGCACACACATCTCTCGGTATAGGCACGCTAGAGCAGCAGTACCCCAACTCAGGCTCCCTGGAGCATCTAGGTCCTCAAGAAGCTGTAAGTACAGAAGGCCCACCTTATTCTGCGATTTGTTAGGAAATATGTATGCCCCAAGGAGAAGCATAATGTAGGCACAGGCATGGTAGTCAATGATGATGGCATCAACATCATCATAGAGCGGCTCAACAAATAGAGTACTCAAGGCAGTCATCTTAAGTCTAGAACCAGCAAAAACAATCTCTGGTGGTCTAATGCCTAAATGTTGCTCACAATAATCCTGCCACTCAGGCAATGTACAGTGTGTGTCAACACCTGTCACTGCATCTCCGTCAATGGGCAGCCCGAATAGTACTGTCATGTCTTGCAAAGTCACAGTCGCCTCGCCAATAGGTAGATGGAATGTATGTGTCTCCAACCTCCACCGCTCAACTAGTGTAGTGACCAAATGGTGGTTGAGCTATGTAAATCCAATACTATGTACCCCGTAAAACCCGGCACTCAGGACACGACACAATACTCTATCATCAGGACGTCGAAGTCGCCACATAGTCGCCTCAGCTCGACAACACTTTAATGGTGCAAATTCCTTCAATAATTATGTAAAGTCATTTAAATGAAGTTGGTCATTAATTATAATATATGTAATGTAGTCATGAAAATACATGTCTGTCTCTCCCATATTTGTGTTGACCGATGGTGAGTCTGTAAGTATAATACTAACGTGTCAACAGGTCCCGGGTGTACTTAAGTCACGAGCCTATTGACGCTCCATACTTGAATTCCATTAAATTAAATTCCACTAAGACATTTTTACTAGAGCAACAATAAATGACTTACATCATTACATATACACAAAGCAGGGAATATTCTTTCATCCACAGCGGTTTTAATACAAACAAGAACAACTACTTAAAATGAAGTTTACACTTGTTATTATTCATCAAATATATAGTCATTCGATGTGTACTGTGCATTATTTAATACATTATTACGCTATAAAAATGATATGTCTCGTCCATATGTACTTCCTACTTTGTCTGTTGCAAGTTGGAGCATATAATATGGACACTTACGCACCAACATTCTATTATTCTCCTTCCTTATTTGATGAACTGTTTCTCTATTCCTTCTTTGCATCATTAGCAATCGTCGATGTGACACCAATATAGCAAGTAATCTTAGCTGACTACATAATGAGTCTGATTCATTAACATGAAAGGCCCATTCTCGTCTTACTCCAGGGTAATACTCTTTTAGGGCAGTAAATTTTTCACTTTTGTAATCATCATTCCACTCTTCCAACAGCCAAACCCTTTGACGTCTGCGACTGTTCGAAACTACATTCTGACTCGATGTAGACATAGTTTAGTCAATTAAGTATCTACATAATTACACATTGTCAATATAGACACAATACCAAATGCAACAGTATTTACATAAACCCCATGTGTTTATACTTTCCTCATTGAAGATTGCAAATGCGAGCGGATAAACCTAATGATTTCCATCGAAGCCCGTAGCAATTAACAACTTCCCCATATACTTTTCGCATAGGAATATGGCATCAATGCTAATTAGTGGACGACAGTGTCTGAAACCTTCAATGTATGGTCTAAATGCCCAAAACACTCTATCAAACACAACCGTCTCATTTCTAAGGTTAGCAAACTATCATTTGACTATCATGCCCTCATTATACTTTTCCAGTGCTTAGAGAAATTTCGGCAAAATAGCAAATGATTCATCTCAGTCACCAAAAATCATAGCTAACGTTTATTTTGCTTTTCACACTTTCTTATATGAAATCTCGTATTTATACAGATCGAAAATGTGTTGTATTATTATAGCAATCTTCATAGATGGGTATGCCTTCACGAGCTCTTTAGTTTGGCCTGCAACGAAGTGGAAATCTAATTGCATATGGTCCTGCGTGGTTGACGCATGTAGGCAAGTGTGAAGGCCTTCATATTTGGTGATTTGAAACATCCCGTGCATTTTCTTTTCACAAGCCCGCAGCCTCCACTTACACCCGAGTTGGTCTTTTTTACACTGCAAAGCCAATAATTTTCTCTCACTCTCGACCACCTCGAATTGGACATAATTTTTTACTGAATAAATCTTTACTACATCCTTCAATTCTACTTTCGCCTTGAAGATTAATCCCTTGGATATTTTAGGTCGATTAGGATCCCATATTGGCATAAGGGATGCAATGATGAGGGCAGACACTTTGGAAGACTCATTATTTATGAAGAAAGCGAAAACTGGTTCCTGCATCCAAAGATTGGCTCCCATAGAAACTGATGGGCCAGTTTCGTCACCGTCATCAATAGTGTTTTCCATGTCGGTCATCATTGCAATCTCCTCGTCCTCATCGTCTGTGTCTTTGGCACGATCAATGGCACGCATCCCATTGGATCCCAAACGATCAGTATCAGATTGAACAAGATGCCTAATGGCATCATTCCTTGTATAAGTTTGAGATTGGGTGGCAACATTGGAATAGGATGTGGTGTATCCCATAGACATCGACGTCTGCATACTGGGTCCAATATGCAACTCTAGAACATATGGCTCGGCCTCCCTAATTCCTTGGCCCGAATTGAACTCGTTTGCATAAGTATCGTCCGCCATAAATCCATGAGCATGTTGACTTGTGTCTTCTGAATAATAAGATTGACCAATCGCAAGCGAACTGTGGAACAGATTCATGCTCTCCTGAGTAAGCAATTGAATATAGGGGCCATACTCATTTACCATAGTCTAAGAAAATTGTTGGATTTCCTCTGTCTGTCTGTATGTATAAGTTAATACTATTCAATGATGGGTTCTCAAAGACAACATCTAACATCACCGCCACACCATCATCAATTTTTTTATTTTGAATTCCATGTGTTGTTGCATGCGATTCCCCAAAAATGATGGAAATCAACAAATCATCTGCAGTCGATGTGTTGAACTATCCAGCTGCATGATTGTATACACAATTTCCCACATTATAGTTGCACGTCTTCCTGAAATTTTATACCTTCATTGTAAAATATAGTATCAAATAATCTCCTGATTTGAACACATGGATTATATGCCTTTCTTTTTAATGTTTGTGCAATAGTTTTTTCAGAGGTAATTTACTAAGTACAACAAAACTTCTTGTCATAAAGCAAGAACATCATATCTAATTCAGATCAAATATTTGGTAACAAAGAGTAACTTAATTCCATAGAGCTGGAAAGAAGACAATAAACAAAGACTTGCCAATTCCACACAAACACTAGTATAAAACACAATTTCAAACAAACAATATTATAAAACACATAGAGTACCAGTTTGAATCATGAGTTTCTATGACTTGCCTAGATGCGGAATGAGAGATTCTTAATCTCTCAACTGTGTTTAGAAAACTTTCAATTAAGATGGAAAGTCAACTCTCCAGCCAAATTTGCATGCAAACAAAGCATGGTTCAACCAAGTATTGAGAAAACCCCAAGCGTGGTATTATGATGACAAAAAAATGTAATACTTGTTCCGTGCGTAACATATAATTTCGATTTATAAAAGAAATTTACAGATTCAGTAATATTGATATTTAAAGGTGATTTCATACATATAAAATATAAGAACAAGGACGGATAGATAGGGTATTTAGTTGCTTTAATTGATAATGGCAAGGTGAAATGTCAATCATTTTTACAACTTTCAAGGGTCGAGCTCTACAAGTATGATAAACTTGCTATGAGACATGTACAACAAGCAACTCTTCCATTCCGAAAGTTGATGAAAACTGCACCCCACCATCAAATACACCCACTTTAGGAAGCACAATGGTCACCCACTTAAGGAATGTAAAACTAGGTATGTCTTATATGACGTAACTGTGAATTAAGTTAAGTAATTCAACTTAACTGTCAATATGAATTAAATGTACACTAAGTTAAGTAATTATATGACTTAACTGTGAATTAAGTAATGATATGACAACTGTGAATTAACTTAAGTAATTAAACTTAACTGTGAATTAAGTAATGATATGACAACTGTGAATTAACTTAAGTAATTAAACTTAACTGTGAATTAAGTTAAGTAATTATATACTTAACTGTCCATACAACTTACAGCCCCAAAGCCCCACAGATTTTGAACTAAAGGAACAGGAAGTAATTAAACTATGACTTAACCGTGAATTAAACAGAGCAACTGAACCCAAAATCAGCCAACATACATATTTTCAACAAAACCAATTCCTATTAAACTGTTCAATATGTAAATCATAATAATACCTTGACAATTCCAGTTGTGGTTGAAGCAACGAATCAATGAAAATGTGTTCAAAATAGAGAGATGGATAAATTGGAAATTGGACCAATGCAGGGGCTGCCCATGTGAAAGAACTTCAATGTAATATATAAACAACTCTTCTAGGCATTCCAACGAACACCAGGTATGCAACTCTAACCCATCCAATTTTTGTGTTTGTGTCTGAGTTCAAAACGCACAAGCGTATACACTCAGGGGAGTTGGGCAGTGGGGATTGAGCAAGTGATATGAAGAGGTGGCTTTACTGAGTTACAGGGTGAAGAGTACCTGGTTATATAGATTGAAGCCCTTCTGTTTATCACGTGAAGGAACAGCTCCTCCTCCTAGCTAGCTCACGGGTTTACAATTACAGTCTGGAGAAATGGACAAATTGAGTGACAAAGCTCGTACGGTAGGCTCAGACGAATCTCAAATGCTATCCAGCTCATGGCACAGACGAATCTAACAGGCGAATCTCACAATTTTCTCAGCTAAGTTTAATTACTTATATTCGACTAAAAAATCAATTACTCATATATTCGACTAAAAAATCAATTCATTATCTTCGCTTCATTAGAAAAAGCGGATTTTCTGAAAAAGCTTTCACATTGTTTGAAAGCGGATGTGGACATTATGCTTTCAAATTGAAATCGTTTTTGTTGAATATATTTTTACAAAATTGCACTTCTTGAAAGTAGATTCAACAAATCCATTTTATAAATGAAAGCAGACTTGTTGAATTTTCTTTCAAAAAGTGTCAGTAATTAAATTTAAAACTACCATAAAATAATAAATATGATTGAAAAAAACCTTATTTTGGAAATAAACTCATCTCTTTTCCCTATGTCCCATTAGACCAGGGTGGGCATATGCCCAGCCTCAAACTTTTTTCCTTAACACTACTAACATGTATTTCAAAAAGTTTCTATTGAATTTTTTAGCTATCCCCATACTTAAACAACTAATAAATTTTTTTGAATTATTTTTTACACGCATAGTTAAATTTATGTACGGATGACATTTTTTAATAAAGGAATTATAATGAAAAGATTCTAAAATATAAAAATTCATTGGGTCAATCGTAAATAGTTGTAATTAATATATTTTTGTCTTTTTTGTTGTCTTTTGTCTGTATATATTCATCATATTTTATCATTTTGGGTTGAATGAATTTTAACATGTCAAATATGATGTAGAAAAATATAGATATATTATTTTTCTTTTGTCGATTTGGTGTTAGTAAAGTGCCCACCGAAGAAAAATTTCAGGGCGGAGCCCTGGACGTGAGAAGGGTGTCTGCTCAGAGTATGTGCTTTACTCACCAAGCAAAAAATTTTCTTCACCTCTCTCTCTCTCTCTCGTACAATATTGTCACTTTGAGCGCAACCTTACGACCATTAGGATTCTTGTTTATCTGTTAGTTTGACCCATTCTTTATTCCCAATAAGCGCTCCTCCTATGCTTTAAAGCATAGGTAAATAGCAAAAAAGAAGTCAACAGCTGAATAAGAATGCTAAGATGAAGACCAATAATTTGTTGGGTAATGTTATTGATGATACATAAAATAAACTCTAAGCCCGAGCCCAGGAAATGAACTCAGCTCGGGAGGTCAGGTAAGATACACAGAGCTTGTCGAGCCAGAACTCGAGCTCCCTCAAGCGAAATAATAGCCGAAATGATAAGGGAGTAGCTGGATGACAGCTAGCACCTCCGAAGCAATAGCCAAGCAGCATCCCAGGCGTAAAACACTCAACTGACCAAGATCCTCTCCTAGAATTAAGGGAGATCCCCTAATTGAAGGGCTAAGATCTTGGTAGAGATCTCTTAGAGTCAAGAATGGTATTATAAGTACTGTACATTGCCCCAATCAGGGGAAGAATCACAAAACGGTAGCAAAAAAACTCTTTGTTAGTTTCATTCACCATCAATACAGAGAAAGGAGCAAAAGCCTCCATTGAAGAGTGGACTAGCCGAGCTCCCAGGCCGGTGAACCACTATAATTTCATTGTATTCATCTCATTTTCCTCAATTCCCTAAGCATTTATCAGCAATTTGCACGAGCCTTGTAGCTCAGACACCCACACTTGATTTCACACACATCCATACCCCCTACTCGTCCTCGATAGATTAACACCATCAGTTATGTTTACCAAATCTCTATCTTAAATGATGTGGCATAGTTTTTCACCATCAGATGAAGTGGGTCTCATTAATGTTCAATGACGGAGATTGTGCTACATCATTTGCGATGAAAAAATTGGTAAGCATATCATTTTTTTTAATATTTTTAGGGACCTAATTTAATACAGTTGTTGGATTAGTTGTGAGTTCAACGTTAGATAGAATTCACTATCAATTTAATGGTTATATTGAATTGATCCCGAGATTATATGCTCATATTATATCCAAATAACATTTTCTTTTTTCAAATCTAGCCTTGGTGCATTATTTAATAACTTGGGGACTTCAAATGGAATAAACCAAGTTTATTTAAATCAAACATCACTCTCCTATTGGTAGTGAATTATAAATCCTTGAATTTAACTGGAAAACCATCTCTGTCTATTCCTTGTAATTATTAGCACAACAAGATATCCTAGTATAATTTTCCTTATGTGTATATATGATATCAAGATTATACATTACAAATTTAGCTTTGGAAAAGTAAATCAGAGGAGGACAGCTAAGATCCTAAACTGCGAAGATATTGTAAGTTTCTTTTGTTATTACTTATTTTATTGCGATGGAGAACCGTCTCAACTACACGTTGTTAAGTTTTGGTAGGATGTAAATCTAAAATATAAAATAGAGCAAGCTTCAATAAGTCAATTCGACAGTCTCAAATAGATTCATCCAACGGTCACCAACATTCAGACACAGATTACTCCTAATATATGTATAATTTAGTTGTTAAAGTTTTTAAGCATTAAAGCCAAACAATATGAATTGAGCCTTATTTTTTGACACATTTTAAAGATATTAGAAGACAAAAAATTGTTGTTCTCATTATGTACTACATATTAGATTAAAATTAAAAATCGAAAGGCTGCCTATTATCTAATGTTAATTTTTTTTCCTATTATTCTTATTATTTAACTAGTAATAATTTTGTGTCCGAAGACACTCTATAATATCAAAAATTGAGTACTGATCGGATAACATTTATATTTTAAATAATAATTTATTTATTTTCTTTTCTTTAACTACGTAATTTAAAATTCAAGTGAACAGAGAGAAAATAAGATAGAGGTAGAGGAGAGAGAATAAAGAGTTAGGTGTGAATTAGTAATGTTGTCGGGTATTAAAGAGTGTGCTGATTGAGTTGTCTGACATGAAAGATTGTGCAGATAATATTTTTGAGTAGGAAAAAAGATTTTAGTATGAGTGTTGTACAATTAGATTGAAATAGAAGAAAATTAGACCAATTTTGATCAATATTGTCCTTTTATTAGTTAAAAATTTAACTCTGTGCGGATATTTTACTTGAAAAGTACACTTAATCATCCTATTTCTTAAGCGCCATTGACAATTTTCCAGAAGGTAGGTTAATCTCCGGGTATGTTAGTTTAATCTTCTTAACTTTCTTACAATGATGGGAAATAGCCAAATAAAAAAAAGTCGATTATGTCAATCTAAACTTTCATTTGGTGCCATGTGATTATTGTTTGGAGATTAAGAGTTTGTTTGGTCGGTAAACCTTTACATTGTACGTCACTATCATAAAACGTTTGTTATCCCAAACTTTGTATCATTTAAAATATGTCAAAGTTGCAGAAAACTTTTTTATTTCAATTAGAAATGACGTTTTCAAAGTGTTCAGATTTTTTAGGGCTCTTTCATATTAAGAGGAGGTCTTGGTGTGAATTAAGACCCAGGTCAAGTAGGGATGACAGTGAACCGAAGCAGGAGCGGGAGGTGTAGTCTCTATTTTTGTACCCACTTAAAAAAATTTTGTCCATCTCCGGTTCACCACCGTTAATGGGTATAGTTTCCATCCCCGCCCCCGTCCACCTTACCCGCCCCAGCCCAAGCCCAAACCAAAGCCAACATAAATCAAAATTTTAAATAAATCTAACATTCTAAATAATCCAACATAATTATAGAATATTATAACATAATTATAGAATATTATAACATAATTAAAAGCTTGTCATCTACAACATAATCCAACATAATATAATTAAAACTTTGTCTATAACATAATCCAACATAATATAATTAAAAATTTGTCTCCCATATAAATCCAACACAACATAATGTAACATAATATAATTCAACATAAAAACACAAAGATCTACACTTTTACAAGCCAAAAACATGAAAAAAATTAAAAAAAAAATAATTTTTTTTTAAAAAAATCATTCAATAATATGTAGATTTGTATTCACAGCAACATGGGTGTGTATATAATAATAATAATAATAATAATAATAATAATAATAACGGGTAAAACGGGGCGGGGGTAAGTGTCAGTCCATCTCCGCACGTGTTTATACGGGTATCCCCGTATACGTGCACCGTCCAATATGTATGGTCCATCCCAGGTTCAAACGAGGCTAGTTTGGACGAATACTCATTTTTACCTGATCCACTGACATCCCTAAGTTCAAGTGACCTTTTTATGTTAAAAACATTAGTTAGATTGACGTTTTTAAAACTATTTGAATTTAAGAATTATTTTCAAAACCACCCAGATTTAGATAAAAGCTCATTATTCAAGAGAGGGTGATAATATTCGAATTTTAACGCCCATTTTCAATAGTCTCACTTTTACCACTACGATGATTTATTAGTTATCCTCACATATTTCTTCTTGTTCCCAAAGCCATTTCGAAAGCAATATTTTAGAAAGAACAATGCTGCACAAACTTAAAAAATTAATTTAAAATTTTGATTTGATGATGTGACTGTTATTAAGGTCGATAATCGAATGAGCCTGAACGAGCTCAAGTTAAGCCTATCGATCTCATTTTTTTAAACAAACTTAAAAGATTGTTTAAGTTCGGCTCGTTTAAAAAATGAGTCGAGCTTGAACGAGCCCAAAATAAGTCGAACTCGATACATATAAACAAGTCAAGCCTGTCGAGTTCAAGCCGAGCCTGTTGAGTTCGTTTTCTAAACGAGCCTAAAAAATTGTTCAAGTTTAGCTCGTTTATAAAACAAGTCGAGCCCAAAACGAGTCGAACATGAGCCGAGCTCAAAGAGTTCGGTTCGATTATTAGCCATAGGTGTTATATTTGTCATTGATTTAACTGTGGGTCCCAATATTTATAGGACCCATTACCTATTTAATAGTAGTGATTCATCAAATTAAAATTTTAAGTTATAGTGTTTGCCTCGATTGATTTAACTGTGGCTTGGTCTAACTTCTATCATTGAATGTCCCTCCCACTTACCCTGAAAACCATTATATATACTCTTTTTTCCTCACTTAGCTTGTGCATGTAGTTGGAAGAAAATTGTATCAACATCTTTTATCCATTCATCCAAGCAATAAGATGTCAAAAAATTAACTTCATTGGCATGAAGTTGATGAAATTTATTATTTGGACTATGCAATATTTAAGATTTATATAAAATTTAATTGAGGTGATTATGGCGTTTGTATATAATGAAAGGTTTTTTTATTGATTGATATATTTTTGGTCCAGACTCCTCAATCACTGAGGAGCAAATCCATCTTTCACATGAGGAGGTTATTGATTTTATGATTTTTAGAGTTGGTAAGTATGGTTCTTTTATTTTTTTTTTGAATTGACTTTGATGATGCACAAATTGGTTTGCACACCACAGTCAAGTAAATAGTGTAAAATGCAGTAAAATAAGTAGAGAAAGAGAAGACAAGGTTTATAGTGGTTCGGTCAACATGACCTACGTCCACTTTCAATGGCTAAGTTCGCCGGAAATTTTATTAACTCCGGTGTGTTGGGAGAGTAGAGAATTACAAGAGGGAAGAAAGATGAGCTTGATCTTTGTGAGATGCCCCCCAAGTGATGGGGAAGCTTACAATTTATAGTCGCATGCGTAGTAATTGAATGGGTAGTTTGACGGTCATAACGGATTCTAGCAACTTCATATCATTAAACAGCTTGACGACCTCTCCTCTCCTTGGCGACCTCTCCTCTCCTCAACCGGCAAGGCAGTGCTCTCCAAAGGTCTTGGCTAAATGATGAGTGAATGTTGACTTCCCCCAAGCGGCCCGGATGCTCCCTTAGTGGAGTAGCTCCCTAATGAGCTTGACCGGTTTGGACCACTTAGGGCCTTCTTGGTCTTCTACGAGCTTGGGCTCCTTTGGGCTTTATACCTGGATTGGATTGTTTGGGTCTGGCCCATCATTTGCCCCCCCAATGCCCTGCGTTTAACGGAACTTGGAAAGGAGGGCATTCAGTTTGAATTTGATTTTTCGGCTTACCGGTAAAACTGGAAAAATTTCGGGAGGCCAAAACATGTGTTTCCAGGCCTTTTTTGAGCTTTTAACGATATCAATCACAGCCAAAGGCTATGAGTCTTGTAGGGCTCGCCGAGAGTTTCAATTTGATATATTATAAGCCTCATTTCGAGTAACGGAGTAAAAATTACGGTTAAAACTTCGAGCAGAGAGTGGGGCGAGCGGCAGCACTGTTTGGGCGAGCATAACTGTTCTGGGCGAGCAGAATTTTTTTTTTTTTTTTAAACTTCGGGAGGCCAAAATAGTTGTTTCTGAGCCTTTTTTGGACTTTTTACAGCATCAATCACTGCCAAAGACAGTGAGTTTTGTAGGGCTCGCCGAAAGTTTCGATTTGATATATTATGAGCCCTATTTGCAGTTACGAAGCAAAAGTTACGGTCAAAATAGCGAGCAACGCGTGTTTTAGGCGAGCAGCACTGTTTTGGGCGAGCAGGCCAGCCCCTTGGGCGCCTTGGGTGAGTAGGCCAGCCCCTTGGACGCCTTGGGGGAGCAGGCCAACTCCCTGGGGCGCCTTGGGCGAGCAGACCAGCGCCTTGGGTGAGTAGGCCAGCCCCTTGGACGCCTTGGGCGAGCAGGCCAACTCCCTGGGGCGCCTTGGGCGAGCAGACCAGCACCTTGGGTGAGCAGGCCAGCCCCTTGGATGCCTTGGGCGAGCAGGCCAACTCCTTGGGGTGCCTTGGG
The DNA here is from genome assembly GCA_951799425.1 of Ilex aquifolium. Lineage (NCBI taxonomy): Eukaryota > Viridiplantae > Streptophyta > Magnoliopsida > Aquifoliales > Aquifoliaceae > Ilex > Ilex aquifolium. The sequence goes on along the minus strand of OX637395.1, from coordinate 28,554,353 downwards.
CGACTGATGGTGATGGTGAGCATGCCAAGGCTGGGTGCCGGCTGCAGGGGCGAGCTTGGATGCTCCTCGTGTGTCGAGGGCGACGCGATCTGTAGGGGCCCTGGAGGAGAGCTTGTGGGTCTTGGTGGAGAGTTCGTAGGAACTAATGCTGCTCTCGTAGAGGAGGAGACAGTCAGTGCCGGAGTAAAGGCGCTAGACGCTGAGATGGGGGCGCCAATAGTGGGCGAGCCCACTGTTTTGTTGGAGAGACGAGATCTCAGGAGGGGCCATTGGGCGCCAATGCTGCACACAGGGCTGCTCGTCGCACTGATGGGCGTGCAGAACCAGTTGGGGCGCGATGGAGATGGGCAACTGGGGTGTGCAGCGGTTGGGATAGAGGCGCTGCGCAGTGCGGTCATCCTGGTGCTGGGCGCCGAGACTGAGGCCTGTGGTGCTGCTAGGCGAGGGAGATGAGCAGCAGGGTGCCGCTTAGGCGAGCAAGGTGCTGCTTGGGCGAGTCAGTCTGCGCTGACTGCGATCGGGCGAGCATGCCTTGGTCAAGCAGCATCCAGGCGAGTCAGTTCGCGCCTAGGGCTGGGCGCCCATGTAGGCAAGGCGGTCCAGGAAGTTTTTGACGAGCAGGCTATGCACCTTGACAGTCTCGGACGAACAGGTTGTGGGCCATGAGGGGCTTTAGTACCTAGGAGCAGGTGTCAGATGGATGAGGTCCGATTGTTGACATTCAATCTAATGTAGTCTCAGGGGTTTGCAGACGACTTGAGTTTCAAGGTCCTGTCTAGAGGTGGCAAAAACAATGTTATTCCAAATATTAAAATATTTAACATGATTACCTGGAGAGAGGTAGGCTGCTTGCGCGAGAGCAAAGACAGAGTTTAAGGTTACTCGTGAGAGAGTCGTGCCTCTTGAGACCGAGCTTTTGGCGACCCATGAGAGAGTACTTAAGCTTGAGGTATAGGCAGTCTGTTTGAGAACAGTGCAGAGGCCAAGCTTTTGGCGACCCGCGAGAAAGCTGCTAAGTTCGATATAGAGGCTGCCTGTTTGAGAACAGTGCAGAGGCCAAGCTTTTTTTGGCAACCCGCGAGAGAACCGCTAAGCTGGAGTTAGGCTGCCTGTTTGAGAATAGTGCAGAGGCCAAGCTTTTTTGGTGACCCGCAAGAGAGCCGCTAAGCCGGAGATAGGCTGCCTGTTTGAGAACAGTGCAGAGGCCAAGCTTTTTTGGCGACCCGCGAGAGAGCCGCTAAGCTGGAGATAGGCTGCCTGTTTGAGAACAGTGCAGAGGCCAAGCTTTTTTGGCGACCCGCGAGAGAGTCGCTAAGCTAGAGTTAGGCTGCCTGTTTGAGAACAGTGCAGAGGCAGGTTAATCTTTTGACGATCCGCGAGATGATTCACCTCGCCTAGACTTGTTGATTTCCTCAGCATTCATATATTTTTGAGCTTTTGCCAAAAGTTCTGGCATGCTCTTTGGTGGGCACTTCATCACTGAGAAAAGGAAGCTTAATGACCGGAGGCCTCCCAGGAAGGCGGTCATGCTGACCTTTTCATCGGGCTCCTCGACCTTAAGGACCTCCTCGTTAAAACGAGTGAGGTAACTCCTTAAGCTTTCATCTCGGTCCTGTTTTATGCTGAGCAGGTGGGTGGCAGGCTTCTGGTGGCGGCGTCCTCCAATAAAGTGTGATATGAAGGACCTGCTTAGCTCAGCAAATGAGTCAATGGAAGCTGGGGAGAGCTTGGAGAACCATTGTCGAGTAGATCCTTTCAAGGTGGTTGGGAACACTCTACACAAGATTTCGTCAGAGACGTTGTGCAGTTGCATCAAGGTCTTAAAAGTTTCAAGGTGGTCTAGTGCATCCTTCGTACCGTCAAAAGTCTCGACGGATGGCATCTTGAATTTCAGAGGAAGTGGATAATTCGCCACGTCAGGTTTGAAAGGTGTGTTGGTTCGACTTATGAGGTAGTCCACTGTCTCGGGTCCCCGTGCCTTCATGGCGTTGAATACGTCACCCAGTTGATTCTGCACCTCCTTAATTTTTTCGTCCCAATGATTGGGAGGAGGTCCTCTGGAATTATCACGGAAATGACTCCCATGCTCTATACTTTGGTTTTCACCCTCATCCTCTTGGAAAGGAAGGTCTCCACCATGAGGAGTAGGAGCAGGGGCTGGAGGAGGAGGTCCCTTATGGTGGGCCCCCCTGTGTGGGGCGCCCAAGGGAGCTCCCAAGAGTGGGGCGCCTAGAGGGGGAACTCCTTGATGACCAGGGAGTGGAGCTCCCCTAGCTTGAGGTCCGGGCTGCGCTCCTCCTTGTTGCCCGAGCATCAATTGCAGAATCTGCTGGTTCTGGGCTACAAGCTGTTGCATTGTGTCCATCATCTGCTGTGCATTTGGGACTAGATTGGCAGGTGGGGGAGGAGCAACCTCTTCCTCTCGTGCTGGATTGTCTTCAGGGTGATTCATCGATCTGGTGGTGATCGCGATAGATTCAATAGAGAAAGTGTTTAGAAGTGAGAATTTTGTTGTTCCCATAGACGACGCCAAACTGATGATGCACAAATTGGTTTGCACACCACAGTCAAGTAAATAGTATAAAATGCAGTAAAATAAATAGAGAAAAAGAAGACAAGGTTTATAGTAGTTCGGTCAACATGACCTACGTCCACTTTCAATGGCTAAGTTCGCCGGGAATTTTATTAACTCCGGTGTGTTGGGAGAGTAGAGAATTACAAGAGGGAAGAAAGATGAGCTTGATCTTTGTGAGATGCCCCCCAAGTGATGGGGAAGCTTACAATTTATAGTCGCCTGCGTAGTAATTGAATGGGTAGTTTGACGATCATAACGGATTGTAGCAACTTCATAGCATTAAACAGCTTGACGACCTCTCATCCCCTTGGCGACCTCTCCTCTCCTCAACCGGCAAGGGAGTGCTCTCCAAAGGTCTTGGCCAAATGATGAGTGAATGTTGACTTCCCCCAAGCAGCCCGGATGCTCCCTTAGTGGAGTAGCTCCCTAATGAGCTTGACCGGTCTGGACCACTTAGGGCCTGCTTGGTCTTCTACGAGCTTGGGCTCCTTTGGGCTTTATGCCTGGATTGGATTGTTTGGGCCTGGCCCATCAGAATTTATGCTCCTCTTGGTAAAATAGAATTCATTGCTTGTCACTGAAATTGAGAATCAAAATTTACAATTTTAATTAACTTTGTTGTCGAATTTCAATTCAAAGGCATAAACTCCAATTCAAAAGCATAAATGATTCACTATTTTTTTTTTTGTTATCTACCTATTAATTCTAATATTTTTATATACCACTGCATACATATATATTTGAGTGTGAAACCATACCTTAAAAACCAATAGTACTTGGTGGCTACATAAGAGGACAACAGAAACATCATATTCAAGAAGCCTTAATAATTTTTATAGGTTGTTGTATTTACATGATTATTTCAAACAATTATAAAAATAAAATTAAAACAAAAATTATAATTTAAAATGACTCACGTGCAAAGGACGTGTGCATGATCTAGTAGGGTAAAATACAAAAATTTCTCTTGAACTAAGCCTTAATCTCACTTCACCCCCATCCATTTTCACAGATTTCACTTAACCCTTCCAACTTGTGAACAAACTGCAAATGTTAATAAATGTAACAGTTTATACAAAAAAGACTAAACTACCCCTGATTGCAATCCAATTTTTTTTGTGATGCTATCATTGTAGAACCCTAATCTTTAAAAAACAAAGGGTAAAAAACAAAAACGACATGGTCAGGCTTATTTTTCCATGAGTGTTTCATTGGTGTGATCAGATTGAAGTATCATGTCGTGTGTGTGCTCGAATTTGTGTTTGATGCTTAAAGTGATAATTAAATTTTTAAATGGGTTACATAGCAAACAACTTTTTTTTCCTCAATTGAGACTTGGGTTATGTTATGTGATTGTAGTACAGTGTATTGGAGTGCTTAGAAGACATAGACAAGGTGTGTGTGTGTTTGGTGAAGAAACTCACTAGGGTTTGGAAACTTGAAAATCAAAATTTTTTAAAGCTTCAAAAAGGGGGGTTGAGTCTAGCTAATTTGGGGTTAAGGAGTTCAAAAATGACCTTAGATTTGAGAAAACAAGTAGTTTGATGGGTCAAAAATGAATTTGCAAGTCAGGAGGGAGGGAGAGAGAGAGAGAGAGATGAAAGAAAAATTGGTAATTTAAATTTTTAATTTTTAAAAAATTCTTTATTTTATAACACGTGCTTAATTAACGCGTGCAATTACCACACCGTTGCAATAAACAGATTCTGTTAAATTTACAGTTTGTTCTGTTAGATTTGCAGTTTGTTCACAAATTGGAGGGAGTAAAGTAAAACCCATAAAAATAGAGGGGGTGAAGTGAGATCGATGCTTAGTACAGGGAGTTTTTTATATTTTACCCTAATATATATCATAATAAATAATAAATAATCATTAAAATATTGAATATATTCATTTAAAAGCTATTTTATTGCTTTTTGATATGCAAAAATATTGATTAATTTTTTATATTCAAATTTTGTTAATATATTCTTTTCAATAGATAATATAGCTAACAGTATTGTTAACAGTATTCTAAAAGCTATACGTGCATTTGAAAAAGAATCTAATCATTTTATATAAGCTATAGTTTCAGCTGGAGTGTCAGTTCTAATTGTATGACTTCTCTTAATACTTTTTGATGATACAAAAAATTAGCTAAGGTTAAGCTCAGACAGCTCATGATCATTAGCTCGAGGTGCACTGGTCAGGAATCTTTAGCAAACGAGACCCTCGTTACGCGATGACTACAATAGCTGGTGCCCTCCCTGAAGGCCAAGTCACGCCTAGGGATTAAAACCCGTAAAGACCAAATATTATGGCACATAGATCACAACTGTCTCAAGGGGAATCACGCTGATTACGCTAGGGTGGCTTCGATTACGAAAGGATCGCAGAGATCACGCAAGACAATCACGCGAGGCAACTACACTATGAATAAGGGTCAAAACCCTCACATGAAAAGGAAGTAATTGTCTATGTACATGCTCCGTGTAATCTTTTTCCACCAATTAATAAACAACACCCCAGGAGTAGGAGACTCAATTAGTTTGGACTAACCAAGCTTCCGAGCTGGTGAACCACTATAAACCCTCGGTTCATTCTTCTGTTTGATTGAATCAATAACCTAACCCCCAAGAAGCTCTAACTAGACATTCCAGTGATCCCCAAACAGCTTGTCTGTGCTCAGCTGTGTAGCACACACCATCACTTGGCGCCGTCTATGGGAAATGATTGTTTCGATTCTTGCTAAAATTATATTGATCCGTTCAGTAATTGATGTTCTCTACACGCAACATGAGCAAAAATCAGGCAAATCCTTTGCATTTACAGAACTAGCAGGAAGTCATTACTAGGGGACAACAAAGAATTCCCATGAATCCTCTGCCAAACCCAGAAGTCAATTTTCCAATGGTAGATCTTCCTCCAAACAATGAACTCGAGGCCCTGCGACAAGCCAATAATCACATTCTCCAGCAAAATGAAGATCTGTTAAATCTCATTCGTGCCCAGCATCCCCAGGGGGCACAACCAGTCCAAGACAATTAAACGTCCACCACCGAGCTCAGAGAAATGGGGAAGAAGAAGAGGTTCATATTCGAAACAAAGGAGTTCTTAGAAACGAGCTCCTCCCAAATCCTCTCCAGCAAGATGGGAATGACCAATTCTGGTAGTGACGTTTCGAAGAAATCCAACAAGAGCTCAACCACATGAAGGTGGAGGTGAAGATAAAAACTCCAATGACCATGGATGCTCTGGTTCAGCAAACAGAATCTCCATTCACCCCTGAGGTGCTATACTTTTCTCTTCCACAAAAATTCAAGATGTCGTAAATCGAGATCTTTGATGAGACAAAGGATCTCATGGACCATCTCAATACCTACAAAAATAAGATAGAACTACATGAATACCATGATTTAGTGCGTTGCTGAGCTTTTGCTATCACATTGAAGGGCTCGGCCTTGGCTTGGTTCAACAGGTTGGCTCCAACCTCGATTTCCTCTTTTAGAGAGCTCTTCATCTCATTCGTGTCTCACTTCATAGGAGCTCGAACCTATCGAAAGCCATGTTACCACCTGCTGAATGTGAAGCAAGGGCCAAACGAGTCATTTCAGAGTTATGTCTAGAGGTTTAACTCGGAGTCCCTAAAGGTGGACCTCCTCAATGAGAAGCTTTCCCTCAAGGCCTTCACTGTCGGACTAGGAGTACAGTCGAAGGATCTGATGTTCTCAATTGCCAAGAATCCTTAAGCCAATATGGCTAAAATACTGGCAAAAACAGAGAAATAGCGAGGAGGCTTTCCTCTCAAGAGCTAAAAGTTCCACAACTCAAGGAGAAATGAGAAAAGAAGAGATTGAAGTCCTAAGAAGGAAAAGAACAGAGAATGATCTCCTAGGAAAGATAGGGATTGTTCCCCAAAAAGGAGAGGTGACATCAAAGACTGCCTGGCCCTCAACCTCAACAATTACAATCGAAGTATGCTCCACGGCAGTTCACACCCCTTAATGCCACAGTATCACAAGTACTCTACAAGGTCCAAAACGAGAAATTCTTGAGGTGGCCACCTCGGATGACAACGGATCCTAGGAAGAGGGATTCCACGAAGTACTGTGAGTATCACCGAGACCATGACCATTATACTGATGATTGTATTCAGCTAAAAAAGGAGATCGAGTTCCTAATCGAGCTAACCCACCTCCTGACCGCTTTGTAGCACAAGGCAATCAAAATTGATCTAACCCACCTTCTACACCACAACAGCAAGCTCCACCTCAGCATCAACAACCTATGAGTGAAATCAGGGTTATCTCTAGAGGATTCATTGGTGGAGGGGAGACGAGCTCAGCAAGAAAAGCCCATATGATGAGGAAGGCCTGAGCTGAAGATATATTGGAAATCTAGTCCATGTCTAAGTCACCCCGGCTGAGCATGAACATCACATTCTCGGATTCAGATCTAGAAGCCTGCCAGCATACTCACGACAATCCCTTGGTCGTAAAAAGCCATAATCGCCAATAAAAATATCTATCGAGTTCTTATCGACAATGAGAGCTCGATTGATATCCTCTTTGCATCAGCCTTTGACAAGATGGGCATTGGTAGAGACAAGTTTGAGCTAGTAAGAACCCACTTGCTCGAATTTTCAGGAGAAATAGTACTCCCCCTAGGATCCATCCAGCTTTTTCAAACGATGGGAGATCCCCCATGCCAATCAACAATCACTGTACATTTCTTGATTGTGGAGGCTCCTTCAGCCTATAATGTTCTCTTGGGAAGACCTTCCCTTAACAGATACTGTTTGAACCAAAATTTGAAAAACAAATACTATTTGAATCAAAATTCAAAATAAAATTAACTTGCAAATAGATAACTGCAGAAAGTTCTTCTTTTACATCATATGAAAACTTGGATATAATAAGAAAACTTGGGGATATGAGAAGAGAGAACTTTGTGTTGGCAATTTTCGCTTGCCTTGCTGAGAATGACTCCAATCCTTATATAGGTGTAAGGATTTTTTGAGAGAATCTTTCATATGATTTTCTTTTTGACTGATAACTGCTTTTTGGAGTTACTTTGCAGGCTTTTGGCAGGGAATCTCACTGTTGCTAACTGGCTATAGGCTTTTGGTTGTAATCTTACTGTTTCTGACTGGCTGCAGGCTTTTGGCAAGAATCTTACTGTTGCTGATTGCCTGCTAGCTTTTGGTAGGAATCTTACTATTTCTGACCGGCTGCAAGCTTTTGGCAGGGATCTTACTGTTGCTGACTATCTGCATACTAAAGAACAACTTTTATTTCCTTTTGGGAAAGTAGTGATTGAAGTCCTTTGTACACACATGCAACTTTACAAGAATCTAACTGTCCTGTGAGCTGGATAGATTATATGCATCATCTGGGTCTTGGGCATCCTAGAACTGATCCTGTGGGTGGCTGATTGAGGCTTCTGATGAGTGGGATGAACCATCATCTTCTTCCTGGCTAGCTTGATGGAATAGCTATTGGGCTAACTCAATTAACTGAGATTTCCTTGGCTGGGACTTACTAGAAGTCTTGGGTGAAGCCTTGGTTTGTTTTACTAGTACTGACTTTACCACTAGTAGTGGTGTACTAGTTGTTGAATCTGTAACTATAGCTGGAGTAGGAACCTTTACTGGGAACTCTATTTTAACCTGGTTAATGATTCGTTGGACTTCGAACTTAGCCCATCATTTGACGTAAAACTGACGGATAACTGTATTAGCAGTAATGAAGTACTGCCATTTAAGAATCCACGGAACCTTGTATTTACTCATGAAGAGGAGTAATTGATGAGCACAAAATATTGCATATTTCATGGGCTCATTACATGTATTTTAACTCAACTTTGTATTTAAGTACTTAGAGTTAGCCGAAATTATGAATAATGTTGAATTTTCGATGTTGCAGGTAATTTAGCGTAAATGATGGATTTTATAACCTTGCAACTAAGGATGAATGAGCGGTGAAGAGATGGACACATTCAATGAGGATTTGGAGGCTTAAAGGTGAAGAAACCAAGAAAAATGAAATTTGGAATGTTTAGCCCACTGGTTTCCCAAAGTTTTGACACAGTACCACTGTTTTTCTCATTTTCGACCATGATCCACTTCGAATCTGAAAAAGTGAAAAACATGAAAATTGTAGATCTGGATGTCTTTTGTATTGTGTCAAAATTTCAACTCAATAGGACGGTTGGATCAAAAGTTATGACAATTCTACGAAAACTGGTCTGGAGAAGAAAGGTACCGGTATGCTGAAGCCACTGGAGTTCGACGTATCGGTACGCTCTTCTGAAACAGCCCAAAATGCCCAGAACTCCTGCAAGTCTTCTCCAACTTCTTGGGGGGCCCACCTACACTTCTCCCACGCCTACCCTGACATATTCTACACATAACCATGTCATCCTTACACAATTTCAAGACTTTGGAGGCAAGAGCATTAATGAGGATGGGAGAGAAGGGGGCTGCCTGGGGAGTTGCTGGGTAGGCTGCTCCTAGCCTGTCCAAGCCATCAAATCTCTTCCCATTGATGGGAAACCTGCACACACAGGCTAGGGGAGCCTCATGGATGAAATTTGAAGTCTCTACACTCCATATATTCAGCATTCACAAGTTTTGAAGAGTGTGGCTACCTAAGTTTAGGAGTAGTCCAAGGAAGAAGATGATGAATAGTTAGATTTTTGCATTGTCTTCACCCATTTCACTTGTAATCTTTTCTAAGGATCTTGTAAGCTTCATTTATTGTCTTTAATGTCATTTATTTCTAATGCCTTGCAAGTTTAGTTATGCATTCTAGATTCTACCATTGTTGTTTTGAGTTCTTCATTTTCAACTTTGAAATGGGTATTGAATATTTTCCTTCTTAGTTTAAGTTTTTGCATTGAGTTAAGTTGTAATCTTCATTTCTTCTACATGTCTCTTAACATTATGTATGTCTTTCCTTTTACCATGAGTAGCTAGAGTTTTAGTTGGTTAATCCAAGGGAGACCTCCCCGTGAGGATTCCATTTCAACTCTTATTTTTTTCTCCACTCGGTGTACGGTAGTTCGGTTTGACTGGGTTGAGAGTGGATACGGTTATGAGTCTTTGATATCCCGTAGGCCTGGTTACGGGTTATGCTTGGATCCTCACCTCCATTTCGTCCCTAGCTTTCCACGAATCAATCGTTCATCTATGCATCATTGAAGGAAGGCTTTGATTTGGATTGACATCCTCATTGGAGTGAACTCTTTGGATTAGCCAACACTTGTTTTCATTTCATTTTCATTCAAAACTTCACTCACAAAACTCAAACAAAAGATTTTACACTTTTCCCTTTTGTTCACCAAAATCACTTTCACACAACTTGACCTTTCCTTCCCTGAGGAGATGACCTTGGAATACTTTTCCAAGTAAAACACGACACGCAAAAGACTCCTTGCGCTTGCGGAGCACTTTTGTCCATTTCGCACTTTCCATTTCATACATTTCATTCCATCCACCATTCCGTTGCCCTTTCTTTTGACATCATCCCCAGGGGAGTGACATCCCCTTTATCCATACACTACACATTCAAAGGGATGGTTTTTAGAGGTTAGGAAACAACAACGTTTTTGATCAAGCAGTAATGCAGGGAACTATGAATTACGTTGACTAATTTTAAAGCATGAGGATAAGTAAGTTACTTGATCTTGAAGATCGACTGGAGGATTTCAATCATGGGGCCATGCATTTTCCACAACCGCAAAAACCAAGAAGGGATTTGGCTTTTAAAATCCTTGGTGAACTAAAGGAACCAGGAATGAGTGTAAGACTCATACTGATACAGTAGCAATTTAAACCATGACTCCATGTAGTCATAGTAGCTAAATTGCTTGTTGTAACCAGGGAGATCTCAGATCAAGGAAGGGTGAGATCCCCATTCTTTCACTGAAATGAAGTTAAGTATATACAAAGAATGATATACTATTCCAATCAAAGATAGGTTTGATAAATATTGACTAGGTATAAAACAGGATATCCTGGTAAAACTGGAATGTTTTCTCAGGATCCAATGGAATGAAATTCCATCTTGGTTCAAGGTAAGCATTGACTAGGTCAACTGGGTTGGTTAAATGGGCATGGACCGGTTCAATAATGAATAGGTTGTGTGTTGTTGGTTTTGGAATGTACTCGGTCTTGTGGGTTTGGGTTGACTGGGTTGATCTTATTGGATATGGGTTTGTTAACTGAGCTGCCTAACCAAGGATATAGGTTAGGCTGGATACGAGTTCGTTACGGCCTGTTTACTGATATTTGGGTTTAATAAGATGGAAACGAATGATGGTCTGACTATATTACCAAGGATATGGTAACGGTTTATGTGAAACCCCGGAAAATTTAAACTTTGACGAACAAGGGCAATAGGTGAATTGCCACTTCGGGACTAGTTGAAAAACTGAATTTTTCTAGATCTCGAATGACGAAACGGATTTCACCGTTGGATTCGTCTCGCGAAATCTAGTTACCACGTCAAATTTCGTTGAATTCCGAGATGGTCGGATTTTTCGCGTTTTACGAGACGAACGGGCCTCGGGTGACCCCGTACACGAAATTTTTATAAAATTTTAAAGTTTGGGGAAATATTAGAGGCAAGTTAAAATAAAAATATTTTGAACTCAAACCGGAGCGAAATTTAATCGTTTCGGGATTAAAACGGACCCGAAATTAAATAGAACATGTGGCCAATTGTGGGCCAAGTATCCTAAAAATATAAATAGGGGCCTAAAGTCTGAAAAATCAGACTTCTCCTTCACCCTTCAGCCGGTTTCAGCCGAGAGAAAAGAAGAGAGGGAAAATGAGAGAAAACTCCACCTTCTCTCTACGATCTACTCCGTTCTAGCGCTCAAATCGACTCGGGCCAAGAACAAGAGTTGCTCTACGCGTCGAGGGCTACGCGTGGGTACCAAAAACGACGGTTTTCACCGAACGTTGGAGGGCCGAAAATTTGGAAGTGAAGGATTCAAGCTTGCTTTGAGTTCTAGGAGCTTCCCACGGCGATTCTACACGCTACAAGAGGTAGGGTTTTCTTCCTACTTAGGTTTATTTCCAACCTAGGAAGGTTATATGGAATGGGTAGGTGTATATATATATGTATCACTTGCCTATTGTGGTTAATTGGGTGAAATGGGTATTGAGAATGGTTGGTATGATTTAAATCACATTCTCTAGTTTAATGTACCACTAATGCATTTTATGTGTGGGAAATGGGTACCAAATGTGCTAAGCAAGGTTGGTATGAAATGGGTGCATATATTTACTTGTTGGGTAAATTTCATGAAGGAACTTGAAGTGTAGAAAATGGATATGGGAAAATTGGTAAAGTGAAATTCTAAATGGAATTGACATTTAGAGGTGGTTGCTTTATAATTCTCTTGGGGGATTATGATATGTGGATATTAGGAAATGGATAGAATAAATTCTATCTTGGTATAGTTATGTAGAAATCACTAGATATGATTTCTTGAGTTTGATGATGATAATTGATGTGTGTGGGCTATACCTTGTGGTTACATGACATTATGCTTATATGGCGTTTGATGAAATGCCTTAAAGGATAAAAGTTGTTATTTGAACGAAAGTGGAATAACATGTTTGGGTGGTGTGATTCACAATTGGAATTGTATGTTTTTAAGGAAATGAAGAATTGATTATATGAATAACTTAAGCTAAATTTTAGCTTACAATTGATATATGGAAGTTACTTGTATATCTTTGTGGAAGTGAATGAAATAGTGGACTGGTTTATAGCCTATTTCGGGGCTGCTATGTAGCTTAATTTGGGGACTATTTTGTGGTTAATTAGTGGAATGTTTTGTGGCTAATTAGTGGATTGTTTTGTGGCTAATTAGTGGACTGTTTTTATGGTTGTTTGGGGACTGAAATTGTGGTTGCCTTGAGGCTGAAATTGCGGACTGTTTTGGGTTAAACTTATGGGCTGTTTTGGGCTTATTTCAGGCTATGATGTTTATGTGAAAAGGGGTTGATGTAGGAGACCTTGTATAGGACTCTTACCTATGGGTGGTGACTTGATTAAATGGGGCTTTTACCTGTTGTTGGTGACATGATTAAATGGATGTTGAAAGTGGATACAATATATCCTATCTTGAAATGGTGGTGTAGAAATTACTTAGAGTAATTTCTTGTGATACGTGATGACGTGTAGGATTCTTCCTATTTGGGATTATTCCTCACCTTAGTTGCTTATATGAGATGTTGGTATGGAAAAGAAGGGTGTTAGAGCCTTAACACTTACAAAATAATTAGAGAAATGACTTAGATCACTTCCTTGATTAAATGCCTAGAATGATGTATTGATGAGTTTGCTATGTTAATTGCATGCTTATGTGATAACATGTTTGAAAATGGTTATTGGATGAAATGTTGATATAGGCATGCTTGCTATATATTGATAATGTGTTGAATTATGGTATTTATGTGCTTATGATATGAAGCACCATGAATATGTAGATTTATTTTGATATTGTTCATATGGCACTCATACATATCGAACATGTGGTTATAGTGCAATTGGTACATTACATTGCATTCACATGGGTACATCACATTCATGGTTATAAGACATGAGTATGTGTGGGTGAGTTGACATCGCATTCATGGGTCATAGGCATGAGTGTGGGTGTGTGCATGTGTTACGGATCAAACACCAAATCTTGGTGGTTGGTATGTGAACTCGGGAAAGTCGGGATCGAAGATCCGATTGAGTTGCACGGTTGCATTGCATAAGGAAAACTTGTGTCGGGTAGAGCAAGTAGGGCTAGACACTCCCTCGGGTGAAAAACCCGGAACCACTGGTTCATACACTCCGACGGTGCAAGTCCAAAAAGTGTAGATAGGCCCACGGAGCCGGCGGTGCGATTCCAAAATCCGTTGCCCAGGAAGACACAAGATTTTGTTATATAAAAACACCCATTCAATGGGTAGCCTCAAACAATGATTTGATTTTATAAAGATATAACTTTTAATTCAAACGATCATTGGGAGGGTTTTTCCGTCAATAGACGGGTTCATACACATTGGCTTTTGCATTGTGTTGTGTGAGTCGGGGAAGACTCGGGATAAGGTGCGTGAGTGAGTTCCATCTCATATCATGGCATGACATAGCATAGCATGGTAGCTTTCTAACATTGAAGTGTGTACTCTTGTTGGATTGGTTGATGCTTGTTGATCGTTGAATGTGCGCATTTCATATGCATTTAGGTTGGGGAGTAGCCTCTGTAGGAGGATATCCTATTGAGCGTGGCTCACCCTTCGTGGGACAACATTTTCAGGTGTGGGATATGCATGGGTGGAAGACCCTCATACGGGCTTCAAGGACGAAGAAAGCCGGATGTGGCTTTGTTTTGAATGTTTGTAAAAATTTTAAGAAAATTTGATATTGACATGTAAATATATGTATTGGGTTGTAATAGAACTTGTACAAACAATGTTTTATGTTAGAAACTTCATTGTATAAGTTTTGGATGATTTTGAAGCAAATTGAAACGGATTCGAATTGAAAAACTAAGGAAGGAAGAAATTCTGGGCAAAACCTTTCGGAAGGTCACTAACACCTTCCGGAAGGTTAAGGCAGAATTGTGGTCCAGAAGGTAAAACCTTCCGGAAGGTGGAGTACACCTTCCGGAAGGTCGACACGTCTCATTTTCAATCTATTTTCCAGAAGGCAAAACCTTCCGGAAGGTGAAGAAAAACCTTCCGGAAGAACCTTTCCAGTGAGCAAAACCTTCCGGAAGGTTTGAGTACACCTTCCGGAAGGCCGACACGTTTCATTTTTTTCAATCTATTTCCAGAAGGCAAAACCTTCCGGAAGGTTAAGAAAAACCTTCCGGAAGAACTTTTCCAGTGAGCAAACCTTCCGGAAGGTTTTCCAAAAATTTGAAATTTTCAAAATGCTTAGCCATGCTTTTGGGCTTGGTTTTCTTTGGTTCCTATGACATAAATGGACATAATTTGAGGTATAATTGATCTTGTGGATGGTAAATCCGGTTAAAAGCACGTGAATGACGTGGTGTCGGGTTATACGACTATCACGAGTATTTCCGCGGGTTGACGGATGGTCAACGGTTAATAAAGGACCCCCGGGTTTTGGGGCGTCACAGTTTAAGTCCAAGGGTGGTAGGTGATTAGGCTTTGTACTTGGACTAGGCAAGACTAGTTGTTTACCATGATCTTTACCGGGTTTTTTGGAGGAGGTAGTGGGTTTACTGGATTTCTTATTTGCCATGAGGTTCCTGCAGAAACTCACAGGTTAGGAAATTAGGAATACAATTATTACTACCTTTTATATATTCTATATCAAAATCGAAAATACTTAAAATCGATTTCCATCTGGCAAAAAACTATTTACTAGCAATATTTTGTACGTCTTGTTCCAAAACAAATTTTGCTGATTTATAATCAACTCTTATTAGGAATTTTTGATTTAATATATCATCCTGGAATTTCGAGATACATAGGACAATAGATAAAGTTTCTTTTTTTTAATTGTACTGTAATTTCTTTGTGTACTGGTCCAAATTCCAGAGTGGAAACGAACAATCTGCTCTAGGGAATTTGGATTGACTCTCTGAAGAATGATACCTCCATAACCAATGTTGGAGGCATCTGTTTGGATGATTTTGAAAGAATTTACTAAGGGAATACCAAGACAAGGCAAGGTCTTGATATTCTTTTTGACTTGTTTGACTACAGAAGTATAAACAGTTGACCAAGGAGGAGGATTTTATTTTAATCTCTCATACAATGGTTTGAATATTTTTATAAGGTCTTGGTAGAAGTTTGAAACATAGTTTAAAGAACCTAAGAATCTCAGTAACTGAGTTTTGTCCCTAATTTCATGGGAAATTTATCTACAAACTGGATAGACCGACTGATAGGAACAATGGTTGACTGTTTGATATTATATCCAAAAAATATGACTGAAGTTTGAAACAACTTGATCTTACTGGAAGAGATGACTAAACCATTATGTCTGATTATATCTAGACAGGTATGGAGATGTTTCCAATGCTCATCAATTGACTTGGAGAATATAAGGATATCATCTATGTAGAATATAGAGAAATTACTTACTAGGTTGAATATTTCATTCATTATATTTTGAAATTCACTTGGTGTATTTTTCAATCCAAAAGACATTACATTCCATTCGTAATGACCAAAGGATGTTGTGAATGCAGTTTTATAACTTTCTTCTGAACTTATTTGAATTTGCCAGAATCCACTTTTTTGATCAAATTTTGAAAATATTACTGCTTTACTTAATCTTTTTATTAAATCTTATTTGTTATGAATTGGATAACTGATCCATTCCAACACTGCATTCAAAGGTTTGTAATTGATTACTAGTCTTGGAACTCCTCTTTCTAATTCTGCATTTTTTATGACATAGAAAGCAATGCAGGACCAAGGGGATCTACTTTTTCTGATAATACCATTATTGAGTAATTCTGATATCTCTTTCTTGCAGATTTCCATTACTTCATGGCTCATTTGAATTGGTCTTGACTTTGTAGGTATATTTTGTTTACTAAAACCTGTTATATGGTAATTTTCTTATATGTTTCTTTCTGTGCCAGAAAGCATTAGGAAGGTTAGAACCTACCTCATTTCCTAACATTTCCTTAAATCTTTCAATCTTTTGAATTAAGATTGGATTGGTTAACTGTTCTTGAATTCTTTTGTAATTGATTTATTCTTTAGAAATTTCACTTGATTAATTTTTTAGGTTACTAAATTAAGGGACTTCTGTGACACCCCAAAATCCGGGGGTCCCGTTGATAACCCATCAACCCGCGGAAATACTTGTGATAGTCGTATAACCCGACACCACGTCACTCACATGCTTTTAATCAGATTTACTATCCACAAGGTCAATTATACCTCCATTTATGTCATAGAAGTCAAAGAAAACAAAGCCCAAAAGCATGGTTAAGCATTTTGAAAATTTCAAGTTTTTTTTGGAAAAACCTTCCGGAAGGTCTACATACACCTACCGGAAGGTCACTGAAGGAACTGTTACATGAAAAAGATCAATTTCAAGAACTTCCGGAAGGTCGACATCAGTAGCAAAAACCTTCCGGAAGGTCCATTCCAGTAGCCAAAACCTTCCGGAAGGTTCATTCCAGAAAACAAAACCTTCCGGAAGAACTCGGCAGTCCAAAAAGAAACCCAAGGCAAAACCTTCCGGAAGGTCCACTCCAGTAGACAGGTCCTTCCGGTAGGTTTTACTCCAGTAGCTAAAATCTTCCGGAAGGTTCATTCCAGTGGGCAAAACCTTCCGGAAGGTATTAGCTGTGAGCAAGGCAAACTGGGGTTTTTAGCAAAACCTTCCGGAAGTCCGACACACACCTTCCGGTAGGTTTTCAGACTGTGAGCATAAAAATGGATTTCTTCTCCCTCCAAACCATCCTTAAAGCTACCCCATACACTCCAAACTCATTCAATACATGTTTAATGAGATTTTCCATATAATACCCAACTCATACAATATCTATTACAATTCATTCCATAATATATATACATCAAAATGGAATTTTGTTAAAGGTTTTACAAAACTTAAACTAAGGCCACAAGCCGGCCCCCTTCATGCTTGATGCTCTCCATGGGAGCCAATCGCCGGTGTAAACCCGACACCTGAAAATGGTTTCCCGTATAGGGTGAGCACAACGCCCAGTAGAGATAAACCTATAGAGGTTACTCTCCCCCTAGATGCACATGCTCATGTAATCATAACATAAACATATCACTTAACATTTCACATACTTATGCATTCTATGATGGAATGCAACAATGCCATGCCATGGAATGAAGTGACACTCACCCATGCATTTCAACCCGAGTCCCCACCGACTCACGCAACACAATGCAACGCCAAAGTGTAATGCACCCCGTCTATTGACGGAAAAACCCTTCCAATGATCGTTATGAAATCCGATCATCATTGGAATCTACCCATTGAATGGGTGTTTTTATAACCAAAACCCTTGTGTTTTCTTTGGGCAACGGATTTTCGGAATCACACCGCCGGTTCCGTACACCGTGTCACTTTTCTGGAATCTCACCGCCGGCCAAGTGACTCAACCAAGTGGTTTAGGGTTTTGCACCCAAGGAAGTCGTCATGCCCCTTCTTACTATACCCAACACAAGTTTTTCCTTATGCAATGCAATCATGTGACTCCATGTGACCATCGGTCCACATTTCCAAGCCCACATATCAACCACCAAACAAGGTGTTGATTATATCCATGCATCTCCCACACACCAACACTCATGCAATAGTCCCATGAATGTGATGCCATGAAAATGCTCATAATGTAACATCTACCACATGAGCAATGTATCCACATGTTCAACATGTCATAACTTCATGGCAATTATATCAAGTGCATATAACTACCAAACCACAAATTCATATCAACATATCAAAGTCATATCTTGACAACATAGAGCATAAATTTCAATTATCTCTATACACACAAATATGTTATCACAATATAATTGAAATAACACCCATTTATCAACTAAGGCATTTAAACAAACACCTTGTAGGCACAAACCATAAATCACATATATACATTATTACTCATGCATATATTTATGTATACCCTTATTCTAGCTACACCTAGAGTAGAATGATCCAAGATAGGATTAACCCCTACCTCAATAGAGATGTAGGCAATCTCTATACACCAAAATCACCCAAAATCCAAGACTTTCCCCAAACTCCACCTTTGGATCTTCGGTGAAACGCCTTATTTTTGGTACGTAGACGTAGCCCTCGACGAGTAGATCACCTCTCTCTTCTAGCTCGACGGAATCCGAGCGACGGTTGTCGGAGAAATCGCCGGAGAAAGGCTTAAGAAAACCCTTTTCTCTCTCCTCTCTTTCTCTCTCTCTTTGAACGGCTGAACAAAGACTCAAGTGGCTTGGAAATCTGATTTTTCAGATATTTTAGCTCCTATTTATAATTTTAAATGTGTGGTCTACATCGCACCGCTCGTTTATTACTTTCGGGTCCGTTTTTCGTCCCGAAACGACTCATTAAGTCCCGGATTAAGTCCAAATAAATTTTATTGGCACATTAATCCAATTATAAGGAAATTTAATATTTCTCGTTTTTGGGGACCTTTAAAAGGTCAATCGCCACGCAGTCGTCTCGAACTACGTGCAAAATCCGACTATCTCGAAATTCAACGAATTTTCTGGTGGTCACTAGATTTCGCGTTGCGAATCCAACGACGCACTCCGTTTCCTCATCCGAGGTCTAGAACATATGTATTTCAAATACGTGCAGTAATGGCAAATTACCATTTTGCCCTTCTTCAGAAAAATTTCAAATTTTCCCGGGTTTCACATTCTCCCCCCCTTAAAAGAATTTCGTCCCTGAAATTCACATACACATATACATTTAATAGCATGCATATGCAACAAGTAATATACTCTCAATACCAAGCCGTAAGTATGAAAATGTACCTCTATCCTCAAACAGGAAAGGGTAATTGGCACGTATGGTGTCCTCACGCTCCCATGTTGCCTCCTCTACTCCCCGGTGCTGCCAAAGCACCTTCACTAACCTCACGGTCTTGCCTCGCAAAACCTGTTCCCGGCTATCCATGATACGTACCGGTCCCTCCTCGAAGGTCCCATCTGTATCAACAACAAGCTCGCCCCAATCCACCACATGAGTCGGATCTGGTGTGTATTTCCGGAGCATAGAGACATGGAATACTGCGTGAACACTTGCTAAATCAGGCGGTAACGCCAATCGGTAAGCAACTGCACCAACCCTCTCGAGTACCTCGAAGGGCCCGATATATCTCGGCGACAGTTTTCCCCGCTTGCCGAACCTGACCACTCCTCTCGTAGGCATAACCTTCAAGAATACATGATCACCCACCTCAAACTCTAGAGGTCTCCGCCGTCTGTCGGCGTAGCTCTTCTGCCGGCTCTGAGCCGTGAGAAGACGCTTCCGTATCAAGTTCACCTTCTCTGAGGTGTCTCTAATCAACTCAGGACCCGTAGAGGGTCTCTCTCCAACCTCTGTCCAACAAACCGGAGATCTACAAGGCCTCCCATATAATGCCTCATAGGGTGCCATCTGTATGCTCGCCTGATAACTATTGTTATAGGCAAACTCTACCAAGGGTAAGTGATCTTCCCAGCTTCCCTTGAGGTCTAGGACGCATGCCCGCAGCATGTCCTCTAGTGTCTGGATGGTCCTCTCAGACTGACCGTCCGTCTGGGGATGAAAAGCAGTGCTCATCATCAACTGAGTCCCCATGGTTCGCTGGAAACTCTCCCAAAAATGAGATGTGAATCTGGGATCCCGATCCGATACTATAGATACGGGCACCCCATGCAATCGGACAATCTCCCGTATATATAACCTACAGAATTCCTCCAATGTGAAGGTCATCCGCACAGCCAAGAAGTGTGCCGACTTCGTAAGCCGGTCCACTATCACCCACACCGCATCATGTCCCCGCGATGTCCGTGGCAAGTGAGTCACAAAATCCATCGTGACATGCTCCCACTTCCACTCAGCTACCTCCAAAGGCTGGAGTAATCCCGCTGGTCTCTGGTGTTCAGCCTTCACTTGCTGACATGTGAGACATCTCCCAACAAATTCACCAACTTGTCTCTTCATCCCATTCCAATAATACTGGCGACGAAGATCATGATACATCTTCGTGCCCCCTGGATGAACTGCAAAACGGGAACAATGAAATTCCCTAAGAATCTCCTCCCTTAGATCTGGAGATTGGGGAACCACAATCCTTCCCCTATACCGAAGACTACCATCCAAATGAATGGCCCAGCCCTCGTCACCTGTACCCGACTGCACCCGGTCCTTAATGGACACTATCTCTGGGTCTTGCCCCTGAGACTCAATCACTCTGCTCAGTAGGGAAGGCGTAGCCACCAAACTTCCCAGGGTACCCTGAGCCTGCCCCATGTAATGTAGCCCAAACTGTCCCACAGTTTCGAGCATTTCCCACTCCCGGGAAGCCATACTAGCCAAGACTCCCCTCGACTTTCGGCTAAGTGCGTCAGCCACCACATTTGCCTTACCAGGATGGTAATGCAACGTGAAGTCGTAATCTTCCAGAAACTCCATCCATCTGCGTTGCCTCATGTTGAGGTCCCGCTGTGTAAAGATGTACTTCAGACTCTTGTGGTCTGAAAACACCTCAAACTGCTCACCATACAGGTAGTGGCGCCAAGCCTTCAAGGCAAAGACAATAGCCGCCAACTCCATATCATGAGTAGGGTAATTCTGCTCATGGTTCTTTAACTGTCGAGAACCATAAGCCACGACCCTCCCGGACTGCATCAACACACATCCGAGCCCGTCCTTAGAGGCATCACAATAGACTGTGTACCTCTGTCCCCTTTCTGGGACTATCAATATAGGAGCTGAAGTAAGCCTCCTCTTCAACTCCTGGAATGCCTTCTCGCAAGAATCATTCCACTCAAACTTAACCTCCTTCCGAGTCAACTTCGTCATAGGTGCAGCTAACCTAGAGAAGTCCTCGATAAACCGCCGATAATACCCAGCCAATCCCAAGAAACTGCGTATCTCGAAAACTGACTTCGGCCTCTCCCAATTCATCACCGCCTCGACCTTCTCCGGGTCTACGGATACACCCGAAGCCGACACTACATGTCCCAAAAACTTCACCTCAGTCAGCCAAAACTCACACTTGCTGAACTTGGCATACAACTGATGGTCTCTCAAGATCTGAAGAACGATCCTCAAGTGACCCTCATGCTCCTCCTCAGACTTGGAATAGATCAAGATGTCGTCAACAAAGACTACGACAAATTGATCAAGGTAGGGTTGGAACACCCTATGCATGAGATCCATGAATGCTGCCGGGGCATTCGTCAATCCGAAAGGCATGACAGTAAACTCGTAATGCCCATACCGCGTTCTGAACGCCGTCTTAGGGATATCTGCCTCCCTAACCCTCAACTGATGGTAACCGGTACGTAGATCTATTTTGGAGTAGACCCGCGCCCCTCTCAGTTGATCAAACAAGTCATCAATCCTCGGCAAAGGGTACCTGTTCTTGATAGTAACCCTATTTAACTGCCGGTAATCTATGCAGAGTCGAAGGGTGTTGTCCTTCTTCTTTGCAAATAACACCGGAGCGCCCCATGGTGAGGTACTCGGTCTAATGAATCCCCTGTCCAACAATTCCTGCAATTGGACCTTGAGTTCTTGCAACTCAGCAGGCGCCATCCTATGTGGAGTCATAGAAATGGGCGAAGTGCCAGGATGTAACTCAATGGTAAAGTCTACATCCCTATGTGGAGGTAATCCCGGTAGTTCATCCGGAAAAACATCCTCGTATTCACAAACCACTCGAGGTAGACCCAACTCCTGCCTCTCCTCGTTCTCTAGGGTAAGGCTTGCTAGCCAACCCATCAACTGCCCGTGCCATCGGGAGTCATACACCCCTTGGGGTAAAGCACCATGCTTGTCCCCCTGGAACTTGAAACAAACACCCTCAGGCGTATAAGCAGTGACCCTCTTCCGATCACAGTCTATCACAACACGGTGTGCCGTCAACCAATCCATCCCTAGGATGACATCAAACTCCGACATGTCCATGACCCTAAGGTCAACGGTGAGTAGAATCCCAGAGATCTCTAACTCACAACCCCGACATATCTGACCAACCCTCACCCTAGCACCTAGGGGAGAACTCACATGCAATGGCTCCTCCAAGGTCTCAACCTCTAAGCCCAAGTCTTTCACACAAGATGCAGCAATAAATGAATGTGATGCACCAGAATCAAATAATACCCTAGCCCATAAACGAGAGAGTAAGAATGTACCCTGTATCACCGACAAATCTGCCGGTTCAGTCTGTGGCGTCATGGCGTAGACACGCCCCTGGGTCCCTGAAGTACCGGCTTGTAAGCCCTGTCCTCGGCCTCGACCCAAACTCTGGCCCATCTGGCCTGATTGCGTGGCACTCGCACGTGATGTAGTAGGGGTCTGTGCAGCACCCTGGAACTGGTACTGGCTTCCCTGGCCTGTAGTGGGGTAGGGAGGAACATAAGGTGTCTGTGTGTGCCCCACTGAAGACTGGGACTGGGATGCCCCATAACTCTGGGATCCCTGCCTCTGAGGACAATCCCGCTTCATGTGCCCCGGTTGGTGGCAATGATAGCAAGTCCGTTGGCCTGCCTGGTAGGAAGGCCTCTGATTTCTCCCACCTTGGGAGGATTGACCCTGGCCTTGGCTTTGATAGCCACGGCTCTGCCCTTGCTGTCCCTGCGGAGTAAAAGTTCTCTGCCTCTTTCCCGCACTAGAAGAAGAGTATGGTCCCTCCTTCTTCTTGTCCTTAGTACCACCCTCGCGAATATTCCTCGCGTCATCCACCTCTCGTTCAATAGCCATGGCCGTCGTGATCATTAAATCCAGATCTTGTAGGAGAAGACCTACAATTTTCCCCCGAATGGAAAGCTTCAAGCCTTCCTCAAACCTTCTTACCTTAGCCACAGCTGTGGCTACGTAATCATCGGCGAAACGTGCTAGTTCTGTGAACTTCGCCACGTATTCCATCACCGTCATGTTTCCTTGTTTCAATTCCAGAAACTCCCGGGCCTTTGCATGTCGCATGGCCGGTGGGAAATACTTGCCCATGAAGAGCTCCTTGAACTCTTCCCATGTCATAGTCTCAAGATCCTTTGTGCCCGAGACCCAATCCCACCACACTTGGGATTCTCCTTCTAGCTGGAATGCAGCTAGTGTTATCTTACTGGCGTCGGAAGTGATTCCCATTGCCTTCAAGATCTTTGTTACTTGCCGGAACCAATGGTCAGCCACCATAGGATCCGCCCCTCCCGTAAAAACTGGAGGTTTATGTGCCTTGAACTGTTGGAGGTTACTCATACCTCCCCGGTGTGCAACCGTAGCTGCCATCATGCCCATAGTCTCATTAAAGGCCTGTTGATCGAAGGCCGGTGGTTGTTGATTAGTTCTCCCACCGCCTCGGCGTCCCCTTCCTCGACTAGCCATCTATATTTGTCAGATAGCAAACAAGTCTCACAAGGTATCCCGAAAATAGGGATCAAGATTGAAACTTTGAGAATTCCTCTCATTGTCTCACTAGTAATGCTTATGCCACCCACTAGTAGACATTTATACCATGAACCACTCCGTTCATCCCTTATTCCGAACCCAAGGTTATATTTTCTAACCTAATGTGTTCCTTTACATATACATTCTACCATGTATATAATTCACATGTCATGTAGCACATAACATATAGCAAACAACAATTAACATGTATGCACATGGAATGTAATGGTCTAAACCCATGCCCCTCAAGCCCTAGGTTTATCGTAAACCTATGCTCTGATACCAAGCTGTGACACCCCAAAATCCGGGGGTCCCGTTGATAACCCATCAACCCGCGGAAATACTTGTGATAGTCGTATAACCCGACACCACGTCACTCACATGCTTTTAATCAGATTTACTATCCACAAGGTCAATTATACCTCCATTTATGTCATAGAAGTCAAAGAAAACAAAGCCCAAAAGCATGGTTAAGCATTTTGAAAATTTCAAGTTTTTTTTGGAAAAACCTTCCGGAAGGTCTACATACACCTACCGGAAGGTCACTGAAGGAACTGTTACATGAAAAAGATCAATTTCAAGAACTTCCGGAAGGTCGACATCAGTAGCAAAAACCTTCCGGAAGGTCCATTCCAGTAGCCAAAACCTTCCGGAAGGTTCATTCCAGAAAACAAAACCTTCCGGAAGAACTCGGCAGTCCAAAAAGAAACCCAAGGCAAAACCTTCCGGAAGGTCCACTCCAGTAGACAGGTCCTTCCGGTAGGTTTTACTCCAGTAGCTAAAATCTTCCGGAAGGTTCATTCCAGTGGGCAAAACCTTCCGGAAGGTATTAGCTGTGAGCAAGGCAAACTGGGGTTTTTAGCAAAACCTTCCGGAAGTCCGACACACACCTTCCGGTAGGTTTTCAGACTGTGAGCATAAAAATGGATTTCTTCTCCCTCCAAACCATCCTTAAAGCTACCCCATACACTCCAAACTCATTCAATACATGTTTAATGAGATTTTCCATATAATACCCAACTCATACAATATCTATTACAATTCATTCCATAATATATATACATCAAAATGGAATTTTGTTAAAGGTTTTACAAAACTTAAACTAAGGCCACAAGTCGGCCCCCTTCATGCTTGATGCTCTCCATGGGAGCCAATCGCCGGTGTAAACCCGACACCTGAAAATGGTTTCCCGTATAGGGTGAGCACAACGCCCAGTAGAGATAAACCTATAGAGGTTACTCTCCCCCTAGATGCACATGCTCATGTAATCATAACATAAACATATCACTTAACATTTCACATACTTATGCATTCTATGATGGAATGCAACAATGCCATGCCATGGAATGAAGTGACACTCACCCATGCATTTCAACCCGAGTCCCCACCGACTCACGCAACACAATGCAACGCCAAAGTGTAATGCACCCCGTCTATTGACGGAAAAACCCTTCCAATGATCGTTATGAAATCCGATCATCATTGGAATCTACCCATTGAATGGGTGTTTTTATAACCAAAACCCTTGTGTTTTCTTTGGGCAACGGATTTTCGGAATCACACCGCCGGTTCCGTACACCGTGTCACTTTTCTGGAATCTCACCGCCGGCCAAGTGACTCAACCAAGTGGTTTAGGGTTTTGCACCCAAGGAAGTCGTCATGCCCCTTCTTACTATACCCAACACAAGTTTTTCCTTATGCAATGCAATCATGTGACTCCATGTGACCATCGGTCCACATTTCCAAGCCCACATATCAACCACCAAACAAGGTGTTGATTATATCCATGCATCTCCCACACACCAACACTCATGCAATAGTCCCATGAATGTGATGCCATGAAAATGCTCATAATGTAACATCTACCACATGAGCAATGTATCCACATGTTCAACATGTCATAACTTCATGGCAATTATATCAAGTGCATATAACTACCAAACCACAAATTCATATCAACATATCAAAGTCATATCTTGACAACATAGAGCATAAATTTCAATTATCTCTATACACACAAATATGTTATCACAATATAATTGAAATAACACCCATTTATCAACTAAGGCATTTAAACAAACACCTTGTAGGCACAAACCATAAATCACATATATACATTATTACTCATGCATATATTTATGTATACCCTTATTCTAGCTACACCTAGAGTAGAATGATCCAAGATAGGATTAACCCCTACCTCAATAGAGATGTAGGCAATCTCTATACACCAAAATCACCCAAAATCCAAGACTTTCCCCAAACTCCACCTTTGGATCTTCGGTGAAACGCCTTATTTTTGGTACGTAGACGTAGCCCTCGACGAGTAGATCACCTCTCTCTTCTAGCTCGACGGAATCCGAGCGACGGTTGTCGGAGAAATCGCCGGAGAAAGGCTTAAGAAAACCCTTTTCTCTCTCCTCTCTTTCTCTCTCTCTTTGAACGGCTGAACAAAGACTCAAGTGGCTTGGAAATCTGATTTTTCAGATATTTTAGCTCCTATTTATAATTTTAAATGTGTGGTCTACATCGCACCGCTCGTTTATTACTTTCGGGTCCGTTTTTCGTCCCGAAACGACTCATTAAGTCCCGGATTAAGTCCAAATAAATTTTATTGGCACATTAATCCAATTATAAGGAAATTTAATATTTCTCGTTTTTGGGGACCTTTAAAAGGTCAATCGCCACGCAGTCGTCTCGAACTACGTGCAAAATCCGACTATCTCGAAATTCAACGAATTTTCTGGTGGTCACTAGATTTCGCGTTGCGAATCCAACGACGCACTCCGTTTCCTCATCCGAGGTCTAGAACATATGTATTTCAAATACGTGCAGTAATGGCAAATTACCATTTTGCCCTTCTTCAGAAAAATTTCAAATTTTCCCGGGTTTCACAACTTCGAGCTTGAATATTCTTTAAGTCTTCTTAATTCTTTTACTTGAGGTTTGGCTAAGAATTTTAAAGTTAGTGATTGACCAAAAGGCTTGGTAGATACGTCTTCTATCGATAGTAAATGGATATGGCAGGTATATGAATGGTATCCCAAGGATTACTTTATCTGTAATATTTTGTACTAAGTCAAATGAAGTTTTGAGCATACATTGTCTTGAAAAATATGCACTTTTGGTAACATGTATTTTATACTCATTTTACTACCATTCGCTAAACTGAGTCTTTCAGTTGTCTTATGATAATACTTGGTTGGTATAAGCCCTTTCTATATGCAATTTCAAATCTGCACCAGTATCTATAAGAGTTATGACTTCTATTTCAAAATCATTACCAATTATTATTTTAACTTTGGAATGCCATTTTTGAAGATTTAACCTGTTAATCAAATTTAACCGATCATTACTTGTTTGCGAACATCCATCTTGAA
Source organism: Ilex aquifolium (assembly GCA_951799425.1). Lineage (NCBI taxonomy): Eukaryota > Viridiplantae > Streptophyta > Magnoliopsida > Aquifoliales > Aquifoliaceae > Ilex > Ilex aquifolium. The sequence goes on along the minus strand of OX637395.1, from coordinate 28,527,267 downwards.
TGGCAGCTTCGTTACACCCAAGGGTTACACATTAGAGGTGGAGGTTATGGGTATCTCCTGGGAATATGTTATAATTGAACTATTTGAGCTGTTTGAATTAGTCTCAGATTGACTAGGACCCAGGCATCTTGATTTTCTAAATTTGTTTACTTGTTTGGAGAAGATTCAGGGCTTCCTCCAGTTTTTTATCGTAGAGTTTTAATTCTCACACATGCAATACAACCCGAGCCATCCATCGGCTCCCATAACACATGCAATGCCATGCGGATGGATCCATACATTCCAAGCATCTGCCATTGATGTTGAACATCCAATGACCATTTTATAAAAATCTTTGGGTCTTTCTTGGGGTTGTTTTAACTTGTTAACTTAAAATTACTTTTTTTGTTTTTCTTTACTAAACATTTCCATGGTTTTATTAAAGTTGATTAACTATTTTTCACCAAAAGATTGTTTAATGTATTTTTTGACAAAAAAATCCTTGAGTTTTTTGATATATTTTACTTTTAACTATGAATCTTCAAATTTGTTGATATGATCAATGAGGATGTTTTCTTCCTCAGTTTGTTTGGTTAGAACTTTAACTGTTTTACAACAATTATCTTTGCATCCTATTTTGACATCAGAATTACAGGAGTTGCTGTAGATTGACTGATAGTCTGAAGAGCTTTCAGATTTGTTTGAATCATCTGAACTTTCTTCATTTTGGCTTAAGTTACATAACTTGAAGATTGCTAAAAATTTATCCTTATCTTCTTCAGATAGGTTTAATTGTTTTGACTTCCTTTTTACTAGACATTTGGATATGTCCCTTTTTACCACAATTAAAACATTCAATTTCTTGTTTACTTGGGTTTTTCTTATAAGTCTTAAGCTTATGAGATTTCTTGTGTTTTTTACTTGATTTTCCATTGTAGTCATTTTTCGAAAAATTCTTTTTACTTTTCTTATAGTAAGATTTACTTTTGTTATAAGGTTTGATTGATTTACTTTTTTTGCTTGATGGTGCTACTGGAGGTAGGTCATACTGTTCACATAAATTACTCATTTCATATTTAGCTTTCTTTTTATCATTTTTAATCTGGTTATTGATTTTCATATCAATACACATCCTTAAACCTTATTTTTGAATAGTACTAATAATATCACCATATGTTAACTAATCATATTTAATGATTCTTTTAGGTTTACTTAATGCTTCTCTAATCTTGTGTTCAAATAAATTAGGTAAGCCATTAATAAATTTTTCTTTCCAGAAAGACTTTTCACAATCTTGTCTGATCATTACTCTTGAGATGAATACATCTTTGTACCATCTAAAATCACTTAAGGTTGGACACCTTATATTACTGAGTTGGTCATGGATCCGTGGCAATATATTGCTTGGTGTACCAACAAAATGTTTGATTACTGTGTAGATTAGGGTGTTTACTCCATCTGATTTTGCTCTTCCTATCCTTTCATCACAAATTGAATTTTTATCTTCATCTAACTCAACAGCATACTTGATGCTATCTCTTTGTTCTTGACTAAGGTAGTTATCCCACCAGTTTTTTAACATACTTGTGAACCCATAAGTTATTAGATCAACTATTTCTGGTTCAGTACAATCAAGGTTGTTAATATAACTGTTGATAACCATAAACATATGATTTACTTTGTTCAATATTTGTTGTTCAGTTAATCCATCTATGTTCCATTTATAAAGTTTGTTGGATTGAACTAAAAACTGATTACTGATGTTTCTTTCTTCATACTGGAGATCAGGAGGTGTTTGTCTAGTATAACAGTTCTTGGTAATACTAGTAGGATTAACTTTTGAAAATGTTAATTTGTTAAGTTTTTGATTATTAAATTGTTCGTCTAATTTTTTGATTTCGGAATTAGTATAACCTTCTGATTTACTAGTTTCTTGGGATTCACTATCTTCAGAACATTCATCATTCTGATGCACAGAGGTAACTTGGGGAAATACTGTTTCGACCTTTGGTTGATCTAGTCTTTGGATAACTTTTTTAATTTTTTGAAGTCTTTTGTTATATTTAATTGAGATACTAAGTTTACTTCTATCTTCTGGTAATTGTATTAGAGGTTTCTCTAATTTTTTACTTATTGATGGTTTTAGATCATCAATCTTGATTTCAATTTTGTCTAACTGTTTACCAATTATTTTTAGACATTGGTTGGTAAAGTTGTTTTGCTCAATTTTTTTTTTTTCAAGTTCAGTACCTAAAGGTAACTTAAATGGTGAGGCTTTTACTTTGGAATCCTTATGACTGATCACTATGGTTTCTGTTGGAGGGTGACTTGAAGACACTATGGAAGCATCTTTTCTTTCTTCCATTTTTGTTTTGTTACTACTTTTACTGATTTGTAATGGTTTTCTAAGTAATCAAAGATATAAATTTCGTATCTTATTTCATTTATAAACTTAGTCCATTTTTTAACTATTTTATCTTGCTTATGGTTACTATATTTGCTCCTAAATTCTTGTCTTTTGGATTTATTTTCCTTGGACTTAAATTCTTCATGTAACCTATTAGAATTGATTATGAAAGGTCCAGTTGTTCTACTAATTGTCCTTAACTGTTTATTTACTATTGATGGTATTGAAGGAATTGAAGTTCTAGAGCTAACTGATGAATTAGATATGAAGAAATCTACTCATTTTTTTAAAAATATTTTTAAATTTAACTAATCAATTATCTTATAGGTTTCTTCTCCCTAACTTGAAAATACTCTTCCCTCGACACATACCATGTCTCCATGCTTCCATTTTTTGTATCTCTCTGCCTTTCCCTAAGACTTACGCTCGGACTGTGTTAGGAAAACTATGTTCAAGCGTGGTCTTTTCAGGTTGGGTGCCAAAGGATACTAGAACTCACAAGAAATTGACTAGATAAATGCAAGAGATTTATCAAAGAGTAAGGATAGACAAATTTAACTCAGCAGATATCTAACTAGAGACCGTCAAATGGCTCTGATACCAACAAGGGGGCGAAAGCACGTAAGCATCAAATTTGAAAAACAGATACTGTTTGAATCAAAATTCAAAATACAATTAACTGCAAAGTAACTCCAAAAAGCAGTCATCAGTCAAAAAGAAAATCATACCAAAGATTCTCTCAAAAAAATCCTTACGCCTATATAAGGATTGTAGTCATTCTCAGCAAAGCAGACGAAAATTGCCAACACAAAGTTCTCTCTTCTCATATCCCCAAGTTTTCTTATTGTATCCTAGTTTTCATATGATGCAAAAGAAGAACTTTTTGCAGTTATATATACATATGTGTGTGTGTGAGATTTTTTGTATGAAGTGTGGTTAATGCATGCAGATTTCATCTTGATATTTATGTAGGTGTATAAATTAAGTTAGTATTGTGGTATGAAAAATAGAATAGTGGAATTATTGTGTGTGGGTTGCATTTTGGATAAGAAAAATTAAAATTTGGTGGTAATTAGGAATCTTGTTAATAGTTCTTGAATTTTCATGAATTTCATGGGTATGAGGAATTATAAGAAAGCATACAATCTTATGATTTTATGGGAAATTGTGTAGATTCTAGTATATTTTGGTTATTATAATTTTATGAGAAAAGTTTACCTTGGATATAATGGATTCGAGTAGGTAATTTTACTCGCTACGAATAGATTATTTTCATGTGACTCCAATTGATTATAACTAATAGTTTAATTGGTTCGAGTAATTGATATTATTAGGTATGGATGAGTTATTGAATATGACATAATTAAATTACGAAACTTGATTCGTGAGAACCAATTTGAGTAAAGTGGTATTATTTATTAATACTCGAATGGGATTGTGGATAATGGGTGTCAGGTCCGGCGATGAGCGCTGTAAAGAAAGCTGCTCAAAAAGCTCCAGCGGAGGAGTCATCAACAAGATAAATTTTTGCAAGGTACATATGTACGCTAACCTTTATCTTGTCAACGTATAAATGTTTGATTGTTTATGTGATTAGCTATTTTATGAGTTTTAATGTGAACGAATGACTTAAGTGTCGTAGTGTTACGTTGGGAATAAAATGTCTTTGTGACAGATATAATACTATGGTTTTAGTTGTCTGTGTGACAGGAAGAAAGAAACGCTATATGGTCGTGATGTTTAAGCGTCAGATGTCTAATTGATGTATTTTATTTGCACAGTCTAAGTGACGTATTGTATTTTATTTGCACAGTGAAGACGTCTAAGAGACGAAAAGCTAATTGTTAGAATGGGTTGTCTACGTGACTAAAAGTAATTCAAGTGTTCAAGTTTTCTTCGTGACTGAGATAGGTTAAAGTTGATTTCGTCTAGGTGACGGGTGCTGAACTTATTGATGTGTTGAGTCGTTCAAAAAATGAATAAAGGGATACAAGTTGTTGAGTTGTCTGAGTGACGATCGTATACCAATATGATGATTAAATTGTGTTGTGTTTTGTCGTTTGGGTGGCGGGACGGTTATCTCTATGTAAAACCGTAGAGCAACGAAATAGGATATCGAGAATAAGTTATGGAACCGAAAATTTTAAAACTCCACTAATGAGCAAGGACATCACATTATTTTCTTTGCTTAATTTCTAAAATCTTGAATGAGAACTCACTGAAAAATTCCCTTGAGATCCTTTCAGGTAAACTGTGACACCCCAAAATTCGGAGGTCCTTTATTAATCCGTTGATCACCCATCAACTTGCGAAAGTATCCATGAATGTCGTATAACTTGACACCACGTTGTTACATCCCTTTAGCCAGGATCATAACCAAGACGTAAGTCCGGCAGAGTCTCCTTTACATGGAGCTCTACCTAACACCCGCTTGTTGCACATTAGTTTCATGACCACTCCAAGGTCCAATTCCAATCAATTTACACTTAATATTGAACCCATTACATCCTTTAACATTTTAGAAAATTTTGGAAGATGTACCGATACCTATTTCATGTGGTACTGGTACCTAAGCCTTGCATTTGTCAGATACTTGAACCTAAGTGACGAGGAACCGGTACCTGGACCTTTGTTTCCTAGGTTCGATACTTAGATGATGGGGTACCGGTACCTGAGTCCACTGTTTGCTAGGTACTAGTACCTATATGTTATGGTACCAATACTTGAGCCCACTGTCCATCGGGGTGCCGGTACCTGAAGTCTTGGTACTAGTACCTGAGCCCACTAGAATCTAGATACTGGTACCTGTAAGCCTAGGTACCGGTACCTGAGCCTAGATTTTCCCTAAATCTTTCCAAGTCTCAACCTTTAACCTCCCAATCTCATTCCAAGTTTATCCTAACTCATATAACATTCATTCATTCATTCATTTACATCTAATATTGTCCAAAATAGTTTATTACATGTCCCCTACAAATTTACAATTTCAAAATGAATTACATAATGGTGTGCAAAATGCAATTCCCAAAAAGCCACAATCCGGCTCCTTCATCAACAAGGACCTAAGTGAGGGCCATCCATCGGTGCTTGTACCACACCTGAAATACATTCCCCATAAAGAGTGAGTCACGCTCAATAGGGTATCTCTTAAGGAGACTACTCTCCAATCCCGATGCATATGAAATGTTCACATGTAATTCAACAAACAACCATCCATTCAAGAATATACAAATTCAATAAATGAATGTCACAATGTCATACCATGTTATGAAGTGAGACTCACACATGCAATGCAACACGAGCCCTCTATCGGCTCCATAACACATGCAATATTATGCGTATGCATCCGGGCATTCCAAGCCTCCGCCATTGATGTTATACATCCAATGACCATTTAAAATTTCGGGGTCTTTCTTGGGGTGGATATTTATGGACTTCCATCAATGGATACTCAATTGACACGGCATCTATGGACTTCCACCAACGCCAACGGGAGTGCGTATCTGAAATTTCTAGGTTTTGCACCCGAGGGAGAATCTAGTCCTTCTTGCTAACCTCGACCCTGTTTTCAATGCAACCCGTGCAACTTAGTCGAACCTAAGTCCAACTTTCCCGAGCCCATCAACCCACAAAGGATGGTGTTTGATCAAAAACATGCACAAACACCCACACTCATGTCAATGCCCATGAATGCGATGCTACCCGTGCCAATACAAATGTAATGTACAATTACAATTTCAATATCATGTTCATCGCATCATAAGTATATTATGAACATATACCATTTCCACAAACATATCCAACTCCTCAATGTCAATTATATCTCAAGCATATAATCACATTCCATAATATCACTCCCAAGCACGTTATAACAAATTCAATGCAATTAACACACTCAATTTACATAGGCATTTTATCAAATACCTTTTCATCTTGAAATTTCAAATGAGCAATTTCACCAAAACCACTACTAGACATCTTGAATTTATCTTGAAATTCCAAAGGAGTCTACTCGTCTATTTGATGGGTTGATTACTGTCAGGCCTATATATTACCATGCGAAAAGAACCCCAACCACTACCAGACATGCGAGCAACGCAATGTTGACCTTCCTATTTTAAAGAAAGAGAATCTACTCAATAATCAAATCATGGCGTAGAAGAAATGGATTTCTCGAATCATGTATTTCAAGATTGGGATTAAGGATAAGGATCATGTTTAGCACACTCCGTCTGTCACGCCTCATTATCTGATAGTTTGTTCATCTCGTCCTTTAGGACATCATCTCACTCCATTGGAAAAGAAGAGTCGGGCTACAGATAATGAATGACTGATTATTTTTTTGGTGAATCTACTAACTGGAAAAGGGATTGCTTAGTTGGTGAATAATCTCTACAACTTTTAACAGAAAGCTGGGGATTCAAAATCTGATATACAAGTCCTTGTTGACAAAAATCTTTCTTCCATGCCCTGCCCTTTTCCCCTTTTCATAATAATAAGGTAAGCCCAAAATTAGGTTGGAGCTATAAAGACCTTCCTTCAGCTAGGGCGCAAGTTTGGAACCCTATTCAAGGTGCAGGATGTGCTTCTTCCCTTTATAACGGCTTCTGTCATTTTCTCATAAATGTTGTAATAAATCCAATCCTCTCTATCTCTATTTCTGCTAGTGAACAGTAGAATTGGGATATCGAGAAAGAGGGTAGACCAAATAGGGTTCAACAAAGAAAAGCAAGAAAAACGGATGCGCTAAAGCGCAACGGCTTTCACTTAGCTCATTCCTTGTTGCTTTCAAGCCCCTGCATCCCTCATAATCAAACTCGCTTCTCCAACGGGATCAGCCAGACCAGAAGCCTCTTTTCCTTCAACTAATTCAAATGATTTAGTCAGTAGGAAAGTCATCTTATTAAACATTTGATTATATGCAACCTCATGAACATTACAACCAATCAATCGAGACTCTTCTATACATTTAAATTTCAATTTTCTATTTATCCCTGAATGCACAAGAAAAGGTAGAAGTGAGCTTCCTAAAGTTAGACTGAGGAAGGAATCTTAGCCAACGGTGACCGACTTTCATAAAAACACCTTTGGGCAATAGTTGATCAAGAAACTAGCTCACTTAAAATCAAAAATCTAATGATCTAGTCTAATTGAAGACTTTCAACACTCATGCTATTTGAAAGAGATTTCAACATGGAGTGGAGACTCCATAACACACACAAAGAGTAACCGATCTATGAATATCATCCTAATTCAGGCCTTGTTTTGCTATGGAACAGGGGCAAGGGAAGTGTAGCGGGAGGTTCAGAAAAATATTATCTTTTTCGTACGCTCGACAGGAAAGTTCGTTACTATCAGATCAGAAAGATAAGCCAGGATGCTATGGTAGGATTCAAAGGCTTTAGTATTGTCTTTATATAGTCTCTATGGATTTGAAAATTGTAGCAGCATTTAGCATAGTCCATACAATCCTAGACCATTGTAGGCCATTAGTACCCTATCTGTTTGAGCTTCACTCGCATATTTGGCCTAGACTGGTGGGCACCACACTTGCTTTGTTTCATCACTAGACAAACATATTAGCCACAGTTTGTCATAAGACTTTCTGTTTAAGATGTCGTTGAAATACACATACTAGAGCAACCTCCTACGAAGCTGGGTTTTGTTGTGGCTTTCTTTTGTCCAGCTACCGTGCTTCAAGTACTTAATAAAATCATGCCTCCAATCTTCAATAGATACCTCCATGTAGGGATACATTTCCACTATGGGGACAGCGTTGCAATCCTAGTTAAGTTCTTTCAGGTCTAGAAGAAGGACTCTGTCATGTATAATGACTTCTGTTCTGCCACCAGGGGGTTGCTAGAGCGGCTGCTAACTTGGCTAATGCATTTTCCCTATCGTTCTTTCTCCTTTGTATGTGGTAAAATTTGAGTAGCTCGAACTGTTTCATGAGCTCCATAGCCATGGTGTGGTAGGGCATTAATTTTGATTTGTGTACTTCATATGTACCCCAGAGCTGACGAATGATTCATTGAGAATCCCCATAGATCATGAGGACCTTTATACCAATTTGTAACGCTACCAGGAGTCCAACAATGAGCACTTCTTATTCATCTTCATTGTTTGAACAGCCATTCAGTAATGCAAAGGAGAAATGTATAACGCCTTTCTGTGGTGTGACGAATGTTGGCTGTAATTTCAGCCCTTGTATATTTGTGATAGATAAAACAAAGACAATATAACTTAGTCTTTTTGGAATAGTTTTCTATACATGTGTTCCATATTTTCAACATACATATAAGTTGCAAGATACATCTTGACCACTCACTTTTCTAGACCATTAACCACATAACAAGACCCAAGACATGACCCCTTGTGTTCCCAAGTCAACTAGATACACTTAATAACAAAGTATTATCTAGTATTCTATTTTTAACACTCCCCCTTAATGCTTTGTTGTTGTATTCCCAACATGTCTCTTAGAAACTCGAACTTATCTTTAGGAAGTGCTTTGGTAAAAATGTCCGCCACTTAATCTTCGGTCTTGCAATATTTGACTTGAATCTCTTCATCTTCCACGGCTTCTCAAATAAAGTGATGCTTGATTGCAATGTGCTTAGTTCGGCTATGATAGACGGGATTCTTTGTCATGGCGATAGCTGATTTATTATCGCATAAAATTGGAGTTGCTTCACCTTGCTTTTCACCAATATCTTCCAAGATTCTTCTTAACCAAATAGCTTGAGAAGTAGCCAATGATGCTGAAATATATTCAGCTTCAGCTGATGATTGTGCCACACTTTGTTGCTTCTTTGACACCCATGAAATTACACCGGAACCCAGTGAGAATGCATAGCTCGAAGTGCTCCTCATATCGTCAATGTTTCCGGCCCAATCACTATCACAAAATTCAAGTAACTTGACATCAAATTTTCTTTCAAACATAATCCCAAAATCAAGTGTTCCTTGAATATATCTCAACACTCTCTTTGCTGCCCCAAAATGAATTTGGCTTGGTTTGTGCATAAACCGAGATAACAAATTTGTAGCATACATGATGTCCGACCTTGTAGCTGTCAAGTACAAAAGACTTCCAACCAAGCTTCTATGGAAAGATGATTCAACTTCTTTTGTTCCATCATCTTTTAACAACTTTTCATTCACAACCAAAGGTGTAGCCACCGATTTGCAATTTCTCATTCTAAATTTTTCAAGAAGAGTTTTTGCATACTTCCTTTGGCAAATAAAAACTCCATCTTCTTGTTGATAAATTTCAATGCCCAAGAAATAATGTAGAAGTCCCAAATCACTCATTTCATATCTTTTCATCATCTCACTTTTAAAATCTTCAATCATTTTTTGGTCATTCACAGTAAAAACCAAGTCATCAACATAAAGAGACACAATGAGAATACCAGTATTACCTTGCATTTTGATGTACAAAGTTGGCTCACTTTTACTTCTTTGAAATCCCTTTGCATTGAAATAGGAATCAATCTCACTATACCATGCTCGAGGTGCTTGTTTCAGCCCGTACAAAGCCTTTTTTAGCTTGTACACTTTTCCTTCTTCACCATTGACTGCAAAGCCTTGTGGTTACTCTACATAAACTTCTTCTTTTAACACACCATTCAAGAACGCTGATTTTACATCTAATTGATGAAGAAACCAGTCCCTTTGTGAAGCAAGAGCAATAAGAAGCCTTATTGTATCAAGTCGAGCAACCGGAGCAAAAGTCTCTTGGTAATCGACACCGGGTTGTTGTGAATACCCCTTTGCTACAAGCCTTGCTTTATTCTTTTGAATTGAACCATCCGGATTAAGCTTCGTTTTGTAAATCCACTTCACCCCAATGACCTCTTTATTCTTTGGCTTTTCCACCAACTCCCAAGTGCTATTTTTCTCAATCACACGAATTTCATCTTCCATTGTTTTCTTCCAAGCATCTTCTTTAATTGCTTCTTCAAAACTTTCGGGTTCAACCACACAAAAATTGCATCTAGCATACACATCACTAAGACTTCTCATTTTCCTTGGAGTAGAACTTGGAGATAAAGTGCTTGAACTTGTGGAAGTAGAAGGAGATGAAGGAGAGTTAAGTGTTGGAGACATTTGTGGTGGAACTTCAACTTCTTTATTTTCATTTTCATGCTCAAAGCTTCCATAATCTTCATTTGCTACAACCACTTGATTTTGAACATTCTTTTCTTTCCAATTCCAATAATCTTTCTCATTAAAGAGAACATCTCTACAAATAATCACTTTGTTTCTCTTCAAACTAAAGAGTCTATAACCCTTTGATTTAGAGCTATAACCCACAAAAATACATTTTTCACTACTTTCATCAAACTTGTACCTCACTTCTTTAGGAACATGTGCAAAACAAATGCACCCAAAAACCTTTAAGTGATTCACTGACGGCTTCCTTCCACACCAAGCTTCAATTGGAGTTTGGTTTTTCAAAGCTTTTGTTGGACATCTATTCATCAAGTAAACCGCCGTGTATACCGCTTCGGCCCAAAATGATTTAGGTAACCCCTTCTCATAAACCATCGATTTAGCCATCTCAACAATGGTTCTATTCTTTCTTTCAACCACTCCATTTTGTTGTGGAGTATACCCAACCGTCAATTTCCTTTCCATATCAATGTCTTCACAAAACTTATTAAATTCATTAGAGTTGTACTCACCACCTCTATCACTTCTTAACAACTTAATGTAGTATCCACTTTGCCTTTCAACAAACTTTTGGAACTTCTTAAATACTTGAAAAACTTCAGATTTTTGTCTCATAAAATAAACCCAAGTCATTCTTGAAAAATCATCAACAAAGATTATGAAGTATTTGTTACCTCCATGAGAAAGTGTTCTTGACGGTCCCCATACATCGGTGTGAACAAGCTCCAACGGTGATTTGGCTCTCCAAACTTTTTCTTTTGGAAAAGGATCTCGATGATGCTTTCCAAGTGCACATCCTTCACAAACTTCTTGTATAGATGGCAATCCATAAACCATGTTCTTTTGTTGTAGGATCTTCAAGCTTTGAAAGTTCAAGTGCCCAAATCTTCTATGCCAAAGCCAAGAATCATCAACAACTTCCCTCTTCAAAGAAATATTGTTTGAATACCGAAAAATGAGAGGAAAATTTCTGTTTTTCTCCATCTCAATTTTCGCTATAAATTGTTTTTTCTCCCCACAATCATAGATCATGCAAGAGTTGTCTTCAAACACCACGGAGTACCCATGCTCTACAAGTTGACCAACACTCAACAAATTTTGTTCCAAGTCCGGTACTAACAAAACATCTTGGATGTATTTTGTTCCTCTCTTTGTTTCAATAGCAATGGTTCTCTTGCCTTTTGCTTGAACCATGACACCATTTCCCATCCTTACTTGAGAATTAGAAGTGGTGTCCATGTTCGCAAAAATATTATCATCACCGGTCATATGGTTACTACAACCACTATCAAGATACCATACATCATTCATTTGCTCGGACATTGCTTGACAAGCATAGAACATGTTTCCACTACTTTCTTGCTCTTCGGAAAAATTAGCTTGTTGATTATTCTTGAACCGGCAATCTTTTTACAATTGACCAAACTTTTTGCAATTAAAACATTGAGGCTTTCCACGAAACCAACAATCTTTATCAACATGACTTGATCTTTTACAAATTCCACACTTTTGTTGAATGGATTCTTCATTTGATCTTCTTTCAAAATTTCCTCTTCCTCTTCCTCTTGAATTTCTTCCACTTCCTCTTCCTCTTCCAAATCTTCCCCCTCTAAAAGATTCACCTTTAGATTGATTGGAACTCGAGGATTCATGATTTTTGGAGTTAACATTAAGCTTGGATTGAAGAGCACTCTCAACAGATTTTTCGGCGTGCCTACTCAACCTTTGCTCAAATGCTTTAATAGAACCCAATAATTCTTGAACACCCAAAGAAGAAATATCTTTGGTTTCTTCAATGACGGAAACAATAGAATCATATTTTTCCGGCAAACTAATCAAAATTTTCTCAACAATTCTTGAGTCCAAAATTTGGTCTCCATAAGTTTTCCTTTGATTTACAATCTCCATTAGTCTAGAGAAGAAATCATTTAAGGATTCATTCTCTTTCATTCTACTATTCTCAAAATCTCTTCTCAAGGATTGTAGTTTCACGGCTCTTACCTTCGTAGTACCACGATACTCATCTTATAAAGTGTCTCATGCTACCTTTGATTTTGTAGCATTGATAATTCTTGGAATAATTGTGTCTGTTACTCCTTGTTGAATCAAGTGAAGAGTCTTCGCATCCTTCTTCTTGTTTTCCTTTAATTGGTTCCTTTGAGCCATTGTCATCTGCGTTGCCATCTCTTCGGTTGCATCTTTATATCCAATTTCAATCAAATCTCAAAGATCATAAGAGAGAAATATAGTTTTCATCTTGACACACCAATAATCATAATTTTCACCATCAAAGACGGGAAAAGGAGGTTGTTGTGCACCGGTAGACATGTTGATTCCACTTGCCATTTTGATCTTCTTCACTAGGACTTTGTTTATCCAACGAGAAATTTCACGCCCAGCTAGTTAGAATCGAACTAGCTCTGATACCACTTATGTTGGCTGTAATTTCAGCCCTTGTATATTTGTGATAGATAAAACAAAGACAATATAACTTAGTCTTTTTGGAATAGTTTTTCATACATGTGTTCCATATTTTCAACATACATATAAGTTGCAAGATACATCTTGACCACTCACTTTCCTAGACCATTAACCACATAACAAGACCCAAGACATGACCCCTTGTATTCCCAAGTCAACTAGATACACTTAATAACAAAGTATTATCTAGAATTCTATTTTTAACAACGAATACAACTCATGTGCCTGAATGGGTCTTTGGAGTTTGACCCTCCATTTGTTCTATTATGGATGCGCCGCCAAAGTACATTTCCCACTTTGGTAATCCGGCCTCAACCGTAAAGAATTTTTCATTAGGAAGGTTCGTGTTCAAGGGAGAATCTTCTGGAATTGGATGCGCTGCAAGGGCTTGTCCTTTGATCGCCTCTTGTGGGACATATAGGATATCCAATTCCATGAGTCATATTGCCATTTGGCTAGTTCCCCAATAGTGTTGATCTTGTCATGATGTATTTAATGGGGCCCGCCTTGGATATGAGCATGGTTTGATGTGCCAAGAAATAGTGCCTGAACTTTTTGACTAGGAATATACGTGTGAGGCACATCTTCTCGATAGGCAAGTATTTGTTCTTTGCGCCCACCATCATGCGACTTAAATAATAGTTGGCCCTTTCCTACCCTTCATCATTCTCTTATGCGAGTTCCATAGCTGCTATTTATAAGATCAAAGGCTTTTCTTTCTCTGGAGCTGCCAGGACTGGAGGATTTAGTAGATCAGGTTGTCAAAGGCATGTTGGCATTTTTCATCCTATTCATTCAAACGGTACTCCTTTTTTTGATTAACCTGGAGAACGGTTGGCATCTTCCTAATAAATTTGAAATGAACCGTCCTATATATGCTAACCTTCCTTGGAAGGATTTGAGCTCTTTTAGGTTTCTAGGTGGGGACATTTCTTGAATGACTTTGATTTTAGCTTGGTCATGATGAACCCCAAGAATATATCGCCAGTTACTTTAAAGGCGCATTTTAGTAGATTCTTTTTTAGATTGATATAGCTAACTTGAAGACTTCTTCCAGGTCCTGGACATAGTCAGCGCGCTTTGTGGATTTGACCACCAAATCATCAACGCGACACTCAATTAGCTATATTATTTTCATTTGCTTTGACATTCTTTCATGAGATTATGCCAAGTTTGTTTCATTTGAATGTTATTTTTTAATTCAAAAATATATGTAAATTATGTTTTGTTTTGACTATGTAATTTCTCTCCTCACATATAACTTATGTGTGAAACAGTCACGATAATCAGAGGTTTTCTATTCTGAGAGTGAATCCTTGCTTAGATTTGCGTCGAAGCTAAAATTAGATAACTAATATAAATGTGGATGTTGTTTGATAAATTTCTTAAAATGCCCAATCATTTTATACACACGAGTTTCTAATGTGATGTGAATGTGAATACTTATACATAGCATTTAAATCTATAGTTTAGCTCTTATGTAAATTATTTGAGAGGATGGTGAATTATTTTTAAATTTCATTGTTAGTTAGGAATTAATAATATGTTCTAAGTTTGTGTATGAATAAAAAGAAATTTGTAGGTATATTGCTTAGAAACCTTCACGAGACAAAACTCGTCTACTAAGGGTTTAAAGGTTTGTTGCATACGCTAAATACAATCGTGATTCCTATGAAAGTGACTTTAGTATGTTTATTTTTATTTTTAGTTTGCTAGCGACTAGCAAAGCCTAAGTTAGGGGTGTGATGAGTACATAATATTGCACAATTTTATGTATCATATCATTCACCTTACCTATGCTAGTTATCTATTTCTTTTGTTATATTTTAGTTTTGTGTTTTATGGAGAATATTTGTGTTTGAAGGTAAATGAATATATAAGAGATTATTTACAATCATTTGGATGCTATGGGAAGCTTTAGAGATGGTTGGACTTGAACCGGGAGTATTAGAGCAAAAATACAAAAAAAAGTGAAGTACTAGCAGTAGGTCGAAATCTGCTTTCTACCGGTAGGTCAAAAACAGAAAGTTGTTCTACCAGTCGGTCATTTCTCACCTACTGGTAAAAATAGAAAGTTTTTCTATTGGTAGGTCAGAATGTGCTTTTTACCAGTAGAAGCGGAAAAATTTTAGAAAACGGCGTTTTTTGGGATTGTTGACTTGTCAATCTCCAGGCTATCTTCCTTAAAGCTTTTGGAGGAAAAATAAAGACTATTTTGGATGGACTAGGACTATCCATATTGGCTATATCTTTCGAGATATTTTTGGAGATTTTATATGAATAGGAGATAAACATAAAAGGAAAGAGGATCTCTAAAAATTAGTCATATATGTCTCATTCTCCTATAAATACCAACCCTTGGGAGCTTTGGAGACACACTATTTCCTCCTTGGATGTCCTCCAAGGATATGCTGCTCCTCTTTCTTCTTTATTCATTTATTTAGTTTAGTTTGCAAGCACAATTCTTCATTCTTTTCAATTCCGTTGAACAATTACGGTATTTTATTTCTTTTCTTCTAATTATTTTTTCAATTCTAATTTCAATACAAGGTATTTACTTTCATTCACAATTTTAATTCTTCCAATTTCAATTCTTGTATTCTTGCTTTCATTTACAATGATGTTTTCTTTAATTGCTTTCGATTTCAATTCAGTCATGTGTGAGTAGTTGTTTACCGGTTTGATCGGATGAAGTAGTCTCATTCGTGAATTAGGGATTTTGACTCAAAACTAGGGTTTTTCTATTGTTGAGTTATTTTGGTCAATTAAATGATTAAAGTCGAAAACGCTATAGATTGTATATCTTCTTACTTACCCGTACACAACTAAAGATTGTTTGAACAGTATATGATACCCCTTCCCTAGTTGAATTCAAGGATTCCAATCAGCTCAAGGATTAGAATCAGTTCAACACTGCAGTCCATGCGAGGCCAGATCTTCAAAGAGGGTCATCTTTGGCTAGCGCCATCTACCACCTGAGTGCGTTTGACTACAATCTCAAGTGAGTTATAGGGTTTGAATCAAAATGCATATTCACAATGAGGTGATCTCTACCGATCAATCTGTAAAACTCAGGTAAATTTGGAATTTTTATGAAAAGGGCAAAACGGTAATTAATCGCTACGGTACAGGTTGAAAACCCAAATTTTTCTAAAACTCGGATGAAGAAACAGACCTCACCGTTGGATTCATCTCGTAAAATCTAGTTATCTTGTCAATTTTTGTTGAATTTCGAGACAGTCGGATTTTTCGCGTTTTACGAGGCGATCGGATGTCGCGTGACCAAAATAAATGCGATCAGGAATTTATTTGCAAAAATTGGAAAATAATTTAAAGTTGGTTCAAATAAAAATATTTTGAACTTGAACCGGGACGAAATTTAATTGTTTCGGGACGAAATTTAATTGTTTCGGGACGAAATTCAACCAGGGAAAGGCAGACGTGTGGCGCAACGTGGGCCAAGTATCCAAGGAGTATAAATAGGGGAGAAAATCAGATTTTCTCCCCATTTTACCATCAGATTTTCGCTGGAAAAGAGAGAAGGAAGAGGAGAGGGAAAATCAAGGGATTCTTCAAGCTTCTCTCTACGATTTACGGCTTTCCTTTGGTTGAATCACCTCGGGCCAAGAACAAATAGTGTTTTACTCGACATGGACTACAAAACCATATCAAAAATCGAAGGTTTGGACGAAGTTCAAAGGATGGAATTTTGTTAATCAAGGTTTAGAGCTTGATTTGGGTCTTGGAAGACTTTCTACCACTTGTTTTACGCTTCAAAAGGTAGAGTTCCTTTCCTAATTAGGTTTATTTCCAACATAGAGTTGATATATGGAATGGGTAGGGTGTTAGAGATGTAATCTCATATATAGCACATACCTATGGTATTTGAATTGTGGAAAATGGGTATTAAGAATGGTTAAAATCAATTCTAACATGAATTGGGTTTGTTGAAGTTACTTGCTTGTGATTTCTTGAGAAATGTATTGATCTGGCATGCTATGTGTTACATTTATGCCTAAGTGGATTAAGTGTGTTATTTGCATTGATTATGTTATAACATGCTTGGAATTTGATGTTGAAAAAAATATTGGTATATGCATTAGGATATATTGACATTGAGAACTTTGAAAGGTTGAAGGAGTATTGTTCATATTGTGCTCATGGCATATTGAACTTGACATTGAGAAATTCAATTATACATTTTATTTGCATAGGCACGGGAAATATCACATTCGTGGGCATGTGACATGAGTGTGGGTGTGTGCATGGTTTTGATCAAACACCACTCTTGGTGGATGATGCGTGAGCTCGAAAAAATTGGATCAAGGTTTGATTGAGTCGCACGGGTTGCATAAAAAAATGGGTCGAGGTAAGCAAGAAGGGCTAGACTATCCCTCGGGTGCAAGACCCAGTGATTTGAATATGCACTCCATTGGTATCGAGTTCATAAAGTGTGTCGGCGTACGCAGAGCCATTGATGGAAGTCCATAGATGACGTGTCGGTTGGGTGCCCGTTGATGGAAGTTCATAGATACCCACTCCAAGAGAGACCCGGGATTTATAATGGTCATTGGATGTGTAACATCAATGGCTGGGGCTTGGAATGCCCGAATTCATACACATGATATTGTATGTGTTATGGGAGCCGGTGAATGCTCGGGTTGAGTTGCATGTGTGAGTATCATCTCATAACATGGCATGACATGGAGAATTACATTATGAATTGCATATTCTTAAATGGATTGTTTGTGGATTGTTGAATTGCATGTGAGCATTTTATAAGCATCTAGGTTGGGGAGTAGTCTCTTTAGGAGATACTCTATTGAGCATGACTCACCCTTTATGGGGACAATATTTTGAGTGTGGGACATGCGCCGGTGGATGGTTTTCACTCAGGCCCTTACTGATGAAGAAAAGTTGAGATGTGGCTTTAAATTACGTTTTTGTAAAACTAATATGTAAATTAGATTTTGGACATGTAACATTGTGAAAAGGATTGTAAAACAAATTCTTATGGACTATGTTTTGTGTAAAATTTCATGTTACATGAGTTTGGGTTGATGATGTATGAGGTTGTAATGAATTGGAATTGAAAAATGATCGACTCAGGGAAAAACTGGGCACTTCTACCGGTAGAACGTCGAGTACCTACCGGTAGAAGAATTCCAGTAGGCAGTTCTACCGGTAGAACATCGAATTTTTTACAGTTAGAACATTGATCACATACTGGTAGGAAAATTCCAGTGAGTTCTCCTATCGGTGGAACGATGATTTCCTACCGGTAGGAGCATTCCAGTGAGCACTCCTACCAGTAGGACTCAGAGATCTTCTACCGGTAGGTTTTTTTTAGTTTTAAAAAATTTAAAATGCTTTTGCTAAACCTCCGGACATCGACTCCTTTTGCTCAATGGAGGTAGATGGGGGTAATAATGAGTATAAATTGATATATATTGGGTCTTGGATTGGTCTAATGATTGAAAGTACAAAGGTCATGCATTTGGGGGTGCCCGGTACAAGGGATACTATGTCCAAACTCTGTGTCGGTTATGATTCCGGTGAAGGGGATGTCATTGACGTGGTGTCAGGTTGTGCGGCATTTACGGGTACTTCTGTGCGTTGATGGGCGATCAACGGGTTGATAAAAGACCCCCGATTTTAGGGGTGTCACACAATTGATTATGTTATTTAATTGTTATATTTTTAAGCAAACAATTTCTCCAATCAACTCTTAAAAATTCAAGGTTGTATTTTAATTTGACCATCACCTCTCGAATTTGTTCTTTGTTTTCCCTGGGGAGACAACTTCGGTAATCGACCGAGTTACTAAACGATAATTTCATGTGCTTGGGAATTCGTCTATAATTTAATCAAAGAGTAAGCAATGTACGTAGGTTAATTAGCAAGAATTTATAGACTGAATATATCTGGTCCACAAATCTCCACCTTCTAAATCAAACCCGTAGGGCCACAAAGTTTTAGGAAGCGCGTATACTAATGCATCAGTATTTAAAAAAAAAAATTATTTTCAAGAATAGTATACTAACCCTCAACCTCGAACCTTGTGAACGAATAGTGGTTTGGAACCCCGCAATGAACCAATACCCCACTACGAGTAATAGAAAACCTTCGAATCCCTCAACGTAAGAAACACGTCTAAACACTCTGCAATATAAGTTCGAATGCAACCCAAGTTCATCAATCCCAACATAAAATAGATGTAAGCCAAGTCTTTCAATAAAATTCACGTATACCATGAACAACAATTCCTCAATTTCCAAAATGGAGAGTGCTTCAGTAAAAAACATGCATAAGATTGCAAGAAAACATTATCAATTAAGCATTATCCAAGATCCAGGGTTTACGAGTCAAAAACGTTTAATCATATATAAATAATGTATTTTCCAATGAGAACTAATCATGTTTTTGCAAGAAATTCAAAAGAGTTATAGATCTAGAGTGTATATATGTAGTTTAGTCAAAAATTACATATAAATAGCCTTGGCCTTAATGAATAAGAAAGGGAGAAAAAAACCTGCCTTAATTCCACCTAAAATTGCTCTTGTCGTAATTTAGCCCAACCAACTATTCTTCCCCCTTTTCTTCTCTCCAAGACTCTACTAGGCCCCCTTAGGAATGAAAAACATATCAATAAACCCTAAAATGTGTCCCTAGGTATTTATTGGTCAAAACGACGAACCATGATCGGGGACAAAAATAGTGTTTCAATTCAAAAGCCTTCTGCTTCCAATATCTCCCTTTCACCCTGATCAGGTTAATAAGACTACACCTCTTTTCAAATTGGTAGATTTTTGTTCAAATGGACTTAACTTTTTGCCAAAACTTCCAAGACAATTTTGGCCTAACTAGAAGTCGATTCACGAAATTTTCATGAAATACACTTTTGTAGCTCTCAAAGTCTATTTTCCAATGCCAAAAACATAAGCTCAATTGGAAATTAGGATAAAAATTTATGGCTAAAATAATGCAGAAATGTCAAATTCCTTTTTACCCGAATTTTCTCCAAAACATGTTTAAGGCCTGAAATACCTCCAAACTTTTAATACACCTCATATAACCTATTCCAATGTTTATTGACTTCTCAGCTTCAATTATAACATTATTTTGACCTAAAATTATTTAAAAACTTTCCTAACTATCCTTCTCAAGATTAAACTCCTCTGTAACTAAATTTAACTTGAAAGTCAATGCGCGCAAAACTCAAATTTCATGATCATTCTTTGAACAATGATATGAAATTTTCATCATTATTTTATTTATTTTATAATAAATCTTAAGATAATACTCTTCATATTTGATTATAGTACAAGGTCTTACATCTATAGCAAGAAGGTTCAGCTTTACTTCCACTCACATGGTGTCATGGTGCTTACAAATTACCTCTTACAACAAACATTACAGAGGCTCAGTGTCCTAGAAGGGTTGGCCAAATGGGGAATCTAGTTAGGAGAATTTGACATAAGTTTTCGGCCAAGGACAGTTGTGAAGGGGCAAACAGTTGTTGAATTTATTACAGAGTTCACCATCCACACAAAACAAGTAGAACCTGGAAAGCTATATATAGATGGATCTTCGAGGGAAGTAGAACCTTGAATGCCCGAAGTTTTAGTTTCAGGGCTTCATACAAAGTGGTTAGGTATGAAGCACTTGTGGCTGGACTTAAGCTTGCAAAAGCCCTAGAAGTTGAGTGGCTTCATGCTCCTAGTAACTCCCAGCTGGTTGTAAGGCAAGTAATATGCATCTATAAAGCAAAAGACTTGAGGATGACCTTTTATTTATACCTAGTCCAAACAATGATTAAAGATTTTGATTATTTCCAAGTCTTACAGATTCCACGAGCTCAGAAAATGCACACGGATACGTTGGCTTGGTTGCCCTTAACCTTTAGTGATGAGCTAACAAGGGTGATCTCACTAGAGTTCCTATCCACCCCAA
Source organism: Ilex aquifolium (assembly GCA_951799425.1). Taxonomy (NCBI): domain Eukaryota; kingdom Viridiplantae; phylum Streptophyta; class Magnoliopsida; order Aquifoliales; family Aquifoliaceae; genus Ilex; species Ilex aquifolium. Next base: position 28,506,269 of record OX637395.1, on the reverse strand, counting down.
ACACTAAATTCGAAGAAATTCAGATCACCGACTTGGAGAAAAGCTAGATTGATCCAATCTTTGCATATTTAAAGCACAATACTCTTTCCCTATATCCAAATGAAGCTAAAAAATTGTAGAGATGGGCCACTAAGTAGACACTTACCAATGATATCTTCTATAAGTGGGAATATTATTTCCCTTACAATGTTTAAGATCCATTTAGGTGGAGTATATATTGTATGAGATCCATGAAGGCGTTTGTAGTAACCATATTTGGGAGGGAGAGCCCTGGTGCACAAGAATCTTCACTAGGGCTATTTTCTGGTCAACTATGAGAAAGGATGCTCATGACTATGTTGGAAGATGTGAGAAATGTCAGACATTTTCCAATGTTCCTAGGAATTGGTCCCAATATCAAGCCTGTGGCCATTCACCTAATGGGTAATAGATCTTATAGGACCATTACTGCGAGGTAGGAGTTAGTTAGTGTAAGTTCACAGTGGTGGCTATTGATTATTTCACCAAATGAGTAGAAGCCAAACCCTTGGCCTCAATTGGAGAACTGAAAATTAGGAGTTTCATATGGAAGTCTACTATGTGCAAGTTTGGTATTCCCAGGGCATTGATAACGATAATGGAAAGTAGTTTAACGATCAAGCTTTCAGAAGGTTTTCTCAGGAACTTGAAATAAAGAATCACTATTTCTCCCCAACTCATCCTCAAGCAAATGAACAATTAGATGTCACAATTAGGCCGGACCTTGCTCAAAGCCTTAAAAACTAGATTGGAAGCATCAAAGGGTTTATGGGTAGAAGAGTTTCTCAATATTTTATGGGGATATAGGACTACGATTAGGTCACCCACCAGAGAAACTCCATATTCATTGGCCTTTGGGGTGGAAATAGTGATCCCAATAGAGATTGGGATGCAAACTTTTTGCACCCAATTTTTTGATGAACTATAAATGATCAGCAATCGAAGCTCAGCGTAGACCTCCTCAAAGAAAAAAAGAGAGCAAGCCCGAGTTAGAATGATGGCATATCAAGGTCGAGTAGCTTGGTATTACAATTCGAGAGTCAAACCTTGAGAATTTGGGTAGGGACTTAGTTTCAAGAAGGGTGGTCTTGGCCACAAAAGAGCCGCATGAAAGAAAACTTGCACCTAATTAGGAGGGACCTTATCAAGTGGCTAAAGTACTGAGGCTAAACATTTATCATCTGCAAACATTGTATGGAAAGTTGTTCCTACATCCTTGGAATTCAGAACATCTGCGAAAGTATTATCAATAAGTTTGTTACATGCCTCAAAAGGAATTTAGCTTACCTAGTTAGCATGTAATAAGAGTGTTTCACTCAATTTAGCTAAATGCTTATGTATTCTCAGTATTAGCAAATAAATTTTGCAACTCTTTCATTGAAAAGGAAGTACATATACCGAAAAAAAAAAAGAAAATAAAGCACAAAAGAGGGAACAAAAGAAGGTAAGAGCTCAAGTAGGCTTGCTCTCCACTTCTTCGCCTCCATCCTCTTTTTTAGCAACAAACGCCATATCATCCTCAATTTGAAAGTTGGACAAATCCAGACAAGGTTACTCAATGCTAGATTGCTTGCAACATTCCTCACACCCACTCATGAAGAATTCTAGGGTGAGAGCAGAAAACTCCTTGGATTTCTTAGAGTCTCAAGTTGCTGAGGCCCGAGCTAACTCAATTTTGACCACCTTATCCTCAGCTCATTTAAGAGTTTCAGAAAGCTCGGCCACCTGAATTTGAATAGAATTTTTCTCATTTTTTTGCCTCAGTATCTCCCTCTACAACACTAACTACCTTCGCTGCAGCCTCCATAATTTTTTCTTTAACTGCAGATAGTTTCCCCTGTAGCTCGCCTTTTCAGCATTGTTATAGAGGCAATGGAACTCTTGGTCTTCTCATGCTCAGCCTTCTCTGCCTCAAGGCTCTCCTTGGTGGACTTCAGCCCGGTGTAGACTTAAGCAATCTACTTCTAGTATATCTCAAACTACTCGAAGCATACTTTCTCGGTCCTTATGGCTAAATTAGTCAAACTATCTGATAAGGTGGCAACTTGACAGAGGAAAACAAGAAAATAAAGACACAAACAAATAAGAAAGGTTACCTTTGCAATTGTATGAGCAAGCATATGAGACATTTTCACTGGCCCAAGATCAAAATACGATGCACCTCTTTGTCTTCAAACAAATCCTCCACAATAGGAAGATTAGACTCCTTATCATCCAATACTAAGGCCTTAATCTCCTCATCGATAATTTTCCCCTTTTCTTTGCCTTGGGAAAGATTTTGGGAGGATCTATGTTCATCGCAGGAGGCTGAGGAGGGGAACCCTCTATTTCCAAAGGAGTAGGAAGGGGCATGAACTCCTCGGGATGAACTCCTGTAAGTCCGTGAAGGATGAGGCCGTTTTGCTAGAGGTTGGGCTAAGACCCCTTTGGCTTTTGGAATCTTCGAACAGGTGGACTTTACTATCTTGGGCCAAAAACGCTAGAACCATCAAATGCCTTCCTAGTAGCAAGCTCCCACTTGTCGATCTTGGGGATCATCTTTGAAGAACAAAGGAAAATTCATTTAGAAGAAAGATGTCAAAAAGAACCAACAACGTCTAACCAACCAAACCCTACTAGAAGAAGTGGACGAAGGGAGTTCTAGGATCAAAGTAGAGCTCTGAATGAGAGGGCGAACAAGGATTTCTCATTCACCACTTCTAAAAAGTCCTTCATCTTGTACGAAAAAGCCTTGCCCACTCTTTACTAAAACGCTAAGGGTAATGGCTCAACTTTACAAGCAAAAGAAATTAGACTAGTTCAGTTCGACACTACCTATGGAAAAATAATAATCATAAAATTTTAAGGCCTTGTACCAAATTTAAATATGAATAATATTATCTTAAAATTTGTTCTAAAATAATTACAATGATGATTCGGGACCACCAGGGTCGGATTCTCATGACTTTTGGCTTGTTTCTGGGGCATCAGCCTATTCTGTATGCGGAGATATAGGCTGTTTATGCTGGGTTGGAGTTGGCCGCAGATTTGGGAGCTTCAGAGTTGGTAGTGGAGTCAGATTCAACTACAGTGGTTTCTTGGGTTTATTCTCAGGGTACTGGATGCAGGGTTTATGCTTATCTGCTTGCTCGGATTCGGCTTCTGTGTGCTTCTCTCTCGGCTCGCGTCTGCCACGTCCTGCGGGAGGCGAATCAGGCTGCCGACTTCATGGCTAATTGGGCTTGTTCTCAGCAGCTCAATCAGCGATTTCCTGATTCGTCATCCCTTCTTTCTGGGATTGCTAGCATCCTCGTCTTGGATGCTCGACAGACTTCTCACGTTCGTCGGTGAGTTTTTTATTTTCATTTATGTTTTCAGTTATTTTGTTATGTGGGGAGTCCCCACTTTGTTTTAATGTTTTTGGTGGTGAGTCATCACCTTGCTTTTGCTTTAATCCTCCCACTTTGTACTTCTGGAGGCTTGGCTCTTTGTCCTCCTCCCTTGTACTTTTTCCCTTTTAGTTATATATACAGGTAAGGGTCCTGCCAAACCCCCCACCCACACTGGGTGGCTTTGCGAAAAAATAAAAAATAATTACAATGATGATGGAAACTTTGAATAATTATTCAAAAAATAACCGTGAAGTTTGAGTTTCGTTTGTATTTACTTTTGAGTCAAAATTTAGTTTCGGAGGAGTTTATGTAACGTCCCAAAATTCGTCCTATAAGGCATTACTATCTAAAAATCATCAAATCATGAGAGCAACTACAATAATCATTAAATAATAAACCATTCATCCATTTTTCAAAGAATAAATACTAAAACCAATAAAATATCATAATTTCTCCAACTTACAATTTAAAACCAAATAGTATCTAGCAGCGGAATAATAAAACTAACTGAAACATTGTTTCACAAAAATCTCTCTAATACAATAATCAGAACTAAAACGAAGCATCTCTAAGCCTCCACTTCAGGATCCTCATACTGACCCTCTCTAGCCTCGAAATCAACCTACTCATCTAACTCGAAATCCTCATCGTTACCAAAATCTGTAATGTGTTGTAGGGGGTGAGCAAAAGTCTATAGGAAATTCCTCTCAAATCCAAACAAGGTTTTAAAACAACAAAGAAGGCAAGTATCTTTTGAAAAATAGCATTTATAAATTTTTGAAAGTAAAACAATGGTAGTCACAATGATCTCAAGTGTACGGAATACAGTAAATCAATGACAAGAATAAACATGTTATAATTAAAACAATCAATTAATAACTCAGTAGCATCATCCTATATTCTCATGTATGTTGGTTGCTTCTCAGGAATCAACACAATGATTCTATCTCGTTCACCCATCACAACCACACAATCTCAATCATTCCCCGCAGGGCACATCATAAACCACTTTAGGAAGGGCGTATACCATCTCCCACGGCATTGACGAATCCTTCCCAAGAAAGGTATACCATCCTTCAGTCTCAAACCTACGTGAACAATAGTGGTTGCTCTCACAAACAACAATCCACTACAAGTGTTAGGCAACCATCTCACCCCCACTGGGATAAACTAACCTCTAACACTCTATGGCAGCTCTCGAAGGCAATTCAAGTTCGTCACAACAAACCATACAAGAGATGAAACCAAAAATTTCTCAACAACCACAATCTTAACCAATCACAATTTTCATTACCAATTCAAGTATCACAATTTCACAATTCTCAATATACTATAATAATAAGGAATTAAAATATGCAAGAGATCATCTCAAGAAAACATTCACAATTTCAATATCAAAATTCTAGGATTTAGCCAAAAATCATAATTTCTTGAACCAAGAATAAGTATTAGATGAAAACATTATTTAATCAAGAATAGGAATTTAGAAATCAAGAATCCATGTATTTAGCAAAACTAGGGTTTTGGAAATTCAAGAACAAATATTCTTTGAACCCAAACATGTATTTTATGTTTCAATGATAAAGAAACCAAGAACTCACAAATATTTATCATATAACTATCAAGATTATTGAAAAAATACATAGATAATATCCTAAGTCTCAATGAAAGAACTCAAGAAGAATCTCCTACCTCGATTCCGTAGTTTTTGTGTGAAAACCTAGCGTATTTGATTCGTTTCAACGTGAAAATCCCCCTTAATCTCGTGTTTCTCATCTTCTTTCTTGCTCTCCAAGGCTCTCTAGGGTTAGAACTAATGAAATAGGGCTAAGGAAAGCATCCTTGGGTATTTATAGTATGAGAAAACAGTCTAATCGGCGCAAATCTGAAACTCAGAGTCTCGACCTCACGTTCGAACTAGAGGCTTGACGTTCGAACTATCTACCTGACATTCGAACGTAATTTTGGCGTTCGAACGTTGCTTGCTCCCAATATTTTTTCTTTTCCATCAGAGTTCTGTCAGATACAAAAGTACTAGGAGTCACTGTTGTTCGAACGGACTCCCATTTTTAGCTGAACTTCCAATGAAGTGTTAGCCTATTTAGAGGTCGATTTGGAAAATCTTCATGAAATACTCTTTTGTAGCCCTGGAATTCTAATGTCTACTGTAAAACTTTCAGATCAACCAGACATCAGGGTAAAAAGTTATGGTCTAATTACTAAGGCAATGTCAAATTCATTCCTACCAGAATTCTATCTAAAATGTGATTTAACTCCGAAATACTTCCTAACTTCTACTAAACACCCTATAACCTTGCTTAAAATTTTTATTTCTACTCTTACAATCTATATAGTTCATGCTTACATCATTACATATATGAGCATTTCAAATTAATTACATTACTACATAAAAATAAGAATGAGAGGGTTTACAGTTTAAGCTTGACAAGGGTAGTTAGGTAAGTTTTTAAATATTTTTTGGTCAAAATAAAGTTAACATTGAATCTTGAAGGTAAAAAAAATATCGGGATAGGAGATATGGGGGTATTAGAAGCTTGGAGGTGTTTCAGGTGCAAAACGCATTTTGGAGAGAATTTGGATAGGATGAATTTGACACTACTTTAGTATTTTGAACATGAATTTTTACCGAGGTTAAAAATAACATGAATTTTTAATCCGATGTCTTATTATTATGGTATTAGAAAGTATACTTCAAGAGTTATAAAAGTGTATTTCATAAAATTTTCATGAATCGGTCTCTAACTAGGTCACAATCGAGTCGAAAATCTATGACAGAAAGTCACTAGTGTCTGGACGGTTTTGGGTTCATCCGAACGCCAGTTTAAAAAAATGAAACTATACGTATGATCAATAAAAATAAGAAAGAGTAAGTAAGAAACACCCTGACACCTTTACCATCGTCCAAACGCCTCATTAAAAAGACCTCGATAAGTTTTTAGAATTTTCTCTATTTTTGACATTATAAATACCCTAGGGCCGTGTTTTAGAGTTTCTATACATATTTTTTAACCCTAATAAGCCTATGAGAGTTTGTAGAGAAGGAAAGAGAAGAAACAGGCTAGATCTTGAACGATTAACCCATGGTAATCACACCAAAACATGTTAGGATCTACTATTGGCAGATTAAGGCAGGGTTTCTTTCCCATTCTTATTCATTATTGGATTAGGGTGAAGCATATGTATATTTTTTTATTTTGATTCTTATATATATGATATATCTACAATGATTTCATATGCTTTTCAATTACATGAGTTATTTCTTGGAAAATTACATGTTTTACATCCAAATTGTATATTCTTGATGAAAAATCCTAAATCTTGAATATTGTCAACTTGAATACATCTTTTTACCTTTTTACAATCTCTTGCATGTTTTAATTTGATCACTCTTCTATTTTGAGAATTGTGGGATTTCAAATTGTGAGATACGTGAATTTTATTGAAAGTTCGGATATTATCTCTTATGGGGGTGGGTGTGATGAACGTGGATTACACTCGAATGTATATCATAGAGTGTTTAGATGAATTTCTTACCCCGAATGGTTTGAAGGTTTCCTATCACTCGTAGTAGAGTGGTTTTGCTCCTTGCGAGGTTCCAAGAATTTGCACTATTCACTCACAGTAATCGAGACTGGGGATTAGTATACTAGTCCTGGGAAGATTTCGTCAATGCCGATAAGTCGGTATACACACTTCCTAAAGTGTTGTGGCCTTGTGGTGAATTGATTTGATAATTTGGGTGTGAGTGTGGGCCAGATATAGCCAATGTGTGAATTTCAGTTAATCAACCTACGTACATGAGATATGTTTGTTATGGCTCCTTTAGTTTGGAACATCTTGGTTATGATCTTTTGCTATAGGAAATTTCTACTGTATGTTATGGTTTTCTAAATAATGTTACTCTTGTGTGAATCTATTGATTAAGTACCGTAAACTTGAGGTCATTACTAAATGTTACCTATTTTACTTCAAAAGCTATATATGTTATTTTTGGTAAATTGAGACCGATCTATTTGTAGATTTTTGTAAACCTTCTTTAGGTTTGAGAAAGTTTTACTACTGAACTTATTGTGTTCACCCCTTCCACTAACATTTTTTAGATTTTGGTAACGAAAAGGATACTACCTTAGGTGTGTATGAGGTTGAAGCGGACCAGGAGGTGGATCCAGCTTTTGAGGCTTAGGGATTGATTTACTTATTTTAGTTTCAACTGTTTGATGATAGAATAATATTTATGAATGTTTTCTAATTAGGGAGAGATATTTGTTTTATTTAAGGTTTGGGATGTAACCTTTGATTGTTCAATTATGTCTATTTTGGGATTTTTGTTTAGTTATATGACGTTGGTGATTGGTTTTGATTTATTTAATGGTATTTTAGTTTTATGTTCTCATGATTTTGATGGTTATTTTTTAGTTAGCATCATTTTGTGAAATTGGGGTGTAACTAAAATTGACACTTACTAATAGATGGGGGAGTGCCCCAAAGGTGGGGAACAAGAAAGGGATGGGCAGGAATGGGTTCCTAAGAAGCATATTTCCATCCAGAGTCGAACACAAAGAAGAATTTGTCCTTCTAGCACTTAACTGATAAAGGAAAACATGTACTCCAACTTAAGAAACAAAACCGATAAAAGTGAAATTGAAAGGGATGTCTCCAACCTATCCAGCTTGAAATATTTTCAAATAGAAAAGCATAAAAGAAGAATATTAGAAAGGAATGTACCATGTTCCAGAGGTCCGAACTTAGGGGCTAGATGTTACAGTTATAAAGGAGTGTTTCCCACATTTATAATGGTTCTTACGTTCTCCGTTTCCCAAGTAATTGGCAAAAGCATTAAAACACCCCACGTGATTGGCACGCTAAGCCAAACTAAGGGGGCAACTGATAGGGCAATCTAACCTAGTTCAATTAGTATTTTCTTTATCTTTTTTATTGTCGAACTTAAGCATCGGAGGGTCGACTACTGGAGCAAGCCCCTCCAGTCTTTGACTTCCTTTGCAAGTGGAGAGCACATCCCAGTGATCACATCAGGGAGATTGAATTTTGCCATCAACATATTCCAAGCAGAGGTTGTAATGAATGTGAAGATGCCTTTATATGTGTGTGTGTTGGGGGGGGGGGGGGGGAAGAGAAGGAGCTAGAGAGCTTCAACCATCTCTCTCTTTCTCTCTCTTCCTCTATCTACACGTTCTTTTGGATTCGAACTTTGGTCTGTGTAATCAATTGGGTAGAAGCAAAAGCGTCATAGCCAGTTTCCATAGAAAGAAAAGGGAGAGAGGGACTGATGTAAAGAGAGGGCATTGTAATGAAATTTGGATGAAATGATGAGGGTGTTTTTGTATTTTTATGATTATGTAATGAACATCCACTTTTATACTTTTCTCACTAGTGCAGGGAGGCTTATTACAAAAGTTTAAAGTTGAGGGAAGTGTTAGATCACATTTTGTAATTGACTAATTTCGTGGAATCCATTATAAATCTCAACATTTTTTATGGTCATAATGTTATCAAATTGAAGATCTAAAAGCGTCATTGAAGGAAGGAGATCAAACTTTAATCCAACATCATTCAACCTCCTTATGCACCTTCATGCTTGGGACGAAGGTAATGACCTAGACATATAAGATGAACCCTTAATTACTTTTAACTTAGAATGAAAATATAAATGGAAGCAATACGTGTATAGTCATTACCCGTGCCTGAAGGCACTATACAACAAACAAAAAAATCTTAAACAATTACTCAAATTTAAAAGGAATTGTCTAAAAATATTCATATCAATTCCTCTTTTAAAATGACTCGAAATATATTATCGATCCTCCATATTAATGAAACTATCATAAAAATATATAAAAACTCCCCAAAACAACACCATATATACAAATGCCTCAGGAAAAAAAAAAAAAAAAAAACAAGTACTAACATAACCTATTGAAATTTACAATCTTTAAGCAAGATTTATTGCTCATTTATAATACTCACGAATTTATCACCTCTACTGCCACTCAATTCAATAACACAACATAATTATAAACTCATCCACCATATTTTCAATCCACCTTATCCCCATGTAATCAATACCTCAAGCAAAAAAAAAAAAATTACTAACAAAATGTAAGTAAATTCACAATCTTTAAGCGATAAATAAAATCAATCAAATCTTGCTCATTTATAAAACTCATAAATTTATCAACACTATCACCATTTATCCCCAAATTACACAATATAATTATAAATTTAATTACCAAATATCAAATCCTTCACATATAAATATACACAGAAATACATCCACACACATTTCTTTTTTGGTTACCAACAAACCCTCCTAACCAATAACTGTTTTTATTGCAAATATAATAATTCAAGTTTTAAGATAAAATAATAACAAATTCATGTTTGATTAAAAAAACAGAGTAAAAGTTGCGGACATTCCCTGAGTTTTGACAATATTACATAAACACCTCCTGACAGTTTATAAATAACACGGAGACCCCCTGAGATTAGAAATTCATTGCACAGAGACCCCCTTAGTCTTCCTTTCGTCAATGTTGCTAACGAAAATTAATAATTTCATCCCAAAAAAATTTATTCTTTTTACAATTGCCCTTCTCCAAATTTAGCGCCAAAAAAATTAAAAATTTAATAAAAATCAAATAAATTTTATTTAATACCCAAAAAATTGATTAAATGAAGTTCAATATTAATTTGACAAAGTTGATATAAATTAGACAAAATTAAATGTCAATTTTTTGATAAAATTATATATTAATTTACAATCTAAGGTTCATTTTGTGTTTAATATTATTTGGTGTTTGTTTAATATTATTTAGTTTTTATAATCAATGTGCTATTTTTTATTTACATTAAGTGTTATTTACAAATTAAGAAGTAAATGGCAAAATACATGTCGTCAAATATATAAAAATTTTGAATTAGTTTCACGGAATAAATAATTGCATAACATATAGTTTCATCTGTTTTATGGGGTAAATAATAACAAAAACATCATAGGGGAAACAAAAAAAAAATAATAGTATGAGAGAGAGAGAAATAATATAAGATAGATAGATAGAAAAAGTTATATGAGATATGAGAATCTTAGAGTTGTAAAATGAATAAAAGTCCAATTAGGATCATTGGATCAAAACGATCTGAATCGTGAAAAGCTCAAAACAAACAATCTAACTACTTTATTATTTTTGAATGCTTGATTTATTTTTTTGTCAGATATTGTCCAATATTCTTTTTTATGCTCATATCAGATAACTAATTTCTTTTGTTGGATGTGATGAGTAGGTTTTTTTGAATATTGTACATTTTACGTTCATGATGATTAATTGATCTTTTTGAAGTTTGAAGAATCGCTTTCTGGTTTTTGCTTGATCTTATTCAAATAAAAAAAATACATTAGAGCTTGGTGTTTTGCCTTTTTTTTTTTTTTATGGTTTTTGGAGAGCATTCATTTTTATTTAATTTATATGTACTGTTTTCATCTTCTTTATTTTGTTAATTGTTAATTGCATAGATCATTTAAACATTGAGTATTCTTGGGTGCATGCAATATGAATTTTTTGTTTACGGAATTCATATGTTGTTATGGAATTCGTTTACGTGGTTGCGTTATTTGGTAAATGGTTGTCTTAGGCAGAACTGTGTAATAGTGAGACCTTTTGTAGCCTTTTGATGTATGAAAATAAATTATGTATACAGGTTGAAAATTATCTGGGGGTCTATTTTGAGGGGAAATTCTGGCCAGTTTTTTTTAAAAATATATGGAGGGTTTAACAAGATCAATTGAAGCAATCATTTTGATTTGTTTCAATTTTGCTTGAATTTTGAACTTCTATTGTAGCAATTTTTATATGAGAGTTGATATGGATGTTCATTAAATGCGTTCGTTTGGAATTGTGGGTTGGATTTGATATATGCAGATACATATGGATGAAGTTGAACTTTATTCTATTGTTGATTTTATTTTGTTGTAGTAGTTGATAAATGGTTTTGTTAAGACAGAATTAGGGTGTGATATTAAATTCAATAAATGAATTGGGCCGTGTTTTCTTTAAATTCATGTGTTTCTTGTATTAGCTATTCGATAAATTATGTACACAAATTGATATTTTTTTGTATTCAGTTTTTAAAGTAAACTCCGTCAATTTTTTTTTAATATTGATTGTGGGTTCAGATTGATTTAAAATGACATAACTAAAAAAAATAAATAAATAAATAAATTGCAACTTGAAATATTTGTATGCTATTGAAACTATTTGTATTACATGATTAATGCTCGATTTTGTGTTGCACAATCTCATCAGATACGGATTTTGTCTATTTTTTAAAAAAAGTGGTCGTCGCAATTTGATATAGTGACTTGATTTTTTGAGGTGCTCGATTTTTATATTGCATCGTGCCTTCAGGCATGGGTTACTTCATGATTCATTGGTTCACTGTTAAATTTTCCTAGTTAAAAACAGTGGTAAATGAAGTCACCTCTATATTATACTAGTTGGTACACACATGCGTTGCACGTGAATCGTTTTGAATATGAAAATTGTCAATAGAAGTGTTATTTAATCATATAAACCCTCAATTTTTTCTTTTATGTGGCATTTTACATTGCTAAATATTAATCTAAAAATAATAATTTTAGACAATTCATTGTTTCTCCATAAACCAACAAAGACAACATGACCAAAACATATAGACACATTTTTTTAATCGTAATTTGTTGTCAACAAAACTAATCTTTATTGTTAGGACCTTGAACTATTCACATGGAGAATAGTACCCAATGACGTGTTTCACTTCATAGCAGGTTATTATCCACAAGGCAAAGAAAATGTGCACTATTCACTATATATTTTAAGATTAGAGAGATCGCCTAAATCATCTAGCTTTATTGTAACTTATTTTATCTCATATGTTTTCTCATCTAAACTAAACACCAAACAATGGTTATCCTTTAGATTTCGCATATAAGTTGATAAAGCAATTGTGTTATGGATATATTTATATTTGACTCTATCGAAGCAAGATAAGAATGTGAGAGTAGAGTATCTAATATCTACGTCTATGTCTCTTGGCTTCCTTTTGTTCAATATCTACTAATCAATACATGAAGGGTAAAATAATATTCCTAATCAATGGTTTGAATGCATCTATCCACATTGAGAACAAATTGTAGAAAAATAACGCATCTCTCCACATTGAGAACAAATTGTAGAAAAATAACAAATTGAAAAATCCTCAACAAAGTTGTTATAAGAAAATTAAAGTTTTGTAAATGCAATGGCAAGTATAATCGGTGCACAACTACTATTTCCAATTGTGATTTACAAGCTAATATAACAAACACAGGGTTTGTATTCATAAATAAACACTACACAAAAGCTAACCAACCACTAAACTACTTGAGTTTAAAAAGTTTTGTCATTGTTTTTCTCTAGCCTCATGGTAGAATTTTCGGGCTAAGAAAGGTGTAACACAAATTTATTTAGACCAATAATAGCAGCATAGAATTTTCTTGTCCCTTGATATCTAGCTTAAATTCGTTAGAAAATTGCGTTAGTATAAATGTTAAAGTTTCCAATTTTAAAAACTTTTGAATCATATAACCTATGATTAAAAAATCAAAGTAAAAAAGCACGGTTGATTAGGTCACCCTAACTGAGTGGAAGTTCTAATTTAGTTGGAAGTTTGACTATGTCAAAGAATTGATATGGCCCATACGGATAGGAAGAAGCACAAATCCAAATGCATATAACTACTCATACTGGATGAAATTGATCAGAAGCACATTGTGGGCAAATGACATTTGATTTCTTGTCTTTGTTAACATCTTTCTCCATTAAGTCACACATTATAAAATAGTCTTATAACCCAAAATATTAGCAATCTTCAATGATTAAATAAAACATAAACTATTAGCAAAGATAAGAAATAAAACATGAGACAAGCGGAGCACTTGGGAAAACAAGATGTCACTCAATTAAATAAAAATAAACAGATCAAGGAAAAGAAAACTAGTACCCATTAAGGCAGCCTTTTCATTTCAGCACACAATGAGAGAGGAAGAGAGAGGGCAAAAGTCTACTAAATATTAGACCATAAGGATTTTTAAGAGAGAATCAATCAGACAAAGAGATGAGAATATGAAACGATTGAAGTTTCAACTAATATTTACTGGTTGAATACTTAATATAGGTACCTGTAAGGTTTAAATGTATATGGTTTTGTGTATAGCGTGACTATGGAAAGATGAAATGTCTATTTTCAAGTTTTAGCATATGATATATTCAATGTACATTTAATATTTGGTCCCCAGTGCATTAAACTTTAATAAATGTACCAAAAGAAAACCTTTCATTTTCCATTCCTACAAGCTGTAGCTCAAACCAACTGGTGCACCCACTTTTTATGCCAATAAATATACACAGCTGTTATTCAAGTATGAATATGAAGAATCAAGATATTTAAAGATTTATATAATAATACACACACATACACAAACACACACATATATATATAAATTAAATGAAAAAGTCTAGTATAGACATTAGTAGTTGTATTAAAGTTATTATAGTCAAACAAAAGTTTTATTGACATTTTATAATAGTATAGATATAGATAATAAGCTTTTTGACCATCATAACTGATTGACAGAAGATGAAAATTTCAACTGTACGATTGTAGACCCAATTCATAGTATTAAATTTTGTATTTATTAAGGTTACAGCAATTGGCTGCTGCGAAGTCTACATTTGCTTTTGATCTGTAAAAGTCTTCCAATTTAATGGCAGTAATTGTCTCTACCTAATTCTGGGCCTAATAATTGTAGACTTCTTCATATTTATCTCCCGTTTGCCTCCCCGGCTGTGGAGTAAATATCTATTATCGTGTTATTATTAACACATGATACTATAAGTTTTAATAATAAAATACCACATATATATAGTGAATCCTCCACATGCATGTAGTGATTAATTTGCGTCAATTTTGCATGTGTAATGTACATCATATATGTATTTATATGAAACAAACTATAACACTCTTTGTACGTGCCATTATCACTTGCATGTGAAAGATAGACCGGTTATCCAATGTATATGTTCAAGATATGACAAAAGGTACTCATGGCAAGAATAAAGGGTGAATCAATCACTATAAGAGCCTTACCCTAAAGTTTCATGTAGCCTGATACCATGTTAACCTAATTAATTTAAAATCAATTGTCAAGGAATGAAAAGATTCTCACATATCATATACTGCGTATTGTTTTACCAATATGGGACAAACTCTAATAGATATAATATCACAATTGTAGTGAACATGTATTTGGGTCCGCGATATGCTACTGTTGGGAATGACTGTAGATTTACAAGTGAATTAGAAACAAGGTTTTTCAAATTAATAGGTAACTTTATTTCTATCATCATAAACTATTTCACCTGAACTTAGTTATCTTGCCTATGATCTTCTTGGTTATACCACTAACCCTACATGATGACTAAGTCGCCATATTCTGAAACTCAATAAGTTAGAAAGTTCGGAGTCCCCAAGCTTGGTCATGTTCTATGGTCTGACTTGTTCACAGTCAAGAAAACAGGACAATCTATTGACTTCGTTGACGTTATAAAGACAAAGAACAGCCTATAAATAGCCTCACCCAATCAAAGAACAATCAAGCTTGGTCATGTTCTATGGTCTGACTTGTTCACAGTCAAGAAAACAGGACAATCTATTGACTTCGTTGACGTTATAAAGACAAAGAACAGCCTATAAATAGCCTCACCCAATCAAAGAACAATCAAGCTTTTAGTACTTCATTTCTCTTTTGCAAGGTTCTTACAACTTCAATCTCTCTCTCCTTTCTCTCTCTCTCCTTTCCTCCCATTTCAACAACAAAAAAAAAAACTCTCTCCTTTCCCCTCTATCGTTTTCTATTGTTTGTGGGTTTACCCTTCCAAATCTTTCATGGAAAAAGCTGTGTCATTTTTACAACCTCCAACTTATGGGAATGTTATCACCATTCTTAGCATTGATGGGGGTGGAATAAGAGGAATTATCCCAGGAGTAATACTTAGCTTTTTAGAGTCTGAGCTTCAGGTACAATAGTTTGGATGTTTTCTGCTACTGTTATATCAATAAAAGAACGCAACCAAAAAAAAGAAGGGAATAATGACTTTCCATAAGATGCATGCATTTGATTTGAAGTAATGTTATACGGGTTTTGGGCATTATGGCTTTTCATGATTTGATTTTGGTTATCTTTGCGATATTTCAAAGTGATTCGGGTTTTGTGCAGAAACTAGATGGTGAGGATGCAAGAATCGCAGACTATTTTGATGTGATTTCCGGGACAAGCACTGGCGGACTTGTGACTGCCATGCTAACTACACCCAATGAAAAGAATCGCCCTATGTTTGCTGCCAAAGATATTAAGCAGTTCTACCTTGATCACAGTCCCAAAATATTCCCTCAACCTAGGTAATGACCTTTTAATATTACATCTTTCTTCTTTTTTACTATACATCAGTGGATCTATCATACTTCTAACAAGAAGGGGAATGGAAACCGCTGAGGCTGGTGAGACTCTATGAACACGTTGTGCCTTAGGGTCCATAGCTTCTTAACTCCGACAAATCTATTTTAGCCTATAATGGAATATCATCAGCAATAAATTAATAACACATGTGATCTTCTTTTTTATTAAGCAGGAATTTTCTATTTGGTCGAGTAAGAAAGGTAATCAAGGCCATAACAGGACCAAAATATAATGGCAAGTATCTGCATAATCTTGTTAAAGAAAAACTGGGAAACACGCGATTGCATCAAACATTGACTAATGTTGTAATTCCAACTTTCGATATCAAGCAACTCCAGCCTACCATCTTCTCTAGCTACGAGGTTAATTCATACATTTATCGTTTATTTTCTTTTGTATCTAAATTCCTTATTGGGGAGGTTCGTTTGATATGGCTTCTATTTCATATTCCTTACTACGTGTTTTTCATGATCTAGGTGAAACAAAATCCAAGCCTTGATGCCTTACTCTCTGATATATGCATTGGAACTTCAGCTGCGCCAACTTATCTACCTGCACATCGTTTTGAAACAAAAGATTCAGCGGGAGGAGTGAGACAATTCAATCTTATAGATGGTGGCGTTGCTGCTAATAATCCGGTATTTACATATGTTTGCCATGATCAAATTTCTAAGACGACTCTGGAAATTTTAAATAGGGTTGAATTCTCGAAATAAATTACTAAAGAATAATATACCTGATGCAGCCCCTTAGACATTTGAGCCATGGACGTTGGCCATATAATTAAGATGAACCAGATTTTATTTATTTATTATTATTACTTTAAATCTCTCTCGTATTCTAAATATATATATCTGGTTTCAGACTTTAATTGCCATTAATGAAGTGACTAAGGAGATAAACCGGGGAAGTCCCGACTTCTTTCCGATAAAGCCGACGGAGTATCGCCGATTTCTGGTTGTATCCTTAGGAACAGGCTCACCAAAATCTGAAGAGAAGAATGATGCAAATCAAGCAGCAAAGTGGGGTGTTTTAGGGTGGTTAACACATGGTGGTTCGACTCCATTAGTGGATGTATTCACTCAATCAAGTAGTGACATGGTGGATCTTCTCATTTCCACAGTTTTTCAATCCCTTCAATCCGAACATAACTATATCCGAATTCAGGTACTTATTCATGCTTCCAAAACATCAAAATAAAATCCCTTTAATCCCCTCATATGTTTCATTATTTCTATCTTTCTTTTTTCTAATTTTTGTTTATTAACACTCAATTAAAACATGCAGGATGACACATTAAGTGGGGAAGTTTCATCGGTTGATGTTGCAACCACGAAAAATTTGGAGGATCTAGTAAAAATTGGTGAGGGTCTATTGAAAAAACCAGTTTCGAGGGTGAATTTAGATACAGGCATGTATGAGGCCTCGGATCAAGTTACCATTACCAATGAGCAGGCTCTAATCAAGTATAACACTACTCTCACACCCTTTTCTTTTTCTTTTTCTTTTTTTTTAATTTTAGGATATTATTATATTTATGTTGACTAATATTATATTTGTTTTATTTGATTGAACCTTGTAGGTTGGCAAATGTACTGTCCAAGGAGAAGCGTATCCGGGAGGCTAGATCACCAATTGGACATTCTCCAAAGTTAGATCAATCGATTATCTTGAATAATTCAAATCCAGCTCAAGAAATTTAGAGGTGGAGACCTGATTATTAACCTCACAATTCATTATTAGTTAGGGAATATGAATAAATCCTGGGTGTGCCAGTGTAGTAATGTAACTCATTTTCATATTTTACGTAATTTAAAAAGTGGTTAGTTGAAATTCACATTGTAATTTTCTCAGGAAGGCAGAATGGTATTCATTTATAAACTTCTATATATTTGATTAATTTGTTTTTGTGTCATGAAGACATTCTAGTATTCTAGTAGAGGTTGGCGCATGATATCTAATAATCAGAATAGAAGTACAAGGCAAATAATTGATTAGTTACAATTTGGCCAGATAAACTCCTATGAATCTGAAGATTAGTTAAAGAAAATATATTGAATGAAAACCACTAAGTTCTCATTACTTTACAAACCGATCGTCTTGTAAAAATAAATTATGTTGCTCCTCCTTTGCTTCATCTCAGAACTAGTAAGTAAAAATTACCAAAAAAATAAAATAAAATAAAAAGGTATGAAGGCAAGACCCCCAAAAGTCCCAACTAGTTATCTTTTATGAACAATGCATCTCCCAAGAGATTTTGTACGGATTGTTAGATAAGTGGGTCCTATAGATATTAATGATTTTATTAGAGATGTGATAGAATCAGAAAAAATTTATCAATAACCAGGTAGATATATGATAGGATCTAAAGAAATTCATTGATATCTAAGTTGTTTGGATAAATAGAGATGACGATAGACATATGTAGTTTATCTTTTATCTTATGTAATTCTCACCCTATAAATAGGGTTGAGCCCCATGTAATCAGACACCTTCAATAATACATTAGATGTAGTTCATAGAACGGTATGTTTGTGGATATAGGCACTATATTGAACCACTAGTAATAATCCGTGCCAGAAGGCACGATGCAATATAAAAATCGAGACATTTGATCGAACACACATTAACATAAAAATTTCAATCCATTCCATTATATAAACAATAAAACGTGTGGTTGAGTGGTGCTTGAAGAGTAAGGATTCGTTGTACGATATTACAGAGTAAACACGTGGTAGTGGCCTTCCAATGCAATAAAATTAAAATTCTAAAACCCTAATCAACCCTCTTGCTATGCTTTATGACTTCAATTGTTGGCCCAAATTGAACTCTCGTATAAAGGAAGCCATGAAAAACAACACCCTAAATTGTATCATTGAGGCAAAACAACAAACAATTTAAAATCATATCCTTTAAACCTAAGAAATCATGTAATCTACTGCCTTGATAAAGCACCACTGTGTATAGGTGTGTTTGTGTTATGTGTGTGTGTGCGATGAGTGTGTGTTTTGTATGTTCTGTTGTATGCGTGCTTTACGTTCTTTGCATGTGTATGTGCTGGGTTTGTGTGTGTTGTGTCTATTCTATGATTGTGTGTGTGTTGGGTGCGTGTGTTCTGTTGGGTGTGCGTGATGGGTGTGTTCCGTTGTGCATGTGTGCGAAGTGTGTATTTGTGTTCCGTTATGTGTGCACTGTGTGTGTGTGTGTCTGTGTGTGTGTGTGTTCGGTGTGTGCCATGGATGTTTGTGAAATGTGGTGAAAAAGAGGAAGAACAAAGAAGAGAGGGGGAGAAAATTAGGCAAACTTTAGAGGGTCAGAGGGCTTCCCGAGGTTCTGGATCGCCGGAGAGAGGAGAGAAATGGGTGAAAATCCCTGGAAAACAACACCCTAAAAAAAACCATGGAAATTTAGTTGAGGAACTATATTGTAACAACTTATGAAATTTAGCTAATGGAGAAAATTACCTTCTTAAAAATTTGCATCATTGCTAGAAGAAAAAAAAAATACTATCCTTGAAAGGTGGTTGATTCAAATCCACCGTATTGTCCTCACTGCAAGTAGCCCCTGGTCAGAAAAGAATAATTAGTGCAATTAAAATTAAAGCTAAATTTGAAAACCCACTCCCACATATTAGCTTGCGTATCAAAAAGACTCAAATATCTTAACTTTTGGATAATAGAAGCAAACCATGGCCTTATTTTCAATTCCACATACAAACTTTCCAAATCACATAAACATTTCTCAATCATCAGTCTAGAGGACCCACCAAAGAAGCCACGGTGTTATTAAACTATGATCAAACTCATTCAACAACTTTTGCACAAAAGAATTAGGAATAACAAAGATGAAAATTTACCCAAAACTGGAACACACCACAGTCCACAGCCAAATCCACATGCATCCTATGGGTTTATTTTCTGAAAAATAAATTTGATATATTTGAGACTTTTAAGAAGTGGAAGGCTATGGTTGAGACAGAAACATGTTTGAAAGTAAAATGTTTGAGGCCAGACAATGGAGGAGAGTACATACATGGAGGGTTCAGTGAGTATTGTGATGCACATGGAATTAGGAAGAAGAAGATCATTCTTGGGACACCTGTAACTGAAGTCCGTAGATCTTCCAGGACCATTAGACCTCCACAACATTATTCACCCACTCTAAATTATCTCATGTTGACTGATGGTGGTGAGCCAGAGTGTTATGATGAAGCTTTGCAGGATGAAAATTCAAACAAGTGGGAGTTAGCCAAAAAGGATGAGATAGATTCCTTGTTGGGGAATCAAATGTGGGAATTGACTAAATTACCAGTAGGGAAGAAGGCTTTTGCACAACAAGTGGGTATACAGAATAAAGAATGAGCATGATGGTAGCAAGCGGTATAAGGCCAGATTAGTTGTCAAAGGGTTCCAGCAGAAGAAGGGCATTGACTTCTCATAAATATTTTCTCCAGTTGTGAAGATGTCAACAATTAGACTGGTATTGGAAATGGTGGTTGCAGAAAACCTACATCTTGAGCAGTTAGTGTGAAGACGACATTCCTTCATGGTGACTTGGAGGAAGACATTTACACGATTCAACCAAAAGGATTCATTGTTCAAGGACAAGATAATCTAGTCTGCAAACTGGGAAAGAGCTTGTATGGCCTAAAACAAGCTCCAAGACGGTGGTACAAAAAATTTGACAGTTTTATGCATAGAATTGGGTTCAAGAGATGTGAAGCTGATCACTGTTGCTATATTAAGTTCTTTGGCAATTCTTACATCATTTTACTGTTATGAATGGATGATATTCTCATTGCAAGGTCTAGCATTAAGGAGATTAATAATCTGATGAAGCAATTGTCAAAACAGTTTGCAATGAAGATTGGGGAGCTGTAAAGAAAATCCTTGGTATGAGAATCTTTAGAGACAAAGCTAATGGTACATTGAAGCTTTCACAGTCAGAGTATGTAAAGAAAATTCTCAGCGGGTTCAACATCAATGAAGCTAAACTAGTGAGCACACCCTTGGGTAGTCATTTCAAACTAAGCAAAGAACAGTCACCGAAGACAGAAGAAGAAAGGGACCACATGAGCAAGGTGCCCTATGCCTCAGCTATTGGCAGCTTGATGTATGCTATGGTGTGTGAAAGGCCAGACATTGCACATGCAGTAGGAGTTGTGAGCAGATTCATGAGTAGGCCAGGAAAGCAGCATTGGGAGGCAATCAAGTGGATTCTGAGATATCTGAGGGGTTCATCAGATACATGTCTTTGCTTCACAGGTGCAAGTTTGAAACTAGATGGTTATGTAGATGCTGATTTTGCTGGTGATATTGATAGTAGAAAGAGTACTACTGGGTTTGTATTTACTCTGGGTGGTACAGCTATATCTTGGGCTTCAAATCTACAAAAGATTGTTACTTTATCTAATACAGAAGCTGAGTATGTTGCAACAACTGAAGCTGCAAAGGAGATGATTTGGCTACATGGCTTCTTAGATGAATTGGGTAAGAAGGGGGAGATGGGTGTTCTACACAGTGATAGTCAGAGTGCAATTTTTCTTGCTAAAAAATCGGCTTTTCATTCAAAGTCGAAGCATATACAGATAAAATACCACTTTATACGTTACCTTGTTGAAGATAAGCGGATAATACTTGAGAAGATATGTGGATCTAAGAACCCGTCAGACATGTTGACTAAGGGTGTCACTATTGAGAAGATGAAGTTGTGTGCAGCTTCAGATGGCCTTCTAGCTTGAGGACAGGAGGATGAGTTGCAGGGATGAGGAATTGTGCTTTTTCGAGGATTGCAATTGATGTTGGTGATTGAACTAGTCTCCAAGCGGGAGATTTTTTGGGCTTTTGTGGAGTCTAGTTGTGTTTGATCCGAATGATGACCTGACCCGAAATAATGTTGCATGATTTTTAATGGGAGATTTTTTTAGGCTTATTGCATGATTATTTGTAGCCCTGTGTGCAGGATATATAAAAAAACCATTATTTTGGTGATTAGGGTTGATTATTCTTTACGGCCGGGCGCACTTTGTATTATTTCTTGATAATAGTGAAATCCCTGCAGTTTCGTGAACGTAGGTAAATTGACGAACCACGTAAATATTGTCTTGTTCGTGTGATTGTTTTCTTAGGCGTATGTTTTCTCTATTTTTTGTTTCTCATAGGTTTGGGAATTTCGTGTAAATTTCCCTTCACAAGTCGACCGGACCTAACCTTAAATATGCTTCTGCTTCGCATGAGAATGTGCATCATTTGCAAACAAAAAGCATGAGTCCTTGACGACTCCTTGTCATGTAATTTTCTCTTGGAGGCTATGATGTTGGAGGAACATGTGTCATTGCCATTTTGCAATTCGTGGTCGCCTATGAAGCATAGATATTTCATCAAGTTCGATGTACTTGTATCTGATATCGTATCGAATACGATACTTGTCAAATACTCAAGGATATATATCAGGTACGTATCCAATAATTAATAAAATAATGTGCATACTTTGCAAATACTTTTAAACATGGAGGAATATGTACAATTTTTTATTTTAATCTCTACCCTTTCATTTCGAGTTCACATATAATATAAAATATCAACAAAATTCCATCTGATTTTAAAGACATGAGTGTTTTTTTTAAGTATCATCTACTATTACTACATGTCAACAAAGTATAAAAAAATGAGTTAGTTACGATGTACTCTTAAAAATAAATACTTGTAAACAAGTCAACTAGTTAAATGTAATACTAATTCCTTTATTTGGTCAGGCTCATTTTATAAATATATCATAATGAGGCGATATTACATCTTTTTTAAGGTAAAAATTTCTAATTTTGCTTACTGAATTATTAAAAATTATAATTTTTAAGCCTTTAAATAATAGTAAAAGATAAAATATGTTATTATATACGTATACTGACCGTATTTGTATCCTGATCATATTCGTATCCTTTTTTTAAAATTTTATCGCATTATCATATATGTATATCTTTATCTGTACTTCCTAGGTGGTCGTTGATTTCTCTTCCCATTGGCATCAGGGTTCTCGTAGCCGCTTTCCATTGATATGCTTCTGAGGAGTTATTATTGATCCCTCAATGCTACTACCATTTTCATTCGCTAAGGGAAATGCTTGGCGTTTCTCACTGTCAAGTGTGTCAACTGATAGGAGAGTAAAAAAAAAAAGCATGAGAAAAGAGAATATGGTGAGGAAAAAAAAAACCCGATCTGCTATTCAATGGGAGTCTTATCACAAAAGCTATATCATTAATTGACAAGCAACCACTCTAGTTTCAATTTAAGTTGTACACTTCAATTGATTTCAGTGTACCAACTTGAACGGAGTACTAGAGATATAATAGGATCAGAAAGAATCCATCAATATCTAGGTATAAATACGATAGAATAAAAAAAAAATCCATCAATATTCAGGTAGAGGAGGATCCAAAGAAATCCAAATTTTTTTTTTTTTTTTATCAGAAAAGAAATCCATTGATATCTAAGTTTGTTTGGATAAGTAGAGATGATGATAGACATATGTGATTTATCTTTGTTGGAGTTATAGCAGCCTAGTTTATTAGGGTTTATTAGAGTTTTTCCCTTTTTACCTTTTTATCCTTATTGTGACTTTTATTGGCTATATATACGGAGGTTCTACACTTAGTTTGTATCCCTTTTCACTCACATCTATCTCAAGTTGGTATCAAAGCCACCAACCCTAACCCTAACTCTAACCCTTGCCCTAGCCTCAGCCAAACATCGCAACCAGCGAAAGACACAGCCAACAGACTACCTCCACTCCACCGAAATCAGGTACCATCCACCAACTCCACTCCACCGACTGCCTACCAGTAGCAATCTTACCCAGCC
This sequence comes from Ilex aquifolium, assembly GCA_951799425.1. Lineage (NCBI taxonomy): Eukaryota > Viridiplantae > Streptophyta > Magnoliopsida > Aquifoliales > Aquifoliaceae > Ilex > Ilex aquifolium. The sequence goes on along the minus strand of OX637395.1, from coordinate 28,482,456 downwards.
AAAAACAACCTCCACAAACAACACAACCACCCACTAAACCTCAATCACCGACAGCAACACAACCACCGACAGCCTACACCTCAAATCCCCCTCACCGAAAAACCAGCCTCCACGGCCCACTGCCCCAAGATCCTTCACCAACCCAGCGACAAACCAACCTCCTCAAACAACCCACTCCAGCGACAAACTAGAACCCAGACCCACAAACTCACCAACACAGCTTCATCCCAATTTCACCGACAAACCACCAGCGACAAAGCAAAAACCAAACCACCCAGCGACAAACCAACCTCCACAAACAACCCACAGTAGCGACAAACCAGAATCCAGAGCCACAAACCCAGACCAGCCCACTACCCGCAACGAACCCAGACCAGCCCCAAACCCAGCGAACCAGCCCACTGTCGGGTCGTATTCTTCGTCACAGCTTCGTTTTTTTCTTTGTGCGCCTTCGTGCTTCGCACTCTTTGACGTAGTGTCGCAGCTTCTAGACCTTTTAAGTGGGGTTGAATCTTCTTCTCCATTGATCTGCTCTTGATGCAGTAGATCAATTATTTATATTTACTGGATTTCTGGGCACCGTGACCTGATTATTTGAGAGCTTATTGGACCTTCTTTATTTGTCGCTACTGTTCGACTGGATGTATATTAGTCTCCCTTATTTTGTCCCTCTATTTATCTTAGAGTTTTTTCTATCACGTGTGCCCACGTATTATTGTTGATATGACTACTACTGAGGGACTTGAGACTCCTACCGTAGAGACCTCTACTGTTGAGACCTCTATTAGTACTTCCACCGGAAATGTACTACCTGCTTCTCCTACTTTTATGTTTGACCAGTATACAGTACCTACTGGCACAATTGCACTACCAGTAATGTCGGACATGATCTCTCAACAAGTTGCGGCACAGTTGTTGAATGGCCATAACTTCGCTGAGTGGTCTCGCTCATTCCAGCTTTTCTTAGGCCGTGTAGGGAAGCTTGGTTGGCTGACGGGATATCACCTAAATCCAGCTGATAACGACCCTGGATATTCTGCATGGTTCTCTGAGAACTACACTATTCTTGGATAGTTATTTGGCTTGATAGAGCCATCTGTTTGTAAGATTCACCAGTTTCATAGCTCTGTTCCGAAACTATGGAGCGCATTATTAGAGATATATTCACATTCAGGACGAGGAGTTCGTGTTTATGATCTTTCTCAGGAGCTCTCATATGCTCGACAGGGAGATATGACTATTCAGAATTATTATGGTTATTTGACCCAGTGTTGGCTTGAGTATGAGACTCTACGTTCTCTTACTGCTATTCCGAGGATAGAGCCCGAGAGATCAGCATTCTTGCATACTCAAGAGAAGGAGGATAGGATTCACAAGTTCCTTATGGGGCTTCGTGATGAGTTTGAGGGGTCTCGTTCTTAGATCTTGTTGATGTTGAGGCTTCCTTCTCTTTATGAGGTGCATGCGATGATTGAGCAGCATGAGCGTCGCGTCCGTATTGCATCCCTTCTAGTTGCGGCCTTGCCTCCACCAGCTGACCAGATGGCCCTTGCAGCTGCTTCAGGGTCTCGTTCAGGATCCTCAGTCAGGGGTGGACAGTGCTCGGACCAGTGCCGTCAGGGTGCCCCAAATCAACGTAGATAGGGGGATTCTCATCAGTGTGATTATTGTGGCCAACCAGGACATCTCAAGACTACTTGCTGGAAGCTCCATCCGGAGCTTAAGCCGCCTCCTCGCGGCCGTAATGTTGCTATTGCTGAGGTACCACCACCTATTGCAGTTGCTCCTGCTGCTGCTCCTCCTTGGCATAGTGATATGGATGCTATCACTTCCCGATTGGATATACTTATGTCTGTCCTGACTTCTCAGGGTCCGACTACTGCTACTGTCATTGCCACTGCCACCACTATAGGTATACCTCATGCCTTTCATGCTTGCGTCAATCCGTCTCTCCTTTGGATGCTGGACTCGGGTGCGAATGGTCATATGACAGGTGAGGCCCATCACTTCACCACTTTTGATGAGCAGTTACATACACAGGTCCAGCTAGCAGATGGGACACATGCCCCTATTGTTAGTAGGGGTACAATTCACCTCCTAGATGGATTTACATTACATTCGGTTTTTCATGCACCAAAGCTGGCCATGAATTTATTATATGTACATCAGTTATCCAGAGATTTTTACTGTGCGGTTGTGTTCTTATCTGATTCGTGTTATTTGCAAGACCTGAGTACCATGAGGATTATTATCAGGGGACATGAGAGAGATGGACTGTATTATCTATGCGATCCATCTCCAATTTCACCTCCATCACCTACACCTGCTTTTTCTTTATCTGTTCCTAGCTTGCATGCTAGTATTTTACCTAGTACTTGTCATTATGATTTTTCATCACAAACTGTTCAGTTGTGGCATGACCGATTTGGGCATACAAATTTTAAATATTTGTGTATGTTATTTCCTGCTTTGAGCAATGTTTGTGTTGGTGGTAAACTTGACTGTGTTATATGTTCTCTATCGAAACATGTTCGGACCAGTTATATTCCTCGCATGCACCAGTCACCCAAACCATTTGACCTAATACACTCTGATATTTGGGGACCCTCTCCTGTTATTGTTCTGTCAGGTGCTCGATACTATGTGACATTTATAGATGACCATACCCGTTGTACTTGGGTCTACTTTTTGCATAGGAAGTCTGATGTACTCCATGTCATCACTCAGTTTCTCCAGATGATTAAGACACAATTCGATGTCATTGTTCGTGCTCTTCGTTCGGATAATGCCAAAGAATATGTGTCTGATGCCTTAGTGTCTCACCTTTCTTCCCAGGTTATCCTTCAGCAGCTCACTTGTCCATATACTCCTGAGCAAAATGGAGTTGCTGAAAGGAAAAATAGGAGTTTGATAGGGATGGTACATTGTACGCTTAGAGGTATGGGGGTACCAAAATCTTATTGGCATTTTGCTGTTTTGACTTCTACCTTTTTGTATAATCATACACCGAGTCGTGTTCTTCAATATATGGCTCCCTTACAGGTCTTATTCCCTAAGCGGACACTTTTTTCGGTCCCCCCTCATGTTTTTGGTTGCACATGTTTTGTTTATTATCGGTCTCCTACTCGTTATAAGCTTGATGATAAAGCGATTTGTTGTGTCTTTGTGGGCTATTGTCATCAGTCTAAGGTGTATCGATGTTATGATCCTGTCAGGTGACGTATGTATCACAGTCTAGATTTTACCTTTCTTGAGCATATTCCTTATTTTTCTTCCAGTCATGTGTCTACCCCTCCAGTTGATGATACTCCCTTTGATTTTTCGTTACCACAGGAGCCAGAGCCATTGGTTAATATTACAACAGATTCATCAGTCTCTCCTCCTCCAGAGCCACTCATCCCTGTCAGTACAGAGTCGCCAGTCTCTCTTCCTTTGCAGGTTTATGTTCGTCGCCCCCGCTCTCATCCCCCTACTGATGTCCCCTCTACCTCAGGCGATGCAGGTAATACTTCTCAGTTCGTTGAGCATATTGATGCACCTATTGTTAGTACTGATGAGATTGCAGGTAGTGAACCAGTTACTTTACCTGATGTGACATTGTCAGTGGAGGATGATGATTTAGGGCGTCGTTATCCGCGGTGTGGTCGTCGTCCAGTTGTTCGTTATGGTTGGATTGCCAAGACTTTATATCCGATCTCTACTTATATTTCTTGTGATGATCTGTCTCCTACATTTCGAGCTTATAGTATGGCCTTATCAGATACGCCGGTTCCTCGCTCTGTTTCAGAGGCTATGCGGGATCCCCAGTGGGTTCTTGCCATGCAGACGGAGATGGACGCTCTTCAGCGTTATCATACGTGGGATCTTGTCTCTTTACCTTCAGGGGTGAAACCTGTTGGCTGTCGCTGGGTTTACACCCTGAAGTTTCTTGCGGATTGTACTATTGATCGTCACAAGACTAGGCTTGTAGCGAAGGGCTTTAGTCAGGTACCAGGTCGTGATTTTGGTGCTACCTTTGCCCCGTGGCAAAATTGACTACTGTTCGATTGATTATTTCTCTGGTTGTGGAGTACTCTTGGCCTCTTCATTAGTTGGATGTGAAGAATGTATTTCTTCACGGTGATCTGGACGAGATTATTTATATGGATGCACCACCGGGTTTTCTTGGTGAGGGGGGGTATGCTGGAAAGGTATGTTGACTGCTTAAGTCTCTTTATGGACTGAAACAATCACCACGAGCCTGGTTCTCTCACTTTAGTGGTGTAGTTGTACGTTTAGGGTTCACCAGATGTCATTCTGATCATACCTATTTCATTCGACGGAATACTTCTGGATAGTGTGTCATCCTTTTGGTATATGTTGATGATATTATTATTACTGGAGATGATGTTTCTGGGACTGCGCAGGTTAAGGTAGACCTTGGGAAGGCCTTCGATGTGAAGGACCTTGGATTTCTGCGATACTTTCTTGGAATTGAGGTTGCCCGTAGCAGTAGGGGGCATTGTTCTCTTTCTCAGAGAAAGTATGTTCTAGATCTTCTCTCAGACACTGGGATGCTAGGGTGCAAACCGGCATCATCACCCATAATTTCAAACCTAAAGCTTACTGCTGAAGGTGAGGAGTTAAGAGATCCGACTATCTATCAGATGTTGGTAGGTAGACTTATCTACCTAGCCAACACTAGGCCAGACATTTCATTCTCTGTCAGCCAAGTTAGTCAGTTCATGCACAGACCATGTCAGTCTCATCTTGATTCAGTTTATCATATTCTTCGGTACCTCAAGTCTTGTCCTGAACTTGGGTTGTCATATGCATCAGGATCTCAGACTGGTTCTCTAGCCTGTTATTCAGATTCAGATTATGGGGGAGCATGTGACGGTCAATCTACTACGGGCTTCTGTGTTTTTCGAGGGACTCATCTTATCTCTTGGAAGAGCAAGAAGCAGTCAGTTGTCTCTCGCTCGTCAGCAAAGGCAGAGTATCAGACACCGACACTTGACATATGTGAGATTATCTGGCTATGATCGATTCTTGGCAAGTTGGAATTTCCAGTGACTTCTTCATCTACATTATATTGTGATAATCGATCCGCTATTCAACTCGCTTCTGACTCTGTATTACACGAGACGACGAAGCATATAAAGATCGATGTTCATTTTCTTCGGGAGAAAGTTAGCAGTGGTATTGTCACTCCATCGTTTGTGGGGACCAGTGATCAGGTTGCAGATGTTTTCACAAAACCTGTCACTTTATCCATTCTTCGGGACTCCGTTGTCAAGCTTGGCTTAGTTGACATTTTTGCGCCTATCTTGAGGGGGAGTGTTGGAGTTATAGCAGCCTAGTTTATTAGAGTTTTTCCCTTTTTACCTTTTTATCTTTATTGTGACTTTTATTGGCTATATATACGGGGGCTCTACACTTAGTTTGTATCATTTTTCACTCACATCTATCTCAAGTATTATCTTGTGTAATTTTCACTTTATAAATAGGGCGGAGCTCCATGTAATCAATCACCTTTAATAATACATTAAAATGTTGCCCATAAGGTGTTAGGGTCTGTACAGGGGCGGAGCCAGGAAATTTTTTTAGGGTGTGCACATTAGCACGTTTTAATTTTTTTTTTTCCTCAATTGATCGTAGAAGTTCATAAATTCATATTTATCGAAATTATATTTAATACTTAAAAATTCAGTAACATAATAGATTAAAAATTGATATGCGTAACATAAACAAATAAAAAACAATTAAAACTTCTTATCAAGAATGAGACTAATTAATGTCGTTTACAATTGACCCTGATATGTTTTATTATTTGAAAAAGTTACAAATCAATCTTATCAACAATATTTCTTTTATATATAAAACAATGGTAACAATCTTTCATTTATGATCTTATAGTTTACTACATAATGACACGCATTTTTATACAATAACGAAATAATCCTACAATTTAAAAAAATTATAAAATAACTTCAATATGTTCAAAACATATTCGGACATGTCTGAAACGTGTCTAAAAGTTAACAATAATATTAATTACGTCTAATTTGATATTTAATTGATGAAGACCTAATGGTTTGTGACCATTGGATAGATAATTGAGTTTATTAAATATTAAGACTAATTATTAGACTTCATATCACAATGCATTAGGTCCATAAATTTGGTCTCATTAACATTTTTCGAAAAATTAATAACCATTTAGGTAGGCCTTGGTAGGGTTTATTTAAATCAATATCACCAGAACATAATAATAGGGTAGACATATTTTAAAAAACAAATGTCTAATATGAAGAAGAAAAATTGAGGGGGTCATGTGTCCACCCTAGCCCAAGGGTGGCTCCGCCATTGGGTCCGTCGATATAGGCATTATGTCGAACCACACTATTTCTTGTGTCTTATTTTTCTATAATTATTATATCTTCAATCTCTCTCCTATTCTGAATTTCTTCAGTGAACATGTCGCATCATTTAGTATAGAAAATTTTATACACAAATTTAGTAAGAGTTGTTTTAACAAATCTTATATTCAACATGACAGTCACTTTCACCTAAACAAGCGCTAGCCAGAAACTATAATTTATGATACAAAAGCCTATGAGCACATACGGACAAGGATTTAATATTGCATGTATATTTGATATTGTCAAACTCCACAGCAGGGCCGGCCCCACAAAAGATAAGGGTCTAAGCGAAAATTATAAATTGGGCTCTTTAAAAATTTATTATAAATATAATTTTAACATAAGACTAAATTTCATTTAAAATTTGTTATTCTCACTTTTTGTGATGTAAAATTAGTGATTAATTTTTTCTATTCAAATTTTGTTAGTATATCTTATTCAAGTTTTATACTTTTAATATTTGGATTCATATTTTTATAGTTGACATATTCAAAACCCAAAATTCCTGTAAGCAAAATAAAGTGTTAAAACAATAAATGATTATACTAAGAGAAGGTTTAATAAAAATGGAACAATAATACATGATAAATAGAGATTGTATAAATTGACTCTTTATTCATCTTTTAAATTGTCTAATAAATTATACCTTCACAAAAAAAATAGTGAATTAAATAATTATATTATAAAAATATAAAAAATAATTTATTGATGTTTATATGTGTATACACAGATCATGGGAAATAAAAGAGTTTTTTTTAGTGATATGGGTAACTAAGTATACAATTTTTTTTTTAATGGAAACTAGTTAGTGTGTGTATGTGAGAGAGATTTATTTGTAGACTTTAATTATATTGCGACATTTGATATTTTAATGATTTGACTATTGAAAAGAGATTGTTGGGCCTTTTAGTTTTACTTGGGCTTTTTCTAAGAATTTGCATATGATTAGGTCTTTTTTGTGTTTAAAATATTTTTGAGTTTTTTGGGTGTGGGTACAATTTTTTAAACTTATTTGAGCAAAAGTGTATGAATAAGTTGTTTATTCCATTAAGTACAAATTTTATAAAACTTTTTGTGTTTAGGTACAAAATTCAAATGAATTAAAATCTTTTTTACCTAAACACCCTTCCTTAATTTATGCAGTTATCATTGACAGTTATTTGAGGAAACAAATATATAAATATTACATATTTGTTATCATTCATTTTTGAATTTTGAATGAGTGGTTTTTTTGTGGTATATCTGCAGTAAAAGTGTATGTTTAACGGCTGAGAATTTTTTTTCGATGTATCTCTATAGTAAAAGTCTTCTTCAACGACCGGTTTCATTGAGATTTCATTCAACGTACGGCTTGACGATTTACTTATCCTGTTGAGGTATATTATTAGTTTATTTTCGTTTGTTTCCAAAGTCCATTTTTCTTAATCAATAGAGGATTTCTTCGGAAAAAGAAATTGCAAATACCGATCACAATCATCGACTTGAAGATAAGTTTTTAATAATTATATTTCTTCTTTTATTCGGTCATTTTTATTGGGAAATCGTAATTTCGATTTTGTTTTATGTTGTTCGTTGTTCGGATGAAGGGGAAAAAAAACTGCTTTGGTTTTTAATTGGTGTAACTGTTTTTTAATGAGTGTAACTATTTTTCGTATAGACAGTAACTGTTGTGTAACTGTGTTGAAAAAAAAAAGACTGTTTTGGTTTTTAATGGGTGTAACTATTTTTCGTATAGACAGTAACTGTTATGTATCTGTGTTGAAAAAAAAGGCTGCTTTGATTTTTAATGGGTGTAACTGTTTTTTAATGGGTGTAACTATTTTTCGTATAGACAGTAACTGTTGTGTAACTGTGTTGAAAAAATCAGAGTTATTTTTTAGTGTAACTGTTCTTGTATGCAAGTTTTCAGCCAATGTCTATTTTGGTAGATCCTGTATATTGTAACGATTTTGTGTTTAATGTTTTTCTCCCAGTATGTGATTAATTAATTAGTCATTTGTATTAATGTTTTTTTATGCTGTTTTCGGTAACTGTTTTTCTTTTTTCTTTTAAATTGATACAATGTCATTCATTTTTTTAATGTCTTAATCAGGAATGGAGGGATGTCCCGTTGCACTTCACAAAGTTAACCAGTAATGGAGGGATGTCTTCATCGGATGGGATGTCCCGTTGCATTTCAACTTGCTGCATGAAATCATCATGAAAATCTCAGTTAACCCATATTGTAAACAATTACCAAAAATAGTAACATCACAAAGTTACACAAAAACAGTTACACAAACTATAGGTTATAATTAAGTTTCATACCATGAATATATACGTGTAACATACCATTCGACCTAACAGATACTCAACACAGTTATAACCATTTAATAACATATACTCAATATAGCTACTAAATACAGTTACCAATAACATATATAAGATTGAAATACTTAAAATCACAAAATAGTTAATCAATACATTTACAACCATTAATTTTTGAATATTAACTGTTTGTAATTTGTGATCACAAATAGTTACTTAAAACAGTTACGTAACTATTTGTAATCAAAAAATTCTTGTTCCAAAGTGTTTTTTCATATGCAAATGCTTTAAATTTTGTAATTAGGTTACTCAATCTTTAATTACAAACCTGCAATTTGTTATTATCATTTCACCAAAAATAGGGTTTTATTTTTTTGTTTTTTTTTCAAAATCAAACAACACAGATTGTGGGAAAAAAATATTTTAAAGACAAAAAAAATGAAACATGAATGTCACCTGTAATTTCCGGTGAAGAAGTTGCTGGAGATGATACACAGTTACTTGATCGTAGACGACGATGAACAGTAACTCGTATTCCTCTCTTTTTTTGGACGATGAACAGTAACTCGTAATTCTTGTTTTTTTGGACGATAAACAGTAACTTGTATTCCTTGTTTTTTTGGATGATGAACAGTCGCACTTCTGGCATTCCCATGGACATAGAATCCCTCTGCCGAAAAGGATGGATTTTGATAATTAAACCCCCTATTTTCTCTCCCATTACTTGATTGCTGCCAAAAAAAAACGGATGGAAGATGATAGGTTTCCATACTTCTGTTATTTACCGATGGCAATAAAGGCATTTTTAAAAAATATGCATTTTATCCCAAATAAGTTTTTGAGTTGTACTTTTACCTAAATAAGTCTAAAAAATTGTACCGGCTTCTACATTCCCCAATATTTTTTTGAGCCAAAATAATAGGTGAAAACAACAAATATAATTGGGGGCCCTCTTTTTTTTGAGGACCTAGGCGGTTGCTTAGTTGGCCTATTTATTGGGCCGGCCCTGCTCCACAGTGACTGAAATCTCATACACCGCACCATCTTTTTATTTCAGTAGTTTGGTTATGAGTTCATTTGAGTGGTGAACAACCAGAAGGAATCCCCATGAAGGAGAGGAAAAAGAAATAGAACAAGAGCACGTTCACACTGCTCTGCTATAAATGTTCATGGTGGAGCAAACGCTGTTAACGCAGTCAAGTTGTCATAGTATAATGCATCTTAAACACAGAAATTCGATTAATTAAATGATTCTTTCTCCAATTATTTGATTAGTGCTTGTTGAAAGATTGGTTTGGCTTGGAGGAGGCTAACCTGGTCCTCCACATCATTGAACAAAAGCGTGTTATATAATCCCACATTATTGGCCACATTGCCATTGTCAAACCAATAAATAACAAGTTTAGCCTGTCCATGTAGTTCAGCGGCCAAGGTTTTAGTTTTTGGGTTTTCGGGGTGAGGCGAACGACGAAAAGTTAGTGAGTGGGTAAAACAAGGTGTAGTAATTTGAATATCGTAAAAAACGTCCTTCTTGATTTACAAGTGAGTATACATTGAAAGTTTATGTAGCAGCCACGATTCTTAGGGATGCATGGTTTGAATGGTTCTTAATTATCATAAAAAAAATAAAAAATTTATTACGGTACTTAAGGAGATACGGTACTGAAGAATGCAGCTAAATAGGGATAAATGCCAACTCATGTGACTCAAGGGGTCTGGATTCTCTCCTGTATAATAGGAGATGCTGTTCTCAAAATGAAGTCGTTTTGGATAACAACACCTATATGTTTTATAACAAAAGAATTGTGCCCGTGACTTAAGTTACTAGTCGTTTTGAATAACATCATCTATGTTGTACAACAAAGGAGGTGTGCCTGTGAAATGAGTTACTACTCAAATAGGGTATAATTATTATAAATAATGTTACGATGGATCTTAAATTCTTAGGATTGGTTATAAAAATATTCAGACCAATAAATCCGTCCGAAATTGTAGGGTTTATTCACCAAATGGTTGCTCCTAATCAAATGTGTTTAAAATACAATAATTGATTTCTTCTTTTCACTTGATTGAATGTGAGGGCTATTACCAAGTATTGAGCTTGCCAATACTGGAGGTGAAAATCTCCATAACGCGATTACTCTCATATTCGAACTTGTGTTAACACGTTTGGCTGCCTGAGATCTCGTACATATTTAGTTGTAGTGCTAGTCCATACAAATGTATATTCTAACTCGAAGAAAATAATTCATGTTATACAGCCAAAGAGAAAAGAAGATTCATATTCTGCATGTTTTTCCTCTAAGCAAGGAAGCCAAGATATCCAAAGACATAGGCGACCGATTCATTACCCATCAGCACCTACTGGAGAAAGAGAGAGGGGGACGTGGCCCTCTCCCGTCGAGAAGAGCTTATGGCACCTGGGAATTGGTATGGACAGCAAAAGCCTGAAGGATGCCTCGGCCTATTGTAACTAACCCCTCCATCAATCCCATTCATATTGTTATGAGAAGTTGCAAGGTATTATATTCACATGTTTATAGAGTCAGCGAGTAACTGGTAGCTGTAAGCTACCTAGGGAATTTTTGGGCTTCAACACATAAGGAAGTGTGATTTCTGCTGGTGTAGAGTCTGGAGTCACGTCTTGAAAAGGTACTTCAAAAGTCAGAGATTGATATAAACAGACTTCATCTTCCTTACAGTAGTATACCTGGAAAATGTGGCACTTCCATTGGTTACTAGCACAAGTAAATGATGTGTGCTCAAAATAAAGTTGTGCTTCCTTTGTTCATTCGTACACTACCTCACACTACCATTGAAGCAAGTACAAAATGTAGGTCTGAATTGCATATATTCTAATGTTTTTTTCTACAATAGTACACTTGCAAGTGGAACAGGGTATGACAGGCTTTATAGGAATTGAACACTAATCTACTCTTGATTTTAGCTTAAGCCATTAAGATCTCATTGCAGAAGATCCCATTGTGAAGGCACAACTTCTTTGTGAGGGCTTCAAGTGTTCCACTAGGCAGTTACAGTCCAGGGCAGCGTCAACTTAGATAATAAACCAAATGCTTGGTGCCAAAACTCATCCCCTCTAATTCACTGCACCTTTGAATCTTGGGTGTCAACTTTCATTTAGGTTGTGTAGGTCTGTACTAAAACAAGAAGGCCACTGAGGCCTGCAAAAGTTACATAAACAAGGAGATGGTGCCAAGACCATTTGCCCTTGATTTCAAGGATTCACCTTTGGATCTTAAATGTCAACTTTCATTTTGTCCGTGTCTGTCTTGTGAAAACAAGGCCACTGAGGCCTGCAAAGGAGCATGTAATGAAATAGAATGACACTAAAGGACTCCAAGGACCATAGTAAAGGTCCTTTCTTCTGCCAAAGTAATATTTGTAGGTGAAAGGGGTTCAAAATGAGCAATCTCCACGCTATTATCAGACTTATTACCCCAAGTCCCAAGCTGCTGGAGCTGCACATAGCCTCTCGAGGCACCATGATTAACAAATAAAAAAGGTATAGGCTTTAGCAATTTCTGAAACTATTAGGAAAACGCCCCTCATTGCAAACTAGGATAAATAAGCTAAACGAATTTCCATAAAAAGGCCTACCTTGCAATTAATTCTCCCCATAGAAGCTGAAGGCGAGGATCTTCTAAAATGAAGCACTGCAGATCCGTCTGGGCTAAGGTTTCCATCTAAGGGATCAACAAGTGCTGCATTTTCTGGCTCAACTTCAACACTGAATTTACTGCTTGCTTCCTGCATTTGGAATAGAAGAATAAATTTTCAAAAATAGACTATTGAGAAATCATTTTTTTTTTTACTATTGAGAAATCTACTATAAATGCAGAAGGCAGAAGTGAGAGGAAAAGAAGGCATAGAATTTTAATTGGAACTAGAAAGGGAGAAAGACCTTTGAGAAATGGTATTCTTCAGGTACCAATATTTTGATACTTAAGTTACCCTCCTCAGATGAACCACCATTAACCTTAACCACCTCTGTGTCTGCTGCAGATCGTCTTCTGAGGCGCTTCAAAGATCTGGATTTCCTTGTAGGAGGCTGAACTCCTTTCAATTCTAAAGTAAGAAGTTCAGCTTCTTTCTTGTTCAGGTCTAGATATCTAATTACACTGTTGTTTGTATCAGCTATGAAAAATCTTCCTGCAAAATATCAAGGAACTAGGTCTATTGAAGCATATACAAGTAATTTGGAAGTTCTATTTTAAATTTCACTTTCCCTCTCCTTTTGTGCTTAAAACAGGTGCACAATGTTATACTCAATTCCAATGTACCATAAGAATTTCAAAAACTGATTTTTAATAAAGGAGTTCAACATAGTATGCTCCATGAAAATAAACTACTACAAATTGGTTCTTCATTTTGCATGCTTAACGATATCTCTATAGAATGTCAAGTTATTTTAATTAAGGGTATTAATGTAATTTATAGCTTATTATGAGTTAATATAAATATGGTTGATGAGAGGAGATGCGGGTTAACTGTCATTCTCCTTAACCCTATTTTCTAATATATTCCTTTTCTCTTTTTCACTTTTGCCTCTTCTCCACTCTAAAATCCAAGATCTTTAGATTTCAAATTGGTATCAGAGCAATCTAACGGAAATTCGAAGTCATTGGAACATTCTGGAAGGCGTTGGGAGTGTGCTCGTGTCACTGACGTCATCGTCAAAATGATGATGTCATCGTTAAATCCGATCAAAGTCGATATGATTTGGCTCAATTTTGCCTCCTGAGTATGATAATGATTTTTCTGTAATCTTTTGAAATCATCTGATGTGTTTTTTCGAATTTTTAATGTTTTTCGAAATTTACTGGTTGTATTTCGCAATCTACTGTTTGGCAGAGTTTGTGACCATTCCAACTCTCCTAGAGCAACCTGTGGGTGTCAACTAAGCCTCCTAGAACCTATGGTTAAGTTCTATGCACAGCTTGCTTGGTTTTTTTTTGGCAATTTTGGACCTCGGCTGGTTATTTTTGGCTCCGGCAGGTGATTTTTGGACTTGCCAGTGGTCTTTTGGACCTCGGCAAGTGGTTTCTTGACCTCGGCAGGTTTTTTTTAGCCTTCACAGTGATGATCCAGCCTCAGCAGTGATCCTCCAAGTTCGGGCTTTGTGTTTTTAGAGTTGTGGCTTCTCTGAAAGTTTTTTTGGTGTTGGCAGCCGCTGGTTTGGTTCCTTTTTTGTTGGGTTAGCCCTAAATTTGCTATTTCGTAGTTGACTTGTGTAAGAAAGGTTCCTTTTTTGGTTAGTAGACGTGCCTGCAGTCAATGTAGAACCCACCAGTACTAAGAAGAATGGGTTGAGTCGTATAGGGACTCTTGGATGTAACCTTCTCTCCTGATCAGCCGAATAAAATTAGATGGGAGCAACTATTTGGCCTGATCTCAATCATGCCAGTTATCGATGTAGGAAATGGGCTAAATGGATACTTGACAGGAGCAAGAAACCAAATCTGAACCTCATATTAGCCAATGGATCTCTAAGAACTCGTTGGTAATGACATGGTTACTCATCTCGATGCAACCTCACATAAGTTATGGGTTCCTATTTCTTGAGACAGCCTGTGAAATTTGGTCAACGATGGCTTAGACATATTCATAGGTCGAACATGATGCCCAAATAGAGGGACATGACTAGTGCAGAGTATGACGCAATATCGAGTAGTATGTGGCAAGAGCTGGATTATTACCCTGGTTGGAAGCACGTACACCTCGCCGGAGGTCGACGTGGCAGTGTCGGACACGTGTCCGATACAAATGCGCTTGGGATACGGCTGAATACGTGTCCAACACTTTTACAAGTGTTTTAAACAGTGAACAACGATTTTTTGAAGCCGGATATGGCTCGGATACATAGGGGATACGAGGAATCAGGTGCTAAAAATAAAATAAAAAAGGTCATTGATAGAACAGAGAGTAAAGAAAAAGAGAGAATAAGAGATGAAGAGAAGAGACATGCCTGCTTCAACAAACAGATTCCAATCTGCTTCAAGCCTTCTTCATTCTTTCCTCCTTTCCTCCTGCTTCCTTAGTCGCTGCCCTAGCTGCTTCCTTAGCTGTTTTCTCTCTCTGTCTCTCTCGATCTCTCGACTGTATAGAGAAACATTGTTCTTTTATTAATATTTTTCTCTTTTTTTGGTATAATTTATTTATTAGTTGTCAAATATATTAACTCACAACCCACTTTTTGTTTGCCTATAACCCAATTTGGTATTTTAACCTAATGCCCAATTCTAACATATTAGCCCACTGTCCATTTTAGTATTAGTCTATTACCCAATTGTAAGATATTAACCAACTACTCAATGATTTATAGGTCTTATTATTAATGTTATTTATATAAAAAATATATAATATTATTTTAATTAGTTGTATTCTTGCCGTATTCGTGTCCTATATTTTGGAACTTTGTCGTATCCCCGTGTCTGTATCGTATCAGATACGACACCCGTGTCCATATCCGTACTTCCTAGTTACCAAGATTTTCAAGCAGATTGTGCTGGAGATAGTGCTAAGTTTCAAAGGATGATAGAAAATGACGAGTATATCAATTTCTCACAGATGTCAATATGGAGTATAATCAAATCCGTATACAGGCTTTGAGTAGAGATCATTTTCTTTCCTTGAGATAAGCATATGCTTATGTACAACAGGAGGAGAGTAAGAAGAGTGTCATGCTTCATAATCCTGTTCAGGATCAGTCTACTCTAGCAACTATTCCACAAAGCGAGAACAGACCTTTTCAGCCTCGTGGTGACAATAAAAATGGGAGCATTGAAAAGGATATGTTAAAATGTGATTTCGGTGGAAATGTGAGGCACACTAAAGACCATTATTAGAAACTATACGGTCGTCTTTCTAGGGGGCGTGGTGGTCATAGGACTGGTCCTATGTGCTTATATGCCCATATGACTGAGATTGTTCATCCTACCTCCATCGATTCATCTCCAACTACTGGTATTGACAGTTCGAGTTTCACTACGGATGAGATGCTGGCTCTCACGTCTGATGGACCGGCTTGATAGTTCTTCTGCACCTACTTCTACTCCTGTTGTATCCAACTTTGCTCACACAAGTATACATGCCAGTGCTTTTATAGCATCGTGCTCCCCTAATCCTTGGATTATCGATTCCAACGCCACTGACCATATAAAGGGTTCCTCGAGCCTTTTCTCTCCTTATTCCATATGTTGCAGTAGAGATAAAGTTAGGTTAGCAGATAACTCATTGTCATTTGTATATGGAAAAGGTTTTATCCACTGTTCTCCTTCTATGTCTTTGTCTTCAATTCTTCATGTCCCTAACTTTTCTACTTACTCTCAATCAGTAGCATTACAAAGTCTCTAAATTGCTTTGTAACATTCTTCTCATCTCATTATATTTTTTTTTGGAATAGTGAGAATGATTGGCAATGATAGAGCTTATATTGGTTTATATCTGCTGAAGAACCAACCTTGTCAGACACTTTAGGCTTCTAGTTTTGTGGCCCTCCAACACTTGCATCAATGGCATCGAAGACTTGGTCATCTATAAGTAGGAGTATTAGAGAATTTTTTTTCAATTTTGGTGAAAGAAAGTAATAAAGATAACTTTTTTTGTGATGTTTGTGTATTTGCCAAGCAACAAGAACTTCATATCCTAGTAATAATAATAGTAGCACTGCTCTATTTATAATTGTTCATTCTGATGTGTGGGACCATCTCATGTTGTTTCTCTTGCTAGATATCAATGGTTTATTCCTTTCATTGACTACTATACTTGGATTACTTGAGTTTATTTGTTGCACATCAAGGATGAAATGTTTACTTATTTCAAGAATTTTCATAAATTAGTAAATACTCGATTTGATGCCAAAATTAAGATTCTTAGGACCGATAATGGAACTGAGTTCTTCAATGGGGAATACCGTGCTTATATTACGGAACATGAAATTCTTCACCCATTTAGTTATGGGATACACCTGTGTAGAGAGGAAGAATTGACATCTCCTTAAAGTAGCACACTCCTTGATGTTTATTATAGGTGTCCCTCAGTCCTTTTTTTTGGGGGGGTGGGGGGTGTAGTGCTTACTGCAGTAAATCTCGTCAATTGGATATCTTCGAGAGTTCTTGATTTTACCACTCCTATAGGGTTGCTTCAAGGGTAAATTTTTGTTTACTCTATTTCCCAAAGGTGTTTGGTTGTGTGTTTTGTACATGATTATCGAAAGACCAAGAGAAAGTTAGATCCAAAGGCCTTGTGTTATGTCTTTATTGGCTACTCTACTACCCATAAGGGATATAAGCGTTATCATACTCAGTCGCGGAAATAGTATGTTAGTATAAATGTCACATTTCATGAGACAGAGTCGTATTTCTCCACTTCTCCACCATCTCTTCAAGGGAGCAGTGCATTGAAAATGAGATGCTAGAGGATGGATCCTTTTTCTTACCTCTCAATTAGTGCTTGAGCTAAGGAGAGAAATCTAACCAGGGGAGCCTCAGGGAGAAACACCGTTCTGGGGGAACAATTACTTGTGAAAAATTATATAGGGATGATTTATGATGCTATACTCGACGACAAACTAAGCAGATCCTAAGATCTCTTCCCCTAATCAAGTAAATTAGCCTCCTTATAGTACTCATGTGGAAAGTAGTCATGGTAGAAGAAATGAGAGCTTTGGTTAAAAATGAAATCTAAGAGCATATTCCTCTTCCGGTTGGCAAAAAATCAATAGGCTATATAAGTGGGTGTCCACTATTAAGTACAATGCAGATGATACAGTAGATAGATACAAAGCAAGATTGGCAGTTAAGGGATTTACTCAGACATGTGGGATAGACTATCAGGAGATATTTGCCCCCGTTGGCTAAGATGAATTCCATTCATGTCATTTTTTCTTCTGCTGCCAGTCTGGAATGGAATCTACGACAATTGGACGTAAAGAATGCATTCCTTCATGACTTGGAGGAGAAAGTTTACATGAAAATTCCTCCAATTTTTCTTCTCCAACTACGGAGGGAAAGGTATGTAAGTTAAAGAATCCCTTTATAGACTAAAGCAATCTCCTAGAGCTTGGTTTGACAGATTTCATAAGACGAATGATTAAGTTTGGGTAAAAGCAAAGTCATGCAGATCACAAGATATTCATCAAACAAGGGAGTGGTAAGATCCCAGTTCTTGTAGTATATATTAAGGACATAATACTCACAGGTGATAATGTAGAGGAAGTGTCCAAACTTAAAGTCCACCTTCCTAAAGAATTTGAGATCAAAGATTTGGGCGTTTACGCTATTTCTTAGGGATTGAAGTGGCCAGATCAGATAAAGGCACTTTCATCTCACAGAGGAAATATATCCTTGATCTTTTAAAGAAAATCAACATGCTAGGTTGTAAACTTGCAAACTCACCTATTGAGACAAACTACAGATTGAGAAGTGATGGTCTGCACCTATTGAGACAAACTACATACTGAGAAGTGATGAAGGTGATCAAGTTGATAGAGAAAGATATCAGAGGCTTGTGGGGAAACTTATATACCTTTCTCACAATCATCTGGACATAGCATATGCAGTAAGTGTTGTTAGTCAATTCATGCACGCACCTCGAGTCCCTCATCAAGAGATAGTTCATCGTATACTAAGGTATCTCAAATCATCTCTACGCAAAGGAATATTGTTCTCAAAGCAGGATCATCTGAGATTAGAAGCTTTCACAAATGCAGATTAGACATGTTCAATTGATGATAGAAGGTACACTACAAGTTACTGTACCTTTGTAGAAGGAAACGTAGTTACTTGGCAGAGCAAGACGCAAGCAGTGGTGGCTAGATATAGTGCTGAGGCAGAATACTGGGCTATGACTTATGATATTTGTGAGCTTATATGGATGAAAAACTTAATGAAAGACTTAGGTGTCACTAATGGTGAACCTATGCACCCTTATTGTGATAATAAGGCTGCTATAAATATTGCTCACAACCTAGTTCAACATGACAAAAAAAAACATATTGAGATTGACAAACACTTCATTAAAGAGAAGCTAAATGATGGGTTGATTTGAGTTAAATTGTAGCATAATTAGAGTTAGGGAAAACTAAGAGAAGAAGAAAAGAGATTAACAGAAGAGAGTGATGTGTTAGGGTTACATAACTACATCCCAATATATATAATATAACCACTAAAGTACCAAAAATACATTCTAATATAACATAACAGAACAATTTTTATGCCCTTTGTGACGTCCAAGGAACAATTAGCTGATATGTTTACTAAGGGTTTACTAGTAGAATTTTTCATTTAGATGTATGCAAGTTGAGCATGAAAGATATCTATACTCCAACTTGAGAGGGAGTATAGAATGTCAAGTTATTTTAATTAAGGGTATTATTGTAATTTATAGCTTATTATGAGTTAATATAAATATGGGTGATGAGAGGAGAAGTAGGTTAACTCTCATTCTCCTTAACCCTATTTTCTAATCTATTCCTTCTCTCTTTTCCTCTCTTGCCTCTTCTCCACTCTAAACCCTAAAATCCAAGATCTTTAGATTTCAATTATCTCCACTAAATGTCCAGAAATAAGATCCTTCTCTGTGATTAGATCTCTCAGTCCCTTTCAATTTAATATAGGAATTGGATATATTTGCCTTTGGATGCTTTGCATGAAATTCAGATTTAGAAGCTGAGATGAGATTTTCATGTGTCATTTTTCTTGGCTATGATTTTGACCTATATTCTTCCTGATATCTGTCTTTGCTGCATCCAATTTCAACCACAGCAATGAAAATGTTCACGATCAGTGCCCAAGTTCTATGTTAGGGTCATTTTTAAGGTAAAATACTAAAAATGAGACTCAAACATGAAATAGGAAGGTCATAGGTGTGAGCAAAGTCTTGATGAGGGGAACAAATTGGAGATGAGACTAATCCTTGGAAGTCAAAAGATTGGAACACAGACAGCCAATTGGTACACCAAAGAGAACTGTTTTCCAAAATCCATGGACAATCAAAGTTCAACAGTCAGATCAGGTCAAGTTGGACTGAGACAGTGAAATATGCACTAAATATTCTTAGAACAGAAAATTATTGGTGGAATATGGATATGCTAATGTTATCTCACATTTAGAAGTATCACAGATTAACAACTGGAATAGTATATCCACTTCTTTTATGGACATCATCTATGGCATCCTACCTAAGGATATGTTCCTTAATATTTAAAAGGAGAAATCAAAACCTGCATCGAGTCAAAATTTGATGATCGTTCAGAAAATAACCTAGTTATGTTGCAATACTTCATTTTCACTGCTTAGTCAGCTAGCTGTTGGTTACGATCCAAGTAATTTACTGATTATGAGCATTCAGATTACAGATGTGTATATTTATGCAGAGTATTATGTATTTGTGTCTTTGGTGAGTTGTTATATTTTTTCAATTTTAGATTTTAATCCTAATTGGCCTAGCTGAACCTAAGCCATGGCTTTTTGGATATTTTGGGTGTTTTGCAACAAATGTATATTTTTGGGGCGTTTAGGAATTATGCAAAATATTATGGTGGCTTCCTTTAGAAAATAGAAAGTTTGGGTTTGGTAAAAAAGTAGTGGTAAGTCTCAAGTCAAGCAATTTTTGAAGAGTTTAAGAGGAGAATTTCTACAGGGTTACAGATCCTAAACCAGCTATGGTTTTCAAGATTTGGTGGCTTGGGTTTTGATGATTTGACCACACACTTTACGCATGCGTGGCTAGTAAGCAAAAGAACGCAGTTTTTGCTTCAGTTAATTTCAGAAAACTTCCATAATCAGGTATGTTTCTTTGGTCTGAGGAGAATACTTGCCCTTTGTTTCTTAATATCAATTCTAGTAGTTGTTTCATGTTTGGATATCACACTTCTATGCCGTCTTGAAATTTCTGCACTATATCATCTATAACAATTCCCCGTTACTGCACTATTTGAATCAATTACCCTCTACCAATAATTGTATTGAGAAGGATCAAACAACATTGTCAGTTTTCATAATTGTATTGAGAAGGATCAAACAACATTGTCCTGTCAATTTTCAGAATGCAGCCTAGAACTCTTAATGAAGAAATTGTGGCACATTATAGAAAGGAGGATTACCATTTTCTGCTTCAACAATTCCTGATGGCTCTGAAAGCTGCAAAAACAACTACTTTAAGATGGCCTTCTAGGTAAGTGGGTGTCAGTAGAAACTTAGCATATAACTTCAGCAAGAGAATGGACAGATAAAAAAATCCATAAGTGTCAGTTTAGTCATCTTAGGAGTTCACATGGATACACATTAATACAATATACAGTAACAATACAATTTTCTGCTCAGCGCACAGTTACAAGAACATGATGCTTAAAGCATAAAATTGTCTATGGATAGCTAAACACAATGCGGCCGGCAATGGCCATTGGAAACTTCTAATAGATGTATCTTATACAAGGTATGCCGGAGAGAGAGAAAGCTTAACCTATACGTTTGCTGCAAGTTGATACTATAGTAGACGAACCCCACTCCATAACATTATGCTTAATAGATTAGGGTGAAATATAGAAACATGAAAAATGAAGCTTTGAAAAAGTTTCAGAATGAAGCATTATATTGATCCATTACGGGAATTTGTGCAAATTACAATATACGTTAGAAGCCTCCAATTTCCCAAACACAAAAGCAAGGAAACACCCTGATTATCCATCAACACACAGTATGATTACTAAAACAATAACACAAACATCTAAACCCGAGGCCGAGCTGTCTAGAGTGGCAGTTTAGAGTATGAAACAGGATTACTATCTGAAGCCTTTATCATTCATGAAGAAAGGTTAAGTGACAACTTTTATTTTTTCCTCTTTCGATCCATTGCATCTCCTAGCATACTTCAAGAATCTGAGGGAAGAAAAAACTCTTTGGTTATATGCATGTTCATTGTTATTGTCGGGAAAAAATGTCGTTCTCTTCCATGTGTGTATTTCATTAAGGAAGGGTTTTACAAATTACTACAGTAAATAACAAACTAAATATTCAATAGATATAGACTCAGTTACAAATGGAAACAGAGTATACCACAGAATTGATGTGTAAAAAATAATAAAAATGGGGAAGATACTTGTAGAATACAAGTATATTGGTATATTGGGCCTTGCGAGTATATTACTAAAGGGTACACTGGTCATTTTACTGTAATTGCATATGCATATATAAATAGGTGAGAAGCAGAGGTTTTGCTCTCTGTTTTTCTCTCTCACGTTTCTCTCTTCTCATCTGTCATCTCCAAACCCTAATGCATAAAACCACAATACTAAATGTCATCCAACCTGAGCTGTTAGCGCTACTCCATCCTTGAAACCAGCTTTGCCTGTACCTGCTATTGTGCTCACTCTTCTACTTGCTGGATCTAGTTTCTTGATCTGAAAAGAAAAACAAACTCCAGCAGTCCAACTCATGACACTGCATGCCATCATCATAAAAATTGATCCATAATGCTCATTATAATAAAATCCAAAAGAAAGTTGTACTTGATTTATACTGAAAAGAGAATCAAGATAGATTCTAAGCATATTGGAGTGGCAAAGAATTTGTAGGAGCTACAATAATTGGTAGGAGCTACAACAACCAAATGAGAAAGACCACCAGGAGACACCTAACCAAAATTAGGGCATCCTCTTAAGCAAAAAAAATTTGGCTAAGTAAACAGTCCAACAAAATAACCTTAGACAGGTTCTGTATCATTTACGGACACACAATGCCGATGAATTTCACTCTTAGAAAAAACATCAAAGTAGTGTCAACCTAAAGAGCAATTTAACTCGACAAACAATAATGCATTAAACAAATGATTTCTGCATCATGGTATGAGATATCAGCATTTGTTTATGATCAGCATTTGATTTAACATTGAGATAACATGATTTTGGATTTGAGCAAAGTGGGTGCAACTATAAAGCAGATAGGAAATCCTGAACCCGGGTTGATATTGCAACAATGATTAAAGTGAAACCCAAAATGTTAGTTATATAAAGAGTAGAGTTAGAAGGATAATGGGAGAGGTTAACATTCGGTGAAAACTAATAAAAGCTAGTGAGATGCTCTGTGAGGTGATTCATGGAAAGTTTACTGTTGGAGACAAAATAATAGTTTCGTCGCGAAAAGTGGTCGCGAAAAATCATTCATGTTGTAGTAATTAGGTGCCTCATGCAATATCAGTGCTCTCAGGAGCCCGTGATGAACATTGTCAGCGATTATCATCTCCTCTATTTCTTCAGTTCGATAATAAAAAAGTACTGTGTGATTATAAGAATCTGAAAGTACCTTGTGATTATAAGAATCTGCAAGATAAATTTGACCATCCTTTCCACACAAGACACCCAATGGATGTTGAAGCAGTACTTCAGAGCCTAATCCGTCATGGTCCCCAAACTGAAAAAATTAAACATAGTTTGACTGTAACAAATTGTTTATAGTGAAAAAAAAAGGTAAAAAGTTAAGTTTCTAATCCAAGACTGATATCTTGATAATGTGAAGCCAGAATAATAGTCTGAAGTTGAAAAAGGTATTTTTAGTTCGAAAAAGATACCCTAAACAAATTGTCTGCAAAAACTGGATCACCTCCAGCTAGTAATCTTGATCCTCCTGTTTTCAGATCAAGTGCTCGAATGGAGCTACTTTCACTATCAGCAATATACACCTTCTTTAAATCTACATAAACACACCAAGTGATGCCCATCAAATATTTGAAAGACTATGCAAATGCTTTCATGATAGTAGTTGAAAGACATGGGAAATTTCAATTATTCCAAGGTATTACCTGGTGATAATGAAATCCCTGAAGGTTGTGCAAATGATGTGCTTGCAGAGCTATCTCAATACAAGAAACAAAAAGAAAATGGCAACAAAAATAGTCAGGTCAAATATTTTAGAGAGGATCAATTGAGTTTATATAATCACGTGACAGATAATGCTCCGGTACATAACAACAATGAGATATCTGACATACAACAGAGAAACCAAAAAGGAATAACATCATAAATGTTAAAGCTTCAGAAAGTTAGATTTTTCCGTGTTTTTTTTACCATATAATGATCTAATACATATCAAATGCCAAGTATCTAATTATACAAATAGCATGAATGAAAATGTAGAGTTAAAGTATATTTTGGGAAAGTAAGGTTGCGTTTGGTAACGTTTTCGTTTTCATGTTTTTTTTTTTAAAAAAAAACAGAATCAACTTTTATTTTTTATTTATTTTGCGGTTAAAAGTTAAAATAGGAAGCGTATTTGGATGCAGTTGTTGTTTTAAGAAATCTAAAAACTAAAACAGAAGACATGTTTGGTAACCAATTTATTTTATGGCATATATTTAACTTTATATTAATTCATGCTAAAGCACATTCACATTTTTATATCAATACATTCATCAACCCATAAAAAATGCAAAATACATCAAAACATTCAAACTTATAACACCCTTTCAAATCCCAACTAGTTACATTAAGCATAAAACCAACCAAAATGTCTACTCTACACCATATGTATGAAATACAATCAATAAGTTCATAAAATAATGAATGATATAACCATTTAACATAAACAAATTGAGCATTCATTCAAATTGAGCATTCTTTTACTTGTTCACCAGAATAACGCATATAAAAAGCCTACAAGCATACAACGTCAAATGAAAAGCTTCCAACCCAATAGATAAATAGAAATCAATTTGTGTCTCCTGTCTAATATGCAATATCCCAAATAAGTCAAATAATCCCAAAGCCTCCCGTATGCAATATCCGAAATTATCATAATAATCCTAATTCTACTGTTATATGCAATAGACCCACCCACCCACAAAACTATAGACCCTAATTGAAGGTGGCATTTATTCAAACACCTTATGTGGATGTATTTGTTAAGTGTAGAAAGCCATCAACAAATCACATTTACCCACACATAAACACACACACACAATACAACAGTGACTCAACCACAACACAGATGCACACAACAAACACACACACACACTGTGAACTAGCAAGACAGACAACACACACACTGACCCAGCCACACAGACGCACACACAACACTGAACACAAACATCTTAAAATGGAGATGAAAAAAATCCCTAAATCCTAAACCTTAGCTCTGAAATTGAAATAAAAAATCTCTAGATAAGAAAATTGAAAAAAAAAACTCTATATCTAAAATTGAAATACATAGATACATATATGTATAAATCTATACATAAAAAGGTTAGATATATATATATATATATAAATAGGTCAAATCTATGCATATGTATACACATATATGTGTATAGATCTTCAAAAATGAAAATAAATATTACATTTTTGAAGTTAGAGAGAACTGCCAGAGAACAGAGGAGCGCCAGAGAGGAGACCAACCTACTCCAGCTGGAGATGGTCTTTGCTTTGACAGGCGAGAGATAAGAGAACAATAGCTTCACTTCAGACGACGAGAGGGAGAGAGAGAGAGAGAGAGAGAGACGAGAGGATATGAATGAGAAATTTTTGTAGTTTATATACTCAGGCAAATATTCTCGTAAATTGCTTCTAATGAGGCTCGATGGCAAGACCTCATTTAACCCTTCCCCCTTCCGGTGCATGTTTTCGTTTTTCCTTGTTTTTTAAAGCACCTCTCTTCATGTTTTCAATATTTGGGGTTATTTACAAAACAAATTGGCCAAAAAAAAAATTAAAAACACACTCCAAACACATTTTTATTTTTTTTTCAGAAAAAAGTTAAAACAAAAACAGAAAAAAACACAAACATTGTGTTACCAAACGCAACCTAAGTTACTGTGTTTATATCTAAATATCATTCTACCTAGATGCCTTAGCATTTATATTTCTAAGTGTCCACGAAGAGACTTCCTTTAGGTTGACTTTGTGAAAAGTGCTTAAAAAAAGAAAGCACAAGACCACTGTAATATCCTGAATTCATGATAAGAAACACAGACACTTAATTTTGGGAGAGTGTCGGTGTTGGACATGTCTGCGACACGGACATGCTTGGACACATGAAAATGAGTGCCCAATTTTGTTTTTTCCAGGACACATTTTGGATACATTGAGACAGTTGAAATAGTAAATAGAATATCAGGGTTAAAGAAACGAGATAGAAAAGAAAAAGCAAAAGAAAGTAATCAGTTGTATGAGCAGGATTGCCCCACACTCTCTTATTTTTATTGAACATTATCTTGTGTAATTACAATAACACTCTTGAGGGCGGACCTTGACGCAACGGTAAGGTTGCTCCATTGTGACCCAAAAGTTAAGGGTTTGAGTCGCGAAAATAGTCTCTCAGCTTGCTGGGGTAACACTGCGTACATCTAACCTCCCCAGACCCTACAATGGCGGAAATCTCGTGCACTAGGTACGCCCTTGTGTAATTACAATATTACCCTACATAAATATAAATCATAAAAATAAGAACTCTAACACTCCCCCTCAAGTTAGAGCATAAAAATCAAAAATACCCATCTTGGAACAATGATTATTGAAAGTACCACAAGATAATGGATTGGTAAAAATATCACCTAACTGATCACCAAAATTGATATATGAAGCGATAATCTCCTTTCGCATCAAGAAATCCTGAATAAATTGACAATCCACTTTCATGTATTTGGTGGACTCGTGAAATATTAGAATACTGGCAATGAAAATAATGGTCTGATTATCACCCCACAACTGCATAGGAGAGGGCACACTAATCCCCATATCACGAAGTAAAGAACGCTGCCACAACATTTCACGAAGTAAAGAAAGCACCCAACTTGAGGAGGGGTATTAGTTATCTTTGATTATGCTTTTTTTTTAACTTGAGGGTATTTTTATACTTTGTGCTTATATATATAAGTTGGGGTATAGTCGTAGAACCTAACACATTACTCCATTCTCATAATATTTTCTTATCTTCTTCTTCTTCCTTCTCTTCTTACAAACCCTAATTACTTCATAATTCAACTTAAACAACCAATCGGGGCTCACGGTAAAGCCTAGAATACACAGCCAACTACTGCCGAAGCACAAATCCACCAAACACACCAATCAACTCACAACAAGAACCACAGGAGATTAAGAAAACACTAAAGCAGATCGAAGGACCCAGATCCGTCACTCAGAAACTCATCGGAACAGTCTAGTCCGCAAAAAAAAACCCAAAAAAGGCACCAAAAATACTCTAGAGGGTTGGGTTTGTCAAACCAACTCCCCAAGCACCTATTTGGACCTATCTGTGATGGATCGAAGTAGCAAATCTCAAGAACAAACCCTCAAATCAAAAAATAAACCCTATTTTCAAGAAAATCATTCGAAAATATAAAACTACATTCAAATGACTTCAAAAAAGTGAACCAAAATTATCACAATATTCAACATAGAAAATTGAGCCATGTAGTGTGTCGCTAGCGTAAAAAAGTGCTGACATCAGCATGAAGTCAGATTCTGATGGATCTGTCAAACGAGCTGCTATCCTTTGAGTTTTTTTTTTCTGATGATATTTTGTCACAAATTGATGTTCTAATACCAAGTTGAAATAGTAAATAGAATATTAAGGTTAGAGAAATGAAAGAGAAAAGAGAAAGGGAGGAGAAGAAACAAGAGAGACTAATCAGTTGTATGATTCCAATATTACCCAACATAAATATAAAACATAAAAATAAGAACTCTAACAGGGGCAAGTGATTAATACGATAGGGACATGAGACCGATATGTTGACGGGACACGTTTTAAGTTTTTTTTTCAAATTTTTATAAACTTATCAAGTAACTTCATAAGTAAAGAAGTTATTTTTTGTAGTTTTAAAGAGTTATGAGTTAAAGTCCTAATGTAAAAGGAGTTATAATCACTACATAGACATAGGACACCGATACAAACATCATTTTGGTCACGATTACTAAATGATATACAAATGGTAAAAATTTCTTATATGGAAGTAATTCAATGAAAAATAGGGTAACGAAATTAAGACTCGTTGAAATTGAATGAAAATTAGGGTCACGAAGTGGGATATTTTTTAATATTGAAATTGCATAAGTTATTGATCGTTGGATCATGGATTTTTATGAGGAATGTGTATTGTTATATCTAATATTTTAGTTTCTATTTGATGATTTTGTGATATGAACCGGTAGAATTATGGAAAGGATCTTATATATATATATATATATATATATATATATATATATATATATATATATATATATATATATATATATAATGAATACATAATATTTAACATGTCCCCCATGTGTCTGTATCTTACTTTTTCAAAAATTGAGTCAGTGTGTCTGTGTCGTGTCATATCCATGTCTAGAGTCCATGTTCGTGCTTCTCAGGTTTTGTGAGAAATTATCAGAATTGTAATACGACCATGATAGTAAATATCATAAAAAGATTTTATAGGTTTACAAGGAAAAAGTATAAAATAAAATTATATAAAAATAAAGTTCAAAGAAAATTTACATAATTGACACTAAGTGAACTAATCCAAATCACTACAATTTATAATGCCCAACACCCCTTTTTCAAAGGTTAGAAAAATTGACAAATCATCAAAGGTATTTATATAGAACATATTAAATTTGAGAAAATAAGTTAATTTTCTGTATAGCTAGTCCATAAGTTTATCTACACGTGCATTTCCCAAACTTTTTTTAGTCGAACAATAGAGCTCCCAAATTAGACGAATTCAAATTATTTGGTGATTCATAAAATATCCAGGGAATAAAAAATAATTAACATGGTCTCTTAATACAGACATGAAAGGCATGACATGATATATACAAGGGGGAATCTTACTTTGCATACGAAAGATTTAGGTTTTGCCCCTTTGCATCTTCAAAGATAAGATTTCTCACATTGCACCCTCAATGTATTAAAAGTATTGTAATGTAGTCCTTCCGTTGTTCATTCCGTCAAAACCCACTCCATTGACGTTAACAGAATGAATAACATAAATTAATGGAAACTAACAGAAGGGCCATATTGCAATATTTTTAATCCATTGAAAGTGCAACATGAGAAACCTAAACTTTGAGGGTGTAGAGTGGGAATTCTTAGATCTTTTAGGGTGCAATTCGCCCCATATACAAAGGGAGGTTGTTTTAGTTTGGACGTATTTTGTCTCCTAATCCTTTATATCCCTAGTATTGTAATAACTTTGTATAATATATATATATATATATATATATGAAGCTAATTTACACCTATTGCTCCTCCTGATTCTAAATATTACCTTGAACCATTCAAGTTTCTTTCATAACCATCACCACTAAAAGCTCTTGTAACTCCATCTAATGTATTATGTTCCCAGATCTGATGCTGGCCAGCCATTGCGATATAAACAATTTCATTGACTGGCTCGAAGCAGACATCCCACGGAGAGTTGAGGAGCTGAAAGAAGAGGAATGAGAACATTTAATTTGAAAATATGCTCAACTTGGGAGTCAGACATGCAAATTGATTTTTCACATCACGGCCATAACACTCCACAAACTACATAAGCATGTTGATATATGATAAATGGAAGCCCTACTATCACATGCAAACTGACAAGCATTCAAAATTTATGCTGCTCAATCTTGCCTGAGTGGGCCCCTTTCCTCCCCCTTTGTAGTCAGAACCTTTGGTTCCATTTCCAGCGACAGTTTGCACAGTCTCATTAACAAAATCGATGACCCTAGGAAATAGAAGTTGAATATATTAGAAATTCACATTAGTATTTTAGACTGATGCTACTAATGTTATACCAATTGAATAGTTCAAAATTTCAAGGTGGAGGTAAGCAAATATATGCAACGGAAAAGAAGGATCAAGCGAAACCTGAACAAATACGTGTAACAAAACATAAAACAGCACAGAACATGATTCCTTACATTCTTATGGGAAGCAGGGAACAACAAGGGACAATGAGAAAGTGGGTATGATTGAATCCTACGTGTGCCGTCTACAGTTTTCTGAAATATTAATATCTATTACAACTTATAATGGAGAATTTTGGTGGTAAAAGCCCCGAGACATTTAAGGTTCAAGAAAATTCTGCAATTCTTAAGCATCAAGTAGTACATTGCCTCATTATATCATCAGTGCCTGAATGTTTCCTTTAACATGCTTCTTAAAAAATGCCAATTTCAATGGATTTGTTTGCGTGAAGAGTCATGATTGTTTCCAACCAGTTCTAAAACACTTGAGAAAGGTAGTAACCAGCCATTAACGGTGGCTGATGCATCCTACTATGAGATTTCTGAATCAAGGACAGCGCGGTACAAATTTGCAAATGTCAACCAATCAGGTGCATGGGAAGACTGCAAGGTTACTATCTCGAGGTCCCAAGTTCGATTCTTCCAAAATATCCCTTGTTTACCTTATGCATCTGGTTTGTGGGTGAATGAATGCATCAAGTGTTTTTGTTGTAGCCTTAGTCCAAAGACGTGGTTGAGATGGTTTTCCGTTATCCCGCGAAATAGATAACCAATGCCCAGACAATTTAAGTTTCTGAGGGTATGATATAGATCTAAGCACTCAATTGTGTCCACAATTTATGTTCAAAACAGTAGTGAATTGAGTTTAACATTGCAATACTTCAAATTTACTGCCGCTAATCTCTCACTTAAGCAAAAACAGATAATGTTTCTGTTTATCCTTGAGGAAACAACACCATTTGTTTATGGAAAAGAAAGACACTGAAAATATATATATATATATCCATGCTATTCAGATGATAAATTACTAAGAAAAAAGGCCACAATTGAACTAACACTACCTTAGAGCATGATTTTCAGTATCTGCGACATACAGGAGGTTCTTCTTTGTGTTGTACGCTAGACCCTAAACAGACATATATAAATTAGGTTGTGTTCTCAATCGACAACAAAAACATGGGGTGCTCCAATGAACAGACATACTCCAGACCCAAAATATATTTGAGAGGCTATGGTTCCAAAGAGTACTGAGGTTTAAAATACCTGTGGGCGATTGAAGGTGGCATCATCAAAGTTACCATCACGAAAACCCTCCTCCCCTGTGCTCCCAATTTGAACAATACAATTTCCACCTAGGTCCGTGACTACCTGAAAATCAACATATGATAAGGATTGTTTAATGCAAAATCTCGGAAGTCCAGCATTAAAGCAGATTCAAATGTACCAACACCATTATAAAAGCAAAATGAGTAACAAAGAAACCATATATTAAGTGAAATGTCAAGAAGCTTGAGGTTCATTGTATAGTACAATGGCAAAAGCTTGACTCCAGAAGGGTTTAACAATTAAAAAGAATATTTATAATTTGATTAGAGAATATCTACAGCAAAAGTAATAATAAAAAGGTAGCCCAAAATAAATTTTAACCTTATATGAAACAGAAATTTTGTATCAATAAAGGTCAAAAAGCATCCGTCTTTCGGAATTCCTAAAAGTATATTAGAAAAAAAGATAAGTCTTCATTCACATATTTTTTTTGAGGTTGTTGCTACCTGTCTTTTACTTTATTTATATTTTCTTTCCCTTGATTTCTGTAGTTACAAACAAGGAAAAGGTGAAATATGGAAAACTTAAAAGACTAGTGCTTTTTCTCGATATATATACAATACACACACACACACACACACACACACATATATATATATATATGTATATGTTTATATACAGACACCTCAAAATGCACAAATTTACTACCTCATATGATATTGTAGTCCATTCTACATCAGTGCTTTTAGGCAATATTGTCGTTTTTATGTTCCTCCCACACCACTGGGATTTGAAAGGGTAAAAATTATGGAGAAAAACATCTTGCTGAATAACTTACAGCAACAACATGAATATACTCTACAATTTAGGAATTCTGAGTAGGACTTTGCCACCATATCCTTGCTGTCAGAATTCAAACCAAGTGTGGACTTTGATCATAGAAAATTACAGATACTGATGCATCCAGACTTTGAATAAATAAGACAGTCTATTTTTCTTTTCTTTCTTTGACAGGGAAGACCCCAATATTAAGAAGTAGAGTATTGCAAAGTAGGCATTTACCACATGACTCATGTTTGTTGATAACAATACTTCATGTTTAAATCAGCCATAAAAATGTAACAAAGATGTGCACCAAGGTAGACATAGCTAGTTGAGAGAGAGAGAGAGAGAGAGCCTACTATTCGGTTATGGTTACTGTCTGAAATGAACAGCCGATTGTTGAGGACATCGACCGCCAGCTTACCGGGAAACTTCAAAGGGGAAGTTAATATGCGGGGATCATTTTCCTTCTCCAAACTCAAGGGAATAGGGGTGTTATCCAACATCTTCTTTCTTCCATAGAACAGAAAAGCTGCCTCTACTAAATCGTCAAGATCCTTAGGGGTGGGGGAAGAGAGTAACAAAAGAAACACGTTTAATCATATTTTTATAAATTAGAGTCATCTGATTATTCCAACGATAATGTACATAAATAAACCGCAAGAAGCCATATGTAATGGTCTAAGGAAGAAGAAAAAAGATAAAAATTAGAAGAACATGATTCCTAATTTATAGCTTTTTGTTGTTCTTTTTTGAAATCTGTTATTTTAACTTCTTAGGATAAGGATAAAATATACATTCACATGTAATAATTAGTTTTTACTACTTTTCAGAATTTTTTATCAAACTTTTTATCAATTCGGTAAAAAATATTTTCAGTCATTGTAAGCATGAGTGCACTGGCCATTTGGAAGGTGGAATAGTAAAAGGCTGAGACAGAAAACCACAAAAAAGTAGGTTCAAGTCCAAAAGCAGCTACTTTGTGGAAATGAAACTAAAGGTTAGAAGTGTCTCCAGTTTATTCCTCCCAACCCTTCCTCTAGGAACCAACAACTAATAATGGTTTACAAAATTGATCGATATAACCGCTGAAGTTAGAGAAAGACCAGTACCTTCCGGTGACCTTCACCTGATATTTGTGCAAGAAGCTTACCATTAGGCCCAACAATAGCAAATGTTGGCCATGAAGTTACACCTAACTCTCGCCATAAAAACATATCTCCATCATTGACAACCTGGGTATTAAATAAGGTTAGTAAGTTTCACTTGCAATGAGTCGGCCACAAGGCAAAAGAGGCTATGAAAACTGAAAAACAAGACAACCAGTGTTAGCTGACAAGAAGCATGCAAGGATTTAGGATTTCTTCATTGTCCTTGAAATCTAAAACAGGAAAAAAAAAAAGTTTCGTGTAGCAATTCTTCAATGTCCTCTAATGCATAACTATCTCACACACAGAAGTATACATTAGCAAGTTGTGTTGTCATTTATTTGATTAAGTATGAGGGTACTTATCTAATTTATTACTCTTAGATAATTTAGAATGCTTTGTTTAGAGTGATTCAGTTAATAAGTAATACATTCAAGGAGTAAGAACCTTATTTTGGTTCCTTGGCTGTAACTTTTTTTCTTATTGTTTTCCTCCTTTGTCATCCTTAGTCACATCTTCTTGGTGGTTGATTCAACCTAAATAAATCAAGTGCATGTAACTTGTTTCTTCATTTGGAGTTTGACTGTTTCAGTTTGCAAAGAATTGATTATGGAACCTGAACGTCCCCCAAATCCTCCAAATCCTTCCATCTCCAAAAAATGAACGAGTATAGAATGGCATCATAATATAAACCAAAACACGTAAAGCATTCTTGTACAACAAATTCATGTTAGCTTTAAGGATAAACTGAAGTTGAAATTCGTAAAACATCTGAAAAAGGAAGATTAAGGTATTCAATGGTTAATCTTAAGTGAGGAAATAGAGATGGTATCGCCACCAAAATTTCAAAAAGGATATTCTTGAATAAGATGACAGAAGCATTTATACAGATATTTATTGAGTTCTTACACAGTTTATTCTTGATGAGATACCTGACGAGCTAGGAATTGTGCTCAATAATATCCCCTCAAGTACCATTTAAAATGTTCAAAAATTTTGCACTTATGAAACCATCTCCTAACTATGCCAAAAACTTAAGTACACCAAATTTGTTCCTCCATTATACAATGGTATAGTGTGAGCAATATGCAACTGCAAGTAGATGTTACAAACCACATGTCCCGATATGCATTAACATAAGTAGAACTGAGTAGAAAGACTACTTCTAAGTGTGAATAGAGCATGAATCCCGCACTGAAAATTAAATGCACCCAAGGTTTGTGTATATAATTGAGGGGCTACCCCACCCATTGCCTTTTAGTTTTAGATTGGATGTTCCAAAGTGGTATCAAAGCTGGGCTTGGCTGGTGATGGGTTAAGTCTCTCACTTGGTTGAATTCTCGGATCTGTTTATCTGCCTATTTCAATTTAGGTCCAATCTGTTTGTTTGCCGATTTCAGTTCGGTTTGTTAGCCCACGTGCAAGCCCGGGTCGCGAGTGAGGGTGTGAAGAGAGCTTGTATCCTACATTGAAAAATTAAGTGCACTCAAGCTTGGTTTATATAATTGAGGGGCTACTCCACCTATTGTCCATTGGTTTTGGGTTGGATGCTCTATCACAAAGAACATGTATACATGTAATATGTAATTAATGGCCATAGCTGGTCAACATATAATTCAAGGTTATCGAGAATATATCAAACCAAACAAAGCCTGTGAATGGTTCAATGCAAGGCCTCTTCAGTAACTCCCTAGGAAGACGTCAATTAGATAAACGACCTTATTATTCATGTGCCAAGTAAGTGAAGGAAAGATAAAAATCCTTCAAAAAGAACTGCAACAAACCTTTAGTTCTACAACACCTAAAACTGCATCAACAAACATCAAGGTCAACTTACTGGGTGAGTGATGCCATAGCGTAACACAGCATTGCGAATTGCTTCTAAGTCTTTCTCGTTGTCAAACTTTGCAGAGTGCACACCTATAACAGTGAACTGAAAAGACAAAACCACATATGAGACTACATATGGCTCAATAATTTGAATATTTAACCAATCAGAAATCAATCAGTTATAAAGCAGATGCAATATGCACATATGTTTGCTGCTGCAAGAGAAGAGCATCACCATAGAAAGGTTCTGACATGTTTCATGCACATTTGCGTAAGGCAAGCAGCACCATGGGAAGGTTCCATCATAGTTGTCAGTGGCACTTTTTGAATTTGTCCTATATTCACCCTGATCTTGCCACACTAATTTAAAATATTTGTCATTCCATGTTATGACCACAACACAAGTCTCAATAACTTTTCAACTGTGTATGGGCTGCGAGTTTAAGCGGGCTGACAAAAGGCTAGCTAAATTACATATAGAATTGACAATTGGGCTCAGATTTCAAATTGGATTGGCTGGCCCTAGGCCAAAACTTACAACCAAATGAAAATTTATGGACTGGGAAATGGAAACTGTAGTTAGGACTCATTAAGGTTTATCTCAGAACTGATGTTTTTTCTTTTCGTTCAGAATATAGGTTTACTGTTGATATTAAATTTTCTTCTACATTCAATAATGGAGTACAATTACATGAGATTATGGGCCCTCATAAAAAAACCATTTCATTAAGATTGCATCATAGTGGAGTATTAGAATTTTATAAGTATCAGTATCTTATTCTATTTTATATTTAGGAATGAAAGTAGCACACTGAATGTAACACCAAACAGAAAAAGTCTTCAACAGGGTATGTAACAAGAGACTGAATAAGTTTTTGACAGAGTATGAGACAATAATGCCTGCCACTTCATGGTGGCTAGTGCTCTAGTGATAACTTGTTAATGCTATGCACATTTTTCTAACACTGTCACACATATTAGTAATCATGAATTTGTGTGAAACAAAAGTTTCATTATACCACCACGCAAACTTATGAAGCAAGATTAAGGAACAAACAACACAGAAATAAAGGAAAATATAGGAAAAAAAAACAAAAGCACGAACATCACCCAACTGAAATTTTTCAGTGATCTGTCTGTCTGTCTCTCGCTTTCTCTCCCCCCCCCCACCCTACACACATGGGAAACAAATTACTTTTATGTAGGATCAAGTCAAAAGAAGAAAAGTTGGTCCAGTCTTGTGCCATGTACACCAAAGGTAGAAAAACATGCAGCTGCTGGCGCAGAACAAACATGGTGCTTTGGTATATTAAAGAATTTCAAGATCCAAATGGAATCAAGGATAGAGATTCTTTTATCACCAGGGCAACAAGGGTCAAAACAATCAAACATTTTTTTTTTTTGGTTGTGGGGGGCGCAAAAAGCATAGTGAAAACACACAACTTCATGGTGGCAGAAAAATTCAAGAATTCTATATCTCAAGGGTAAAACTGTATAGAATAGTTAATAAGTTGAGATAATTAAAACGACAGAGAGTATTACCGGCATATCTTTGTATTTTTTCTCCAAGAACTCCAGATCTGGCAACACGTGCATACAATTTATACAACAATAGGTCCAGAAGTCTAGGACAACCACCTTTCCTTTCAAATCCTGTTCAGACATAAAAGCACTTCAGAACAAATGCTCTGCTCTACTACAGGCTCTCCTAGGGTTCACCAGCATATTATAGTATAGTATACAATGTGTGAAAAAAGTACCATAAAGGTGCAACACTATATAACATATTCCTTATTTGACAGGCTTTTAGAATGCAAAAAAATCGATTTTTATGATCAGTACATATACTTTCATAGTCAATGTCATACTTGACAGTAGAATCTCCATATCAGACAAAAGTGATGTACACAAGAAACATATCAGCATCAGCCAAAAAAATGCTTCCAAATAATGCTCTCAATATTTGTTAGATGGCAAGATTCAAAAAGTCAACGACTCAACAATATCGGGTAACTGAAAGTTAGGGGAAATGGACATACAAGATCACGTGTACAAGGCTCTGAATATTGTTTCATTTCCACCAGAACAACTGAAACATTTCCATTTTGTTAGGAACCAAAATGAATTGGTGATGGAAAATCAAGATTCCCATGTTTTGGAATGTGTGGTGTGTTTCAGAATGACTCAACCAATGTTTAGGATGCTGCCCATCAGGTCCAAGGCAACAAAGGCCACCATCAAGATGGCAAGGGTTGCTGCCCTTTCCTTACTAACCGTACTTTGCTTCAAATTCAGTGGGTCGAACTCAGGCATGTCCTTCAGCTCTGGATTCAGAATTGCCGCCACTTTGGACGCTGTTACTAGAGGAAGTCAAGCCAGCTAATAAATTTCAAATTTTACTCTATTTCCATTATGTTTAAAAACCAATTTCGAAACTTTTCAGTTATGAGCTAACCAAAACGAAATTTCTATCCTTGCTTGTTACAATATAAGTAACAAAAATTATATGGACAAGAGGAGGACCCATGAATACCAGCTAATTATAGAAATTAGTACTAAAGAACCACAAAACAATATAATGGGCTTACCCTGCGTAGCTGAAGGGGAGCTGTATTCAACCAATCAAGTTTAGATGGAAACTCTGGCACAATGGTAGCAGAACCCCTTACACAACGAGAGGGAGTAAATTCAAATGGATTAGACAAAAAATTTAAGTAGAGCATAAAAAGTGTGCAGGATTGCTGCATATTATAGAGCATACTATATCGTTCAACAAAAGGCCAGTCATCACATGGTGACCTCATCAATTCTGAGCACAGAAGGATTCAAAATGTCATGTGCATCACAAAAACAAGGAAGGGGGAGATTCTCATTTACCTGGCTTCCAAATCAGATATATAGCTCACAAATTGTTGGATCCTTGCAGAACGGGATTTGTCTGCAAACAGTAAGAAGCAGAAAAAATCTCTTAATTCTGCTATTATTTTAAATCCCAAAAAATTGTAATTAATAAAACAGGATAAGAAATCAAGATAAAATTTTCAATGTTAACTTGTTTACAATAAAAGAACAGAAAAAGAGAAAACAAGATGCACAATCAGAAAGCATATATGCCACAACCAGATAAATATTTCATCACACATATTGGTACCTTCATTCTGTCCAAAGGGAGGACTGCTCTCTCCAAATATCAATTTCCATATAGCTTTTGGACTTGCATATTGCATTGCCTGCAAAGGTTCAGTAGGTTCCAGAGACATATCTTTATGGCAACAATCAAATCAAAAAATATCAAATATCCTCTTTGCTTTTAGATCCCAAAAAGATGCTGTCTTTAAAGACAGATTCATAGTATAAGTCTCCAATGATCTTGTTTCTCACATAACTTGTACCTTCCAGTTTGTAATGGTGAAAAGGAGACAAGATACAGCAATGCCCAAACTTCCATATCGCACAATATCTCGCCTTGAAACCTGCAACCTGTCCGTAAATTATTTCTCCCAATCTCAAGATAAAGTTGAACCAAATGCCTAAAATATACTCCTTGGGTAGTACTTGAGATACTTACGCAACTGAAATAAAAAATACTTTCCCTACATACCTACCCAAGAGATATCCAGCACAAAGAATAGTGTTTTGGAAGGTTGGGATTTTGGTGTGGCAAATTGTAAATAGAATAATATTATTCTGGATTCGTCACTACATTTGATCTGTATCTGGGACTCGAACACAATGGAAAAGAGGTACTTTAAGGTATTGTAACATGGGAAAGAGGGTGAGAACTGTGAAAAAATGATTAAACCTTTGAATAAAAAATGAAAAGGGTTGTGACTTGTGAGAGGTTCTGTATGGAAAGAAAATTAGAAAACAGAAATATAAATAAAGAGAGAAGGAGAACATACTCCATGAGGGCTTGTTCGATATCCACTCTATAACAAATACAAAAGTCCCACTAGTTCAATAACCAAAATAATCATTTCACTTTGCTCTTGTCTCATATTAAAGAAAGGGCACTTCTTCAAAAAGCTTGAAAAGACTTGAGGCAAAACTTTTACAAATTACCTCCCTAAAGAAACTGCTATAAATTGCTTGACTTGAATAATACATTAGACACAAACTTCCAAAAAAATATTAGGAGATTTTAGGCAACTAAAGCTCGATTCGACCTAAGAAAAGTTTTTTTAGCGAGACTTGAGTAAACTATCAAGATCGAAGTTTAGTAGAAAGATTCAGGGTGGCATATAAGGAGCATATGATCTGTCATCTGCAATTTACAAATAGCATGTACTTGGTTGGTTGGAAGTTGCAGCAGAATATTGATCTACAATCAGCTTTTTAGAATAAGGTATATAGAATGATGACATGGCTGGCAACTAATTAACAACAGTATATCAGCTATTTTCAGATTTTATTTTTTGTTTTCTGCTTTTGGGAGACTTACCATGTCTAGGAAGGTGGAATATCGTTGAAGTCTATCACCTCTCAGAGGATTTTATGGACGTGAAGGGGTGGCTTTTAGGTTTTCTTATTTTCATTTTTTGGTTTTTTTTTTTTTTTTTTTTTGTGGGGGTGGGGGGGTGTTAAGAGGGGTGCAATTCTATGTACCACTTCCTAGAGTGGAGAAAGGTCAGTTGCATTCGCTGAGAAAAACAAACCTTCAGGCATTATACCCAGTCAAATTGAGCAAGGAATTTTGTGTGAATTCCTGTGGTTTATGAGCAACAAAATGAATATCTTATTTTTAAATGAAAGGATGCTATGGTTCTTAATGAAATTATATATAGAATTCTTCTCTTTAAAGGCAATGGCTTAATTGAGCCTTCATCCTCAATTTTCTTTACGAGAAAGCATATCCATCTTTGGCTGACAGATATTCGATGTTTAATATAGGGAGGAAGGAGTTGGCTCGATTTGGAAGTTCCCATTGTTTAGTGAATATCTAACATGCAAGATTTTTCAAGACTTCAAACAACTAGTGAACTTCAAATTATCGAATGCATTCAAATTTTCTACTAATTATGTCATTTTGTTGCCTCCATTAGGAAAAATTGCAACTTCAAAAGGGTTCATAACTGGGTAGAATCCACATGCCTTAGGAAAGGCTGGAGGTGTGCCAAAGGTTGAAGCGTCCTCAGTAGTAGCTTTCTTTTCCTTATTATGGCCATCCTTCAAAAACTTTTAACTTAGAAGTTATTTGGAGTCTTAATATTCTGGCCGAGGCACTTCAACTTCAGTGGCTGCTCTAGATGAGTCTAGTGATTGAGCAACTGGTTTCCAGGATTATCCCACATGTTATGGGTCAAGCAGATTCACAATTAGTCCCCACTCCCAGACTAAATGTTCCATGACCATTGAAATACAGAGTTCATATTTACATTGTCAAATTAATCTAGGACAGTTATACTTAATTTTTACGAGTAGAATGTACCACTGCCAGAGTGATAAGTTGTTCACTCTTAAGTTAATGTACTTTCCATTAGAGTAACAATATCAGGGGTAGTCTAGTCTTTTTCTATTATTGTTTTACTCTATTTTAAAAGATCTCTATTCTGCATCTTTAGGATTACTAAGTTTTGTTGTAAGCAAACAGATGGTGCCGTCATACCCACGTTCACAGGACTGCGAATGAGCATATTGTTAGAACTTGATTGAGCGAGAGGAGAGGAAGGGAAAGGTACCACATCCATAGAATCGTGCTCCTCGCTATCCTCAGCACACCCGTAAGTGTCCAAATCAGGTTGGTTTCTCTAACTCTTGCTATTATTCTTATTTTTGCTCTTTTTTAGCTTCTCTCCATTCTATGACAGAACCAACCTCCTATAAGCAGGTTGTCCTTGATCTTCTTTGGCAACAAACAATGGATGAGAAACTTTTTACTTTACATAAGACTGAAACTGGGAGTTAGTTCATTAGCCCTGAAAAATGCACGATGGGGTGTAAGTGGGTTTAAAAAATCAAAACCAAGTCTGATGGTTATGTGGAAAGATACAAGGCTCAATTTCTAGTCAAGGATTTGCTCAAGAGTATGGCATAGACTACAAAGAGATTTTTGTTCTTGTTACTAAGATGACTACTATTTGCACAATAGTTGTAGTTAGGTGTGTCAATCGTGTCGTGTTCGTGTGGCCTACATGTCGTGTTATTTGTGTCGTGTCATTATTATTCATGTCGTGTTCGTGTCAAGACCTACGAAAAAAAAATATATTTAATGTGTTCTGAATATTAAACATTAGTCTAGACTATTTATTATGCATATTTAATAATCGTGTCAATTTTATAATAGTTCGTGTCGGGTTCGTATCAACGGGTCAGAGCTGACACCCCTAGTTGTAGTGGTTGCTATTCGTCAATGGAGACTTTCGCAGATGGATGTAAAAAATGTTTTTTCAATGGATATCTAACTGCAAAGGTTTTCATGAATCCTCCTCCTGATTTGTCTCATAGTCCCAATAAGTGTGCAAACTTCACAAATCATTGTATGGTCTTCAACTGGTCAAGTTTTCCTCAGACTTATGTGACTTGAGTTTTTGTATCAGTGATCATGACTCTACTCGATTCATATGATCCAATTTCTCCAGTTCTATTGGTCTCTTCTATTGATTATATGAGTACTACAGGTGACAACACTGCCAGCATACTGTTGTTGAAAAATCAGTTGCAAATTCATTTTGAGATAAAAGTTTTGGGTTAGATTTAGCATTTTTTAGGTATTGAGATTGTTTCTTCTCTTGATGGTTATCTCTTCTCTCAGTCTGAGTAAGCATCGAATATTGTACAGCGAGCCTGCGGACAGTAGTGACACCTTTAGAGATCAATGTTCGCTACTCTTCCTCTAATAGTGTTCCATTGTCTGATACCAGGCTATATTATATTATTGTTGGCAGTTTAGTGTATCTTACACTTACTCGCCAAGACATCTATTATGTTGTTCAGGGTGTTAATCAATTTGTTACTTCACCAACCACTGTTAATTGGATTGTTATTCTCTATATTCTTTGGTACCTTCGAGGTAATTTGCACAGCAACCTATTGTTTCTTTTTTCTTCTTTGGAACACATGTTTATTTGGATGCAAACTGGGTTAGTGAATCTATGGATCGTAAGTTCATCACTGGTTTCTTTCTATTTCATAGTAATTCTCTTATTTCTCAGAAAAGCAAGAAGCAGACTATCGTTGCTAATTATAGTTTAGTTACGTTGGCTGCTTGCTAAGCTTGACATTTCTTTATCTAAACTACCCCTATGTATTGCAACAACACGAGGCAATTCAAATCATCCACAACTCGATGTTCCATGAGCGTATGAATTATATTGACATTGACTGCCATTTTTAGTGTCATTATCTTTGAAGAACACTATCTCTCTTCCTTCTTCCTTCCACTATGCAGTTGGAAAATTTATTTACAAATTCTAACATAATTATGCACTTTCGTCTCCTTTTTGACAAACTTCTGATGTTTTACGCCACCACATCCCGAGTGTAAGGGGTTGTTAGAGTAATAGTACTAGTGGTCGTATAGTCTTTTCCATTATATTTTTGGCCTACTATAAAAGGTCTCTATTCTACATCTTTATGACTGTCAAGTTTTGTTGTACACAAAAAACGGACTATACGCATACATGATATGAAATGGTTTAATAAGAAATTGGGGACAATATTCATATGAAAAATAAAATTGACGAAAATAAAAAATGCCCATAAAGGAGGTTGAAGTAAAAAAAAAATAGAGGATGATAATAGAAATCAGAATGATTTAATGGAAATTTTTCGACAGAGAAACTCTCTTACCCTCTCATTGAGGATACCCCATTGTTTGTAGAATTTGTATTCTGGAATGACCCATTATCTGTTATGTTCTTCATTGACGGAGGCAATGTCTGTGAAGAAGCACTGAAGTGTTGAAGTTCCTGCATCTTCGAATCTGCAATGGTTGGTCATCATCAGACCTTATTTTTCCAGGGGAAAAATCTAATATTAGCTGTTTCTCAGCAGATAATTGCTAGGGTAATAATACCATCACAGCTAAAAGCTTTTCCCCAGCCATATTAAGAAATCCACAAACCAACAATCATAGAATCAATAAATTGGAACAAAAGGATTCACTTCAGCAGCAAGAAGAGCAAAACTTTGCAAATGGAGAACATACAATAGAAGACAAATATTCTTACTCAAAGTTCTTTAAGAAATGGCATAAACGGTAGCTTCATCATTCTACATTATTAGTGGTCAAACAAACATCTGTGTTATATCTTTTGAACTACATACTATGACAACCAATGCCTCCACTGAGAATATCATGAAGAGAAACATTTCCGATATCCTTTCTGATAAGGGATGGACCAGCTGCATTAAGGGTATCTTCTGATAAAGTCGTTGTGACAGCTATACATCTGCA
Organism: Ilex aquifolium; assembly: GCA_951799425.1. Classification (NCBI taxonomy): domain Eukaryota; kingdom Viridiplantae; phylum Streptophyta; class Magnoliopsida; order Aquifoliales; family Aquifoliaceae; genus Ilex; species Ilex aquifolium. Next base: position 28,439,553 of record OX637395.1, on the reverse strand, counting down.
AGCAGAACAGATAGGTGAATCCATAGACTTTAGAGAGAAAGAGAGAGAGCAACAGAACAGATATATGGTATACGGTTATATGACTGACACCATACAGTTATACAAAAAAAAACAGAGAATCTCAATCTTGGACAAATATGCTAAACCGTTGAAAGGGGATGTGGGTGGATATGTTGTACCCACAAAATTGCAACATAAAATGCAGTTCATATCGCCAGTTACCTCATTTGAGCTGCTTTGGCAGCTTGCACTCCAGCTAATGCATCTTCAATCACAATACACTGGGAAAAAGAGGCATATGAATAATTCTTAAACGTTATTCAAAACTGCAGATGAACAATCTTCAATTGCAATTAAGACAACGAAGAACCATTCAGCTTAAGAATTTAAAATGTTAAAAAGTTCTATTAGATAAACACGTATGTTACACTACTCATTAATAGCTTAAGCTTTTAGAGCAGTTGGTGGTTTAACATAGTAGAGCTTAGAAGTGCATAGTTCAAATCACACCAAGCCTCCTCCCTACAAAAACAATTATGTGGACGGACCACCCAAGAGAGGCCACATGTGGTTGGGGGTAGTAGATAAATACTTATGTTACACTTTTCTATAATAGTTTTCACGTTTAGAGCGGTTGGTGGTTCAACAACTTCAAAGGCTCAATTCAAGCACTTTTTCATCTAACATTTCTTGAACATGAAAAAAAGAAAAGAGATATATGATAGCTGGAAACTGTTGATGATGATAGTGAAATCGAATGCCAAACACTCAATTATTGTGTGTCCGCATTGAAGTTAACATGTTCATATGATATTGAAAGGTTTCCAGATTAAACAAGTATTGCATCAGAACCTAAAGACAGTAGCCATAATTTGTTAGCAGCTTGAATCAAATAAAAAGGTCAAAAGCTCATTACTCAATCTGGTCCCTACTAATCAGGGGGGTTGGGATGCGTAGATCAAGTACAAAAGATACATATTATTAAAAAGATAAGATACTAGTTATCGCATATTATGTAGCACTAATAATTATTTCCTTTTCTATTATTCCGGAGGTTCAGAATTGTCATTGGACTGTATTAATAATTTCAGAATAGAGTAACTCTTTCCGGTCAGTGTACCTGACTCGGAGGCACATTCAGAACCTTTGATGCAGCTAAGAAAATATCAGGAGCTGGCTTCAAATTCTCAAATGTATCAGCTGACACAATGGCATCAAACCTGACAATAAGAGACTAAGAACACCAAAATCAAGAAATACTTCTACAGCATTCATAAGGTGAGAGTTAACAGTAATATTTGGGCAGCTTAAGAAATAAATGATGCTATGACCAATTGACCACGTTAGGAAACAAGTGCCATCGCAATTCCAAAGTGTCAATTTTAGTACTTTGTTATCCTATTGTTAGTTTTATTCTTATCCCAAAAACTGGATGCTATGTTCAGACACCTTCCCATATACAGAGAGAGAGAGAGAGACACACACACACACACACACAAAAGTTAACTGGATGCTATGTTCAGACACCTTCCCATACACAGAGGGAGAGAGAGAGAGAGAAAGAGATACACAAAAGTTAGAATGTGATGTAATTAGGGTTAGGAAGTGAATAGAAGAATAGAAAAAAGAGAGAAGAGATTTGGAGAAAGAGAGTAGTGTGTTAGGTTACATAGTTACACCTAACTTTTATATATAATCAAAAAGTACGAAACGAAACTACCCTTAGTCTAGAAATAACACATCACATAACAACAAATTATATGCCCTTGCTATTTATTTTCCATAAAGCTGGAATTCTATCCACTCTCTTTCTCACATACACACACACACAAGGGCGTCAAACCCCTTAATAATGTACTCATATGGTCCTTCAACTTACAATTCAACTGTCAGATATAAACATTGTCATGGCATATGAACGATGTCGAAACTTATTCAACCAACTAAGAACAAGCAAGAAGCAAAGGCACTTATACATTTAGTAAGATAATAAGGGAAACGCTGAAGAAATAATGGAGATTCTCAATGTTGGTTTCAACTTCAAGAGACTGATTCCTGTCTCTGTTGCTTAAGGCCTACATATGCAAGGTAGTTAAACAAATTTCAAAAATTTATTAATAATGTACCAGCTGCCAGCAAAATATTAAATGCCCTGATTCCTTTATCTAGTTTCCCGTATTTGCACATATATAGATGTATTGGGAATCCCCATGATAACTGATAAGTAAATACATTTAATACACTGTACAATCTACTATACAATTCTACACTCTACTTTGTGTAAAATCTACTATACAATTGTTAACTATATCACCAATATATTTTCTTAAGGATAGAGTAAAATAGTAATGCTAATAAAAATCCAAGTAGACAGTCAAAATCACAAGTACTCACACATTTAAAACCTGTGTCATTACTAGAATTAGAAATAAACTCTTTAACAAATTGATCTAACCTGCCCGAAAAAGAAGGGGAAAAAAAAGATCAACCTCTATACGTGTACAAAGTCCCACAGAGAAAGGTGACACTTCTGAATCAAAACAGCTAACTCAGGGAAAAAAATGGAATTCGATAACAAATAAGTTTGAACTATATGATGACTATAGTTGATGATAAACAGAATATAATTTTCACTAATAGCTACTACAAGGATCAAAATATCATTTCGAAATGGTCGAGACATCAAAAACGTTTCCGTTTCCAAGTAGACCGAAACGAATCAGTGATGAAATCAAAATTCTAATACTTCAAGGTGTTGCATAATGTTTTGTTATATTTCAATGCATTTGCACAATTATTTCGGAATGTTTCAAGGTATTTCAAGATATTTTGTTTTGAAAAAATAATTCTTAATTTTTTTTTTTCATTCTATTTTCGAAACGGGTTGAAACATTTTCGAAACATGTCGAAACGTTTCCATTTCCTAGGTGACCGAAACAATGCACCGAAACGAAATTTTGATCCGTGAGCTGCTATTCTGATGTAAAGAATGACATTGAAAATTTTAGAACCTGGACATGCCCATATTTCAACTCTTTGGAAAAAGCGTTGACAATAACTGAACTATTACCAAAAGTCAATGTACTCACATAAAAATCATACACAGTTGAACCAGCGGAAAGTAAGTTATTTCTAAGAGAATAACTAACAGTTTGCCTCCAAATGATATTTGATAGTACTAACATGGTGATCAGGGAGTGATGCATATTAAAGTCTAACCGACGATCATGGTAACACCACTCATCATGCAGATGAGCGGTCAGGGCACATGAGTACATTAACTTACATTGACAATGGTAAACCAGCAGCCGCTAAGTTTGCATTGACCTTGATGCGATCAGCACTAGATGCAACGGCAACTTTCAGGCCTTTACTTTTACACTGTTGTACAGAACCTCCATATAATACCACCAAATGTAGCCGCAAAGTATTTGGTATGAAGTCAATTCCAAACTACCTACCTGGGTAATGAGTTCGAGGGCTCCAGGGAATCCTATTCCAGAATTTGGTTTCGCATACTGCAAGAAGCGATACAATTTTGGTTGTCAGCAGCAACTTATACACTGGCAAGTAGCACCATCTAAAGAATTCCCTATCCGAGTACATGTCAAGAGCAAAAACTCCTGAATGAGAGTTCAAATCACCTTATCTAGATATATCTCAAAAAACCTCTTCTTTGCCGCCTCAGGATTAAATCCTTTAACCCCCTTCACAGAAGCAACACCACCTAAAAACTTTGCTTCACCTAATTCATTGTAGAGAGAGAGAGAGAGAGAGAGAGAGAGTAGAACAAAAATGTTTCAAAATTAAGAAAGAAGAAGAAAGCAAGGAGTCTTCCTTAGTTCAACATGTGCATTAATATATTGAGATAATGAACCACCATGTATAATATATTCCAGGGAAGTGCTATATTAAGTATTCTGGTATTTCTACTATTACTTTTAATATTGTGTCCTGTAGAGATTTCAGAAACACATTTTATCTATATTCTTATTGTAGTGCGTAGTGGGAATAGCCCCTTCCTCAATCATAGTTATAGCTATAAAAAAAAGATATCAGTACACAACGTTCAATTATCCACATCAGCCACAGCATTCAAGCATTTCAATATTTATTATTTAAGTTCTATTACTATACAAGATAGAGCGGATTTCGTTCTTGAAGATGCAGCATTTCAACCTTCAAAACTACAGCGAACACAACTTTGTATTTATACTTGAACTAAATAAGAAATGATAATGCAACAATATGCAGAGAGAAAGAAGAAATTCTGAATACAGAATTCATAATTGGGATTGATGAAAATGGCTTGAAGGCAAGTCTATTTATAGACTCTTTGTGGCTATTCAGATCGACCGAAGAAACATGGGATGCCACTGGAATTGAAGAGACACACTCTTTTAATCCGAGCAGGTACCTCTGGAATGAACAATAAATATATCCAATTTTCGGCGCCAGATTCAAACTAACGAGCAGAAAATTTAAAAATTCATTTGGATTTTAAATTTCAGTTGGGAATTTAATTACGATATGCATTCGGATCCGATTGGTTTGACACATAACTCGCACTGCACCAAATAAATTTTGTCCAAAAAGATTATATTCTATTGACCCAAGCCCAAACTTGAGCCTGGCCCGACCCGACCGGATCGGGTCGTGGTGAAGCGATGTGAGAAGGCGCGTGTGTAGTAATCAAGATAGTGTAGATGCTCGCTCCGCTCAAAAAAATGTAGTACCCCTTGGTGTCCAACCCATGAAGCCAACTAGCTGTATATTAACTTACCAAAGTTTTGGTCTTCTTCCAATGTGGTACAAGTCTTATTCCACTACACCAATCTTAGCTTATTTTATTAATTCAAATAGGTCACTTTGAGACATAATTTCTCATTTAATACTTAATGGTTTTAAACAAATAAATATACGGCATTCATCTCCTTGCGGAAGAGAACGCGTTTAAACTCGGTCCCACTAATTTCGAGGTGTGGGCCTCACGTTTATTTAGTCTTATGTTGCTCAAATAACCCTGTTTAAAATCATTTTTCCAACAACTTTCTCTTATTTTTAAATTTTATAAGTATTCATGAATAGTTACAAATATAAAATAGGCTAATCCAAAAACATGTTTGTTCTTCCATAAAAATTAAATTCTCAACAAGATGGATGATGAACTCAAAATAGACTTCGCAACAAGATAAAGGATTATTTTTAACCGCTTTTTGAATGTGCACAATTAAAAAAAATTACTAAAAAAATTAGTACAGAATTGATCAATTATAGAGAAGATTCTTGGGATTTGCAATGTCCTCATACTTCACTTTTATATATGATTGAGTTAAAATGCACTATGAAAAAATTATTGGCTTTATTTGTCCATATTTTGTTAATGGAAAATTGATACTAGTTTTAATTTTCATAGTCTTAGATTTTAATATATTTCTCATACTATTCGTTGATCCTATATTTCTCATACCTTTTTGTTTATATTTTTACCCCCTCTAACATAGAAGTCTGGCTCTGCCCCTGAATGGAAAACCCATTTATGAACAAATGTCACGGCATTAATCCAATGGAATGGACCAAACATCCATGCAAGAGAACTACTAGGTAAACAGCAATCTAGAATGTTTTGCAAACCTCAACCACAACACTCGAGTAGCATTAAGAATTATACTTAATCCACTGACTTTCACACCATCATGCATCCTCGTTTATAATGGATTTTGTCTTCTGGACCTTGTATTCTTTTTCCATCACTCATACACACCAGCAGTGTACTTATCCTTCCCTGCCCATCTTCCCTTTTACAGTAATAAGTTAGTCCAACACCAATAAAACAATCACGCACTAGGAAGCACGGACACAAGGTACGGCTATGATAAGATACGAACATAGCGATATGGTAGAACCTTAAAAAAATGGATAAGGATGTAGCCACGGTATGTATACAAATAAATATACTTTATATTTCTACTATTATCCAACAATTTGATAATTATAATTTTTCGTAAATTCTTTTACAATTCAAATAAATAAAAAACTTACTTTCAAAGAAGCATAGAATGCTGCATCATGGTATACACACAAAGTGAATGTGGCTAATTAAAAGCACCAAAACCAACATTTGCTCAAGATCTCAAGAACATTTTTTGAGATATGTCTGATGTGTGAACCATAGATATTTTGTTTAGGTTCAAGAATTTAGGTTCTAGAGGTGTCCGTGTCAATTATTTAAATGTCAAGGGGTGTGGATGAAATTTACCCTAACATATTCAATGTTATGGTAGGGGTCGAGGGGGTATGTTGAGCACAAATAGGTGAATGGAGGAAAATAATATCTCCATCATGAAAATGGAAAACAAAAATTGAATTGCACCAAGAACTTTACCTGTGCCCATGAATGGCACGAAGTCCTCCACGGTGACCTCGACCCCCATTTCAGCGAAGACATCCACAGCGGCCATTCTTGACGGCTCTTCACTGTTGCAGAGCACTCCATCCATATCGAATAACACCGCCGACACTTTCCCCCACTCACTACCCGTTTCCGGAACATTCTTCTCTTCCAATTTCACACACGACCTCACCGTCAAAGTTCTTTTTCTCTGAGGCGAAAAAGCGAAGGATTTTGGCGCCAATTGAATCAGAGAGCTCGATTTCGAGACTGTTCTTGAGTTGGAAACGAAGCTACTGAGTCGTGATTGAGAGGAAGAAGGTGGACTTGATAACAGCCTCAAAGCCATTTTGTGTCTGTGTGTGTATGTGTCCAACTGTTTGTTTGATTGTCTCTCTGAACTAAATGTGTAGTTTGTTCAAAAAAAAAAAAGTACATCTGTTTGAATGAGTGGCGCGGAGTGGGTTGCAGTTATATCAGACTTGATGGGACAAGATTGCCCTTGACCTTTGCCTAAATTAGCTTGTGGATGAGTTTGGCATACTTGTCTTTCTAAAATCTTGCAGGGAGCTTTGTGGGTATTTTTGAGGTAATGGGAGCAGTTTTTAGTGATGGAGAAATGTTTTGCGTCATTTTATTTGGTGAGGCAGAGAAAAATTGGTGCATTATCTTGATAATGCCCACATCTATTTTTGTTTTATATTTTTTCATTCCATATCCCTCATTCTTGGGTTGGCTCATGGTTCACAAGTTTAAGGATTCAAATCTCCTCAAATATACTAAATTGTTTCGTTTTCTTAAATCTCTTCTAAGTTTCAAATGAGAAATTACTACGTTCAAATTGATCGATTATCGATACACATTGTATTTTAGTATTTGTGACTTTTATCGTTTTTTTTGTTTGTCTATTAAAGTCCTCATCGTGTTGTCTTTCTAAAAAAACATGAAAAAACAAAGTTGCAGCCTGATTTTTAAAAATAATTATGAAAGAGTTTTTGACAAATTGTTTAGGTAGCAAGGCTCAAATTTAATTCGGCCCCTTGTAACATAGCATAATCTTTCTTTTACCACTGAGCTAGATTAGATACTAATGAAAATTGGAAGTGAGTCCCCCTAGATATACTTGTTTGAAGATAAGTCATGTAAGGAAACTTATAAGGGGTTAAGTCCATATTTAAAATTATATGTAATGACTTAAGTCCACTTTTTTTTTTTATCTCAAAAATATCCTTCCTTGAAAGGAAGTTAAATTAATTTCCTATTTTGGAAATTGTTATCCCTTAATTCAATGTCAATTAAAATATGCCAATAAAATCTCCATCATAAATTTAAAATTCAAATTCAAAACTCTCTCCCTCTCTCTCTCTCTCTCTCTCTCTCTCTCTCTCTCTATATATATATATATATATATATATATATATATATATATATATACGTTGGGTTGTTATGGAGATGATGCAAGTATAGTGGTGGCGGTGGTGTGGAGTAAAAAAGAGATATCGGAGTGGAACTTGAATGGGCTTTTGTGTGGTGGTGATGGTGGTGAGCGTTGTTGTGAATGTGATGACAACGTGATGGTTGGCGTTGCTCGGGAGGTGACGATGGTGCGATGGTGGCAGTGCTATGGTGAGGAAAGTGGTAGCCAAATATATATATATATATACCTAACCTATATATTCAAATTCATGTTACTATTTTTTTTTATTATGTTACTGTTCATATTACTGCTTTTGTTGAGCATGTTACTATTATTTTGAGCATGCCACTGTTTTTGTTAAGCATGTTACTACTATTATTTTACTAAATATTAATATTCAATGTTATTATTATATATATTTTTTTTGAATATTACTATTTTTTGTGTTTGAATGGTACTATTTTTTACATTTGAATTTGAGAGAAATAATTATTGTTAAGTATGTTAAAGTTTTTGTTAAGCATGTTACTATTTTTGTTGAACATGTTAATATTTTTGTTGAACATGTTACTGTTGTTATTTTTTAAAAATATTAATATTGAATGTTTCAATTTTTTTTTATGTTTAAATGTTACTATTTTTTTGTGTTTAAATGTATTATTTTTTGTGTCCAAATGATAACTTTTTTTTATATTTGAATGTTACTATTTTTTATTTTTAATGTTACTATATATATATATATAACCTATATATGGATATAGATAGATATGTGAGAGAAAAAAATTTAATGTTAGTCAAACTCCTAAGATTTAGGAGTTTTTAATTTTTAGTTTTATTTCACTTCTAAAGGGAAGGGATAATATGGTAAAATTGATAAAAAACGGACTTCATAACAAATAAGTTTCCTTGACGGACTTAAGTCCAAACAAGTCCATATAGGGGGACCGGCCTCCAAATTTTCCTAGATACTATCGGAGCCTTAATGTTAAGGATGTTCATGGGCTGGGCCATAGAACTTGGCCAAAAAAATGACAAGCTTGGGAGGGCCAGGCCAACCTTGGGCCAAGTCATGATCCGGCTGAACAATGAGTTAAGAAAACTGTTGTGACCTGTATATTGCTTAAGTGGGCATGGCCAGGTGGATCACTTTTGGGGCCGAACCATGGCGCCGCGTGAGCCATCCCAAACTGATTTGACATAAACAACACTACTCAAACATAGTCACAACAACCAATCAAACGACTTTCATTCACATGGAATTTATTACCAATGTATAACTCTTTTTGAATAAAAATATTGATCTACGACAATTTTAAAATTATTTATCAATTTACGACACTTTTTGTAAGCAGAGTCAACAAATCCACTTTCACTTATAAATTAGAGTCAGCAAATCCACTTTTAAATTAAAAAAGGCTTTATTGAACCCGCTTTCATCACTTTTTGAAAGCGTAATTAGCAAATTTGCTTTCAAATAAAAGCGTATTTTTTGAATCTGTTTTCATTAAAAATGGATTTACCAAATACGGCTTTAAATGACTTAAACTTTCCAAAATAAGGGCCCCTAAAAGCAGATTTGTTGAATCTGTTTTCATATATAAATGGGTTCAATAAATTCGCTTTTCGAAACCAATCCCATTTGTGAGTAAACCAACCTATAAATCTGTTTTATAGAGCATGTGAAACTAATGTTTTCCTATTATATTTTGATATATTGAAATATTACTTTAACAAATGTGCTTTTCTCATCCACTTTTTAGAAATATATAAGGATGTTTCAATTAATCTGTTTTTTCAGGCTAAACCCATTTGTGAATAAAATGCCAAAGACTTGTCAAACTTTTTCATGTACCCAATGAATAAAAAAACCCAGAAATAAGAAAAAGCCTTCAAAATCAAGAGACTTTATTTATTTATCTATAATAGAAATACAAGATTTTGTTTCATAAGACATGAAATAGACATACAATAAAATATTTCTAATGATGACCATGTTCCCAACAATATAGTGGTTTGCCATGTAAGTGTAGAGTAGTAGGGAGAAATTTTCGTAATCATCATCACTTGATTCTTCAAAGTTAGTAAGTTTATTGTCAGAAGTCAGTAATGGATCGGATATTATTGCATTAATAGCCTCGGCAGGATCTGAATGTTCAATCTTTGCCTTTTTGATAAGGTGGAATCGATATAGACGTCGTTGCATCTGCTCATTCTCAAGTTCAAGTCTTACAATAATATCATCGTAGTTATCTGTGCACCATTTCATGTACATTTCAGGTGAACGTGCTTGTGGCACTCGTAATCCATGCCAACGACAATTTACTTCAAGCTCATAGTACTTGAAATAAGATTTCAACCACCTTGGTCCTTATAGGTGGAAATAGAACTCTAGAGGAGGAACAATAGTTGCAGGTCCAATCATCACATGGCCGACTTCTGTGAAAGGGTTATGAATGTTGATTAGCTCATTCTGAAAGTAACGCAAGTTTCTATACCACATTTCACCACTGGGATCTGTGTAGTTACAGGGTTCTGGTGAACTAAATGACGAATCAATTTGATGTTGTTGTGCACCACAATGTTGTCATTGGTTGCTCGAGTATGACTTATCGTTTGTTTGGCTTGAAGACCTGAATGATGATCTTGTCAACATTTTAGTGTAGGGTTTACACTGCGAACAAATGCGTATATATACACAAAAGTAATTATTGGAAAGAACAATGTTAAAAAAATTTAAAAAACTTACTGGACGTATTGAGTCGGGCAGTAACTTATTGAACTGAAAAGACATTGATGAGTGAACAATGATATTGACTAGACACTAATGACTTAGCATTGAAATTGACAAGTGTGTTGTTATGACATTGATAATACTGAGAAAGTAGAGAGTGTGTTGTTATGCACACAGTATGTACTCATGCTTATTTAGTTTAGTACATAGTGTGTAGTCAATTGAATAGTCAATACTCACACTATGGTGTCAACTCACTAAGATTGGCCATATCGTTCAGTGACTTATGAATTTAACGTCTGTTGTCACACAATCATGTTTCAATGTGTATTCAGAGGGCCATAATTACAGTTTGAAAACACTGAATTATACCTACAGTCACATTACCTGTGCATCGTTCAGTAATTAATCAATTCATCATTTATTATCACACAGTCATGTTTCAGTGTGCATCTAAGGGCCATAATTACAAGCTGTAGAAACTGAATTCTTGTACACAATCATATTACCTCATCTCTAGCTTTTTTGCCATAGCTGGAAAAACAGTGACCACGACTGCATCACAATGTCACTATAAATTCATTGTGTGCAAACGCCCTCTTTGTATACTTATCAACTTCAAACATGAATTATAGTCCACGCACATTGTTTGAAATTATGGGTCATAATTGGGTGTTAGAGGATGAATTATTCTACCCTCTAAATCCTCGTTTACATTTCTCACTGAGGTCCATAAATACAATGACGGAGGAATGACAATATCATTTGAATGAAATAGAAGTTCTAAGTGAGGATTTACACACTTGCAATATGCGTAGGTCTCGTCAAATTGCCATTAATATGCCTATTGGCACTCCGCAACAATTGGAATGTGCATTATTTCAAATTCGAATTGAAAACAATCGTATTACAATACGGTTAAATCGGTACAACCTCTGTCGCATTACACGTGACCGTTCTGAAGAAGTTTGCTAGAAGAAGCACGCTTATGCTTGCAATTGAGTGGGGAAGCAATATGTGTTTCTAACGTCGAAATGTCAGATGAAGATGGTTTGCCATGATGAAGATTAATTGATCAATAACCCATATGTGGGTTTATCCTCCCAGTGGTTATACTAATGTGCGTCTATAGATGTAGTCATGTTATATATTTCTAGTAATTTATGTCTAGATGTAGTAGTTTATCTGTAATTTTATTTTCAACTTAAATAACATGTAGCATTTATTGTCATATGTTATCAAAAGTATTTAAGTAGAGTTGAATGCACAACATAACAATCAAAACAATATAATAGTCTCAATTGAAAAATATTGTAGTATGAAATGGTGGTATAGAAACTATAAATACTGACTTTACACATACATTTCAAAAAATTTGGGTAGAGTTTCCCCTAAAAAATTGACTCTACCAAAATTGATTTAACCTGCATATACAATATCACAACAACTACCACAAACATATCCACAACCATAACCACAACCACAATAAAAAACACAACAACAACCACCACACCACCACCACTACTACTACAATCACTCTGTTACTAATTAAGCTTCATAGAAAAAAATGAAACTAATCTATTAAATATATATGAATATAAAGTAACAATATGATAAAACTAAGTGCCACAAGACGGCTTCTTCCTCAGTTGTTTCGGACATTGTGCCTCTAACTCTGACGGTTTTCCTCAATGAACTATTACACTGCCTCTCCGATAGTAGACACTGTAGTCCTATTTCGGCCTCAGCCTTGACCACCTCGAAATCTCCCACCTTGACCTCTACCACCTCGACCTTGAATCAATGAAATAATATGCGCAAATGAAATCGTATAGACATATGTATCACGCTGTTGTGACATCTGTACAACTACAGGTGTCATATTAACATGTGTATCATTCTCCTACGTGACATCCTCTACTAGGTGTGACATCTTTACAACTATAGGAGGCGATGTCATGCGTGCATCCTGAAAGATAGATTGGGTGGCCAATATAACTTCTGGAGCATCTTTCCGTGGATATGCCTAGCGTAGCAATGGGAGAAACATGCCCTGTAGTATACTTCGGAGGTGTGGCAGTCACCATAGAAACTTGTGTATGAAATGGTCTAGCTTGTGCTGGGGTATGCGGCGGACTCGTAGTGGATGGTATCTCTGAAGGTACAATAAGCGGTGGTGTATGATAAGGTCTAGTACCAGATAAGGGCTGATGAGGTACGGTAGGGGTTAGTGTATGAAAATGTATGCTCGGCTCTGTTATCGGCTCAGGTACACTTGGGCCTGATACTATGTCAGCATCATTATCTACCCGACTGACCAGATAAAGACGAGGAGGTCTCTGTTGTCGTACAACAACCCCATGACGCCTCGTATGTACAGTGGGCAATGCAAGCGGTGTAGTTTGTGGTATAGGTGGAGGCTCTCCATGGAGGTTATGATGGAGATGATGGTCCTCTCAAATAGCCTTGAGGCAAGTGGAGCAAAGAGACTGTGTGTCACACAGTGCCTGTGCATGTGCTGAGTCCGTACCATCCTCAAGGGCATCATTTATGATCTAGTGAATCTGTACAAATTTACACTCCTATAAATGTAAAAATGAATTACATTAGCAAAAAATTATTTATGTATTTTTTTTAATTGTATATTGATCAATGAACACATGTATTAAGTTACCAATATCTCGATGATGCTACCAATAGGCTAGAATCCGACAGGTGGCCTATCTAATGGAGGTCCAATAAGTCGTCTAGTGGTATGCCCGTACCAAACCATGTACGGGTCATTCATATTGATCACTCATGTATGTGTCTGCCCTGTGATAAGATGCTCCCGCCGATGGACCCAGACATCTACAAAAGACTGATGCACAACACTCGAGTCATAACTTGCCCTACCGCGTCGATTTGTAGCATGAAGTGCAGTCCTAGTGTCGCATGGCTCTGGTATAAGTTGCATCAATTCAAATTGTCTCATGACATGCTCAAGTAAATGCCACTCCACTACTCGAAGCAGGTAAGTGGTGCACACGTCATCCATACGTCAATCTCAATCATGCACTATGCCAATAATTCTACTATGACATCTAGAGTATATGACATCCACACCAGTGTAATAATATGTAAATGAAAGGGGGGTTTGTTTGTCACAAAAGCAGATTATCAAATCGTTAATAAGAATCAATTAATGAAACGTCGGTTCAAAGGCAATTCAACCGTTGGTTATGGATTTGATCATAGACACACAGACAATCAATTCCTATCAAAAGCTTAGTTCAAAGATCATTCAGATGCTAAACGACCTTCTTCATCTCTATAAACATCAATACAAGCCTAGTACTCATATTAAATCTTATTTTTAATCAATTCGGTATTAAGAATCCTCATTCTATTAATAACAGCTTTAAGAACAACTAAGATTGAATAACAAATCTCCACCAGCGAAGAACTATTAATCCAATTTAGAATTCCCTTAGATTAATAACAAAAGTTTGGAAAACAACTGCATAATCTGATTGCTACTACAATCAAGTTTCAAGACAATTACGAATCAAGAACTTAATCTAGCCTTCATCACATAGAACATCAATTAGTGTGCATCTTAATCAAAAGAACTACGTAATCTCATCAATAAATCAGAGAACCATATCAGTCGAACAGAATTTGATATTAAAGAATTAAAACAAGTCTCACAAAACCATATACCAACTTAGAATACCTTCAACAGAACAAAGGAATTTAGTTGCTCATCGCTTAGGTAAACCCAAGTCTGCAATATAAAAATTGTTGTGTCCCCCTTCCTTGTTCTGCCGCCTCCTCATCTCTCTTTTTTTCTAGGAAACCTTAAATACATATAGAAAACATATGACACTTCCCAAAACGTGTACAACTCAAATCCCTACATTATAGGTATTCCTTATCAAAACAGATTGACAGAAAATCGTGCTGGAACTTGTGAGCTGTTTTTCTATCAGATAACGACTGAATCTTGATTTGGTCTCTTGATGAAAGTTGTAGCCCTGGATGTGTAGATAAATTTTGGCTTGTGAATCACCTGATTTAGACTTCAGAAACTCAAGTTATGAGCCACTTAAGTTTACCGGTTCGGACAGGAATCCAACTCCAATCAAGATTCGGATCAGCTTTCCAGGCCTGCCTTTGAAACAATGTTTGGAGGCCCAAACGAACTCGGATTTTTGCAAACCATACCTTTCTGAAAAGCTTAAGACATCCTCTAAAAACTTCATGAAGACCACTTTCTCATTCTGAAAATTTAACGCCATCCAAACCTCAATTGAAGCTCCATAGATCGTAACGGCCTAAAAGCTGGAAATTGCACAATATATTTCATATCTATTCTTTTACCTTCAATTCTTCCCTAATTCAAGAAATATATTAATCAGCTCACTTAAACAGAAAATGTCATAAAACTAAATATAAAGGAATAAAAATATTAAATATTATGCTCTTATCAAATTCCCCCACACTTAGTTTTTTACACGTCCTCGAATAAAACACGCCCATGCAAACATACGAGGCCACATACTCATCTAAGAACGCTAGCAATGTCAAGTAAACTAGAGACAAGTATACTCATCTCTTTTCACTTCATATCACAAATAACTTGATCAGTCATGAGACTTCCTGCCTAACATGACCAATTCATGCACAACTCACCTCGTCCTTTTTCTCCCTACCACTACAATCCAGGTAGTAAAATAAGGATTCACTTCTTTTTTTTTTTTCATTCTAGTGTCTGATGAGTGCATTTTATGCTCCATCTCACCTTAATTTTTTTTTTGCCGGATTAGTAGGTGCATTTTATGCTCCATCCTACCTTAATGATGACCTTTCCCTATTTACTTAAACCTAGATATAGGACTAGCCTAAGAGAAAAAGGGTTAAAAGTTTGCTGCGCAATCCTTCTTCGCTGCTAGGTTATCAGTCTACATATCGTCACAAGGAGTACTGCTTCAATCAGTTACTAAGAGCTAAGTATGCTTATAAAAAATTCATAGGACATTGCAAAAACCCAAGCTTAGGATATGAACCTCTATGCATGCGATGTTTTAATGAGTTTAAGCACATAACAAAATTTGTCTCCCCCACACTTAAGGTTTATAGTGCCCTCACTGTAAAGAAAATGACATTTATTGAACTAAAATAGACGGAATTCTTCTAAAGCATAGAGAATGATAGCATAACTGATTGTGACCAACTGGTCACCCTTGGGTTGCCTCCCAAGCAGCGCCTCTTTTAATGTTGTTGGCTTGACCCAATGATGCTCTTCTAACCAAAGTACTTCGGCACAACAAGATGTATCTCCTCAATTATATACTCTTGAAATTCGGCATAGAATGGTTTCAGGCGATGTCCATTGACCTTGAAGACTTTGTTGGTGGATAAGCTTTTTATTTCAACTGCACCATGAAGAAACACATTAGTAACTTCAAAAGGTCCAATCCAACGAGAACATAACTTACCAGGAATCAGTTGAAGACGTGAATTGTAAAGAAGCACTTTTTGTCCCACAACAAATTGCTTCCTTATAATCATCTTATCATGCAACACCTTGGTCTTGTCCCTATAAATTCTTGAGTTCTCGTAGGCTTCCAATCGGAATTCCTCCAATTCTTGCAACTGCAACTTCCTCTCTTGTCCGGCTTTATCAATCTCCATATTGCACATCTTCTCGACCCAATACGCCTTGTGTTCTAACTCAATAGGCAAATGGCATTGTTTTGCCATAGACCAACCTATATGGAGACATCCCAATAGGTGTTTTATATGCGGTTTGATAAGCCCAAAGTGCATCATCAAGTCGAAGGCTCCAATCCTTCCGATTTGGTTTCACAGTCTTCTCTAAAATGGACTTGATCTCTCTATTGGATACTTCCGCTTGTCCATTAGTTTGGGGATGATAGGAGGTTGAGGTGTGATGAAATATACCATATTTCTTCAACAATGCTTCCATGGATCGGTTGCAAAAGTGGTTTCCTTGATCACTGATGATAGCCCTTGGAATGCCGAACCTGCTAAAAATGTTAGACTTCACAAAACCTACAACAGCCTTTGAATCGTCAGTTCGGGTGGCTTTTGCTTCCACCCACTTTGAAACATATTCCACAGCAAGTAAAATATAAACAAAACCAAAAGAAGAGGAAAAGGCCCCATAAAATCAATACCCCACACATCAAAAATCTCACAAACTAGTATAGGGGTTTGTACCATTTCATTCCTCCGGGTCAAACCTCCAGTTCTTTGGCATTTTTCACAATTTTTACAAAAAATATATGCATCATGGAATAATGTAGGCCAATAAAATCCACTATCTAACACCTTTCTAGCTGTTCTTTTAGGTCCAAAGTGACCTCCACAAGCATATGCATGACAAAAAACAAGTATAGAGTGAGTCTCATCATCAGGCACACATCTCCTAATAATTTGATCTGCACAATATTTCCACAAGTATGGATCATCCCAAGTGTAGTATTTAGCCTCACTTTTTAACTTATCTTTCTTAGCTCTACTCATGTCATTAGGCATAACTTGTCCTACTAGATAATTAACTAAATCGGCATACCAAGGAAACATACCTCGCATTACAAACAGGTGCTCATCCGGAAATAGCTCCTTCAATGGCTCGGCCGTCTCCTCTCTCTCCAACCTACTTAAGTGATCCGCTACTAAATTTTCAGCTCCCTTCTTGTCCTTGATCTCAAGATCGAATTCTTGTAGTAAAAGAATCCATCTTATTAATCTCGGCTTTGACTCCTTCTTGGACAAAAGATATTTTAGAGCTGCATGATCAAAAAATACAATCACTTTAGAGCCAAGCAAATAAGATCGAAATTTATCTAATGCAAAGACAATAGCTAAAAGCTCTTTTTCAGTTGTAGAGTAGTTGCACTAAGCCAGATTGAGTGTCTTGGATGCATAGTTGATCACGTGTGGTTTCTTGCCAATATGTTGCCCCAAAACTGCTCTAATAGCGTAATTGCTAACATCACACATTATCTAAAAAGGCAACGTCCAATCAGGTGGTTGAACTATTGGTGTCGAAGTTAAGGCCGCTTTGAGCTTGTCAAACGCCTCTTTACATTCTTGACTCATCTCGTATGACACCTCCTTTTGCAACAACCTTCATAATGGTTGGGCAATCTTCGAAAAATCCTTAATGAACTTGTGATAAAAACCTGCATGACCCAGAAAAGAACGCACTTCCCGCACACTTGTGGGATATGGTAAGTTCACAATTAAATCAATTTTCGCTTTATCTACTTCAATTCCCCTACTGGAAACCACATTCCCTAAAACAATACCTTGTTCTACCATAAAATGACATTTTTCAAAGTTCAACACAAGGTTTGTTTCAATGCAATGTGCAAGCACACTAGATAAATTTTCCAAACAATGATCAAAGGAATCACCATACACCGTAAAATCATCCATGCAGTTCTTTATTAAATTAGCAAATATGCTCATCATGCATCTTTGAAACATACCTGGTGCATTACAAAGTCCAAATGACATTCTCCTAAATGCAAAAATGCCTAATGGACAAGTGAATGTTGTTTTCTCTTGGTCCTCTGATGCAATAACAATTTGATTATATCTTGAATAACCATCAAGAAAACAATAATAAGACTTACCTGCTAGTCTTTCAAAAATCTGATCAATAAAAGGTAGAGGTAAATGATCTTTCATTGTCATTGAGTTTAGCTTGCGGTAATCGATGCACATCCTCCATCCACTCACCACTCTTGTCGGAACAAGTTCATTGTCTTGGTTCTTTACCACCGTCACTCCTAACTTTTTAGGCACAACTTGGACTGGACTTACCCATTGACTATCTGAGATGGGATAAATAATCCCAGCTTCCAAGAGCTTCAAAATCTCTTTTTTTACCAACTCCATCATCGAGGGTTTAACCTTCTTTGGGCTTCACGGCTGGGTTTGAAATTGTCCTCCATCAATATTCTATGCATGCACATTGATGGATTGATTCCCTTTATGTCCGCTATTGTCCACCCAATCGTCGTTTGGTTTTCTCGCAACACCTTCAATAGCTTCCCTTCTTGCAAAGTAGTTAAGTGG
Organism: Ilex aquifolium; assembly: GCA_951799425.1. NCBI lineage: Eukaryota > Viridiplantae > Streptophyta > Magnoliopsida > Aquifoliales > Aquifoliaceae > Ilex > Ilex aquifolium. Next base: position 28,420,920 of record OX637395.1, on the reverse strand, counting down.
TTAGCAATAATACCGACAATGTTTCATCATCACCCAAATAAGAATACTTCAGATGACTTGGGAGAGGTTTCAACTCTAGCACCGGTGCCTGCACCACAGAAGGTAACAACTTTGTATAAGAAGCCGGTGAAATTAAGCTCTTAATTTCATACCTTTTTGAAATAGCTGGTGAGGATTGAAGTTCCATCATTGTCTCTTCAACATTAAAGTTTAGCGGCACAACTGAATTATCTTCCTTCAAGCCTCGTATCAACACAAATTCTAGCTCATCCATCTCTAACGACTCGAAGACTTCCTGCGCAAATTTTTCAATAACATCAAAGGCACAAACAGAATGGACATCATTATTTGGGTACCTCGTAGCTTCATAAATATTAAACTTGAAAACTTCACCATCGAACTCCATTGTGAGGTTTCCATCATCGACGTCAATCTTGGTTTTTGCCGTTTTAAGGAATGGAAGTCATAGCAAGATTGGTGCAGGACTTACCGAATGACTATTCTCCATATTCAAAATATAAAAATCAGCTGGAAAAATCAAGTCATTAACCTGCACAAGAACATCCTCAACTATCCCTTCGGGATAAGCATTAGAACGATCAGCTAGTTGAATAATCACCCCAGTTTTCTTAAGAGGACCCATGTTAAGGGATGCACAAATTGATTGTGGCATAACATTAATAGATGCACCTAAATCTAACATGGCACGCTCAAACTTGGTGTGACCGATTACACATGGAATAGTGAATGTACCCGGATATTTACACTTTTGAGGCAACTTACATTGTATCACGGTTGAAACATTCTCCACCACACTTAATTTTTCATCCTTTGTAGCCTTCGTTTTGATGTGCAAAGCTCTTTCAAAAATTTGGCATACCTTGTGATTTGCTTGATTGCATCCAAGAGTGGTATGTTCACCTCCACCTTCCGAAAAGTCTCAAGAATTTCTTTTTCTTGTTCCTCCTTCTTTGATTTAGCCAATCTGCTAGGAAAAGGCAAAAGAATTGAATTAGTAGACTTAATTGTGGAAGGTGGAGAATTGACCTTTAATGAAGCCTTTTGTTTGTCTTCTTCTTTCTTGTCTCCTTGTTGTGTCTTTGCCGAATTGGATGAATTTTGAGTAGGACCTGCAATTTCTTTTCCACTTCGCAAAACAACAGCAATCACATTCTCTCTAGGGTTAGTAACAGTTTGAGAAGACAATTTACCCAAATTTTCCACAAATTGTTGTCGGTGTTCCACAAATCCTCCCATTGCATTGACTTCTTGTCCTAAATCTTCCTCTTGCAAAGTAGGACACATGTCTGTGGAATGACTTGTCAACGTACAAATTCCACATGCTTTAACTGCTTGCATGTTACCTACAACCATTTGTCTCATCAAAGAAGTTAAATCAGAAATCTATTTTTCAAGGTTAGAAGTACTTACCTCATTCACTTTCTTTGGTGTGTGATCCATTCTCATCCCAAATTGTTGCGAATTCGCAGCCATGTTGGAAATTGATTGTTTCGCAGCAACTGGTGTTTTGTCAACCAATGCTCCTCCACTAGCTGCATCTATCATACTTCTTTCCATAGGCAGCAATCCTTCATAGAAATATTGAATCAAAAGTTGATCACTTCTCTGATGATGTGGGCAGCTCGCACACAGTTTCTTGAAGCGTTCCCAATATTCGTACAAAGAATCTCCGTTGTATTGACGAATGCCACACATCTCCTTCCTTATGTTTGCAGCCCTGGAAGAGGGTAAGAATTTCTCCAAGAATTGCTTCTTCATCTTAGTCCATGAATTGATGGAACCAAAAGGTAGGTAATACAACCAATCTTTTGCATCATCCCCCAAAGAAAATGGGAATGCTCTCAATTTAATTTGATCTTCATGTATACCTTGAAACAGGAACTCCTTTAGATGCTTGTGAGGATCTTCACCTGTAAGACCACGAAAAGTAGGCAAAAGATGAATTAGTCCTGATTTCAATTCAAAAGCAGCATCTAAATTAGGATATTCAATGCATAAAGGTTGAGTAGTAAAATCGGGAGCTGCTAGCTCCTTCAAAGTCCGTGTATTGGCAACCATGTTGTCCTTTTCCTCTTCCGGATCACTAGATGATAACCACGAGAGAGCGATGTTAATTCCTGGTGAAGAGGTCGATGATGCTTGCTTGAGTTCAGCTTGTCTCGCTTCTCTTCGTAATCTGTGGAATGTCTTTTCAATCTCAGGATAAAAACTCAATTCACTTTGGTGAGAAGATTGAGTCATAAACTAATTAAACAAAGATAATAAGATAGAAATACTAGAACCAGTTAAGGAAAATCACTTCCCCGGCAACGGCGCCAAAATTTGTTGTGCGTCTTTCACAACCAAAATTAATTTCTTACCTCTACACTACAAATATAGCAATGGCAATCAAGGGTCAATACCACAGAGAAACGAATTAACTTAACTGGTAACAAGAGCAATAATATGTAAATGAAAGGGAGGTTTGTTTGTCACAAAAGCAGATTATCAAATCGTTAATAAGAATCAATTAATGAAACGTCGGTTCAAAGGCAATTCAACCGTTGGTTATGGATTTGATCATAGACACACAGACAATCAATTCCTATCAAAAGCTTAGTTCAAAGATCATTCAGATGCTAAAAAACCTTCTTCATCTCTATAAACATCAATACAAGCTTAGTACTCATATTAAATATTGTTATTAATCAATTCGGTATTAAGAATCCTCCTTCTATTAATAATAGCCTTAAGAACAACTAAGATTGAATAACAAATCTCCACCAGCGAAGAACTATTAATCCAATTTAGAATTCCCTCAGATTAATAACAAAAGTTTGGAAAACAATTGCATAATCTGATTGCTACTACAATCAAGTTTCAAGACAATTACGGATCAAGAACTTAATCTAGCCTTCATCACATAGAACATCAATTAGTGTGCACCTTAATCAAAAGAACTATGTAATCTCATCAATAAATCAGAGAACCATATCAGTCGAACAGAATTTGATATTGAAGAATTAAAACAAGTCTCACAAAACCATATACCAACTTAGAATACCTTCAACCGAACAAAGGAATTTAGCTGCTCATCGCTTAGGTAAACCCAAGTCTGCAATATAAAAATTGTTGTGTCCCCCTTCTTTGTTCTGCCGCCTCCTCATCTCTTTTTTTTTTCAGGAAACCTTAAATTCATATAGAAAACATATGACACTTCCCAAAACTTGTACAACTCAAATCCCTACATTATATGTATTCCTTATCAAAACAGATTGACAGAAATCGTGCTGGAACTTGTGAGCTGTTTTGCTATCAGATAATGACTGAATCTTGATTTGGGCTCTTGATGAAAGTTGTAGCCCTGAATGTGTAGATAAATTTTTGCTTTTGAATCACCTGATTTAGACTTCGGAAACTCAATTTATGACCCACTGAAGTTTATTGGTTCGGATAGGAATCCAACTCCAATCAGGATTCGGATCAACTTTCCAGGCCTGACTTTGAAACAATGTTTGGAGGCCCAAACGAACTCGGATTTTTGAAAACCATACCTTTCTGAAAAGCTTAAGATGTCCTCTAAAAACTTCATGAAGACCACTTTCTCATTCTGAAACTCTAATGCCATACAAACCTCAATTGAAGCTCCATAGATCAAAACAACCTAAAAGCTGGAAATTGCACAATATATTCCATATCTATTCTTTTACCTTCAATGCTTCCCTAATTCAAGAAATATATTAATCAGCTCACTTAAACAGAAAATATGTCATAAAACTAAATATAAAAGAATTAAAAATATTAAATATTATGCTCTTATCAATGATCCTTATTTTTTAAATAACTGTAAAGATCAGATAATTAAGAGGTGTGTGCCTGATTTTGAAGTCCATAGTGTTATTAATTTTTGTCATACTGAAGCATGTGAAGACCATTTCTCTGTAAAGAAAACAATTGCAAAGATTTTGCAGTGTGAATTTTACTGGCCAACACTTTTTTAAGACATTCATACCTTTTGCTTATCATGTGACCGCTATCAACGGTTGGGGGTATCTCACAAAGGAATATGATGTCCTTGAACCCTATATTACTGATCGATATATTTTGACTATTGGGGCATTGACTTCATGGGACCTTTCTCCCAATTATTTGGCAACCTATACACTTTAGCAGCCATAGATTATGTCTTGAAATGGGTCGAGGCTATCCCTTGCCACAACAATGATCATCGCACGGTGATCAAGTTTTTAAAAGAAAATTTACTTTTGCAGTTTGGGATACATCAAGCTATCATTACTGATGGTAGACTTCACTTACGTAACAAATTTTTTGAAAATCTTATGAGAAAATATGTTATTACACATAAAATGAGCACGCCCTACCATTCACAGACAAGTGAGCAAGCTAAACTTGCCAATAAGAAGATAAAACAAATTTTAGAAAAAACGGTGAATCCTGATCACAAAGATTGGTCTTTAAGACTAACCGATGCCTTGTGGGCTTACCGAACTGCTTTTAAAACAATTTTGGGCATGTCTCCTTATAGGTTTGTTTATAGGAAGACTTGCCACTTGCCTTTTGAACTTGAACATAAGGCATACTGGGCTATTAAAAGAATGAATTTTGACATAGATAAGGCAAGAAAGTCTAGAAAGCTTTAGATTAATGAGTTGGAAGAATTGAGGAATGAAGCTTATGAGAATGCAAAACATAGAATGAAAGTCTTTCATGACAAGAACATTAGTAGGAAAACCTTCGAAACTTCCCAAAAGATTCTGCTCTATAATTCACGCCTCCATCTTTTTCTTCGAAACTATGAATGGTCAAGCCCATTCATAATTAAAGATGTTTTTCCTCATGGGGCTTTTGAGATACAGAACCCCAAGAATGACAATGTGTTTAAAGTTAATGGACAGTGATTAAAGCCATTCTTGGAGGGGTTTGTGGCTGAGGTGGAATCCATTGAGTTGGTGGATCCACATTAGCAATTAATAAACTGAGTGCAACTTTTCTGTATTGTACACTATGTGTTTCTTTCACTCTTTTGTTTTTATTATTCTAGGTATCACTTTGTCTTTTTATTTTAGAATGGTGCAGTGTTCGTAGCAGCAGGTATTTCCTTTTCCTCATTAAAATACTTTTATTTGGCTTACATGTTTAATTTTCACATTGACGACATGTATAATTTATATTGGGGGTCGGATAATTTGCCTGCCACAATATCTATGTCATATTGTCAAATTTGTATTAGAATTATTTTATTTTATTTTATTTATTTATTATTATTTGTTTTAGGACATTAAGTGTTTTTAATTTTTATTTTAGTTTAGGTTTATTTTTTGGTTTTTAGGTTGATTTAATTAGGAAAGTTTAATTAGGAAGTTACAAGGAATCAACTTGGAATCTTAAACGTTTTGCTAAAAAAAGGCACGCGTGCGGACGAAATCACTCTGTTTAGACGCAAATGTTAATATTGCATTTAGGAGAGTCTAAGATAGCATTTTGAGGGTGTTTAATGGTCAAAGTTACATTTTTAGAGATAATTTTTTTCCAAAATTCCGTGGTTTTAATTGAAAGAATTCGAAAAGTCTGGAATTGCAAAAGTTAATGCACGCGTCACGACGCACTTACTCTGTTTGGACACGCCTCTCCAGGGAGTTGGAGTTGTCCGAACGCATCACTCCGTCTGGACGTGCGTTTCATTTATAAAAGGGAGAGGCCGTCTTCTCCAAGCCCACGCCGAGACCAAAACCCTCAAAACTGCCATAGAAGGCCCTCCCCAAGCTTTCTAAAGCTTGATTCTTCCTCTCAAACTCTCCCAAATCATTTCAAATCTACCCTAAATCACTCATAAGCTTCTCTTTTCTGCATTTCTCTTTTCAAAATCCAAAACCCATTTTGAAAAAAAATCCCCAATATTTTTTGCAACGCCTCCAAGATCATCGAAGAAGAAGAAGATTGACCACCCTCAGCCTAGTACTCAGGCTCCCTGTTATATATGATCCAGACGAGCCTTGAGTTTGGATTGACGAATCCAGGGTTTGTCATATCTTCTACCATACCCGTTTTTCCACTATTGAGGCGAAGCAACGCTACATTCATTATTTTGCCGCTAACCCCATCGTGATGGAGAGGAGCCTAATCTGGCCGGAGTTGCCCGGGTATGGTATTGAGCAGATTGTTCAGACAAGAGGTTGGGGGGATTTTCTGAAGAGGTCTAGCCCAGGGGCCACCCCCACTGATCCATGGGTTCTACTACAATGCGATCAAGATCGACCCCAAGAGGTTCAGGACCACCGTCCAAGGAGTCACCTTCACGGTGGATTCCTTGATGTTCTTTAGAGTGGCAAAGGTGAATGTGGTGTAAAGGCTGCAGTTCACCTTGAATACGGTACTGGAAATACATGATGTGCCCCGAGAGCTGATTGGGGATCCGCACTTTGTTCGGCTATAGAGCACAAGATGTTGAAGTAGGGATAGCTGACTAACCAGTATAAGATCCTTAATTGGATCTCGGTCATGAACATACTTCATTGGCCCGAAAGAATCACATTTATCCATAGAGCCAAGCTTCTGTATGCCATTGGCACTAGCATGACGATCTGCCTCTCCTCCATCATTATGTCCGAGATGCAGCGAGCACTCAAGGGACAACACCAAGAATGCCTCCTTACCTTTGGGCCAGTTGGTGACGTCCATTTGCGTGGACAGAGGGATTGAGGTGACAGATGATATGTTTAAGGAGAGGTGCCCCCATGTTTTGGACACCACGACTCTAGTTAAGAGTCATGGAGCTATGGGGAGAGGAGCAACGCCTAATACGACTCCAGTTGATCCTAAGGAGGCAAGAGGAGGGAGACGAAGATGCAGGAAAGGTTGATGAGGTAGAAGGGCACTTTGACCCACTGATGAGAGACCCGGTAGACACCCAATCTGACAGGGATATTCTACTCCAGACGATGGTTGGGCAGAGACAGATTCAGGATACCCTTGCACGGCATGGCGAGACCCTTGCACGGCATGGCGAGACCCTTTCACGTCATGGTGAGATCTTGAGCCGACTATAGTTAGGACCTCAGGGTGGATCTGGAGCATCCTCATCCTGGTTTTTATTTTTAGTTTTCAGTAGTCAAAGCCCTCAATCGTAGTGTAGATGATTCAGGGCTTGACTCGGTCAGTTTATTTTTAATTTTCTTTTAGAGTCTCTGTAATGAAAACCCAATTTGACTAGTTATATACTATGATTTCATTGCAAAATTTTGAATTATGTGCATATGATGAGACAGATAATTGGGTAAAGGTTATTTGGATGAAAATATGAATTTATTTATGCGCTAGTCTGTTATAGAACATGACACTTTAATATTATGAATGCGAACCCCAATTGAGACTTTAAATTCGGTGCACGTGTGACCTGGCTTGAGTTAGAAGTTATGAAAAAAAATATTTTTATCTTGAAACTTGACACATATATTGGTGAATATACAATGTCCCTTGTGAGTTTAGATCCACTTTTTTTTTTTTGGAGAGACATTTACAATTACTCAGTGATAAGAATTTCATTAGTGATCATTTGAATAGTTTCGTTATACTTGTGTTGATCAATTATGATATGTTAAATGATTATTTGATTCTAAATTGTTAGCATAAGAAGTGTATTGATTGAGACTCTTGAGATATGATTCTAGGCCATGTTTGATATATTTTGAGCATTAGTCTTATTTCTCAAAATTTTATGATCCGTAGAAACTATGTTTGAGCCTATTGATTAAAACTTTTCATTGTTTACCAATACATAATAACCAAGTCAAATATTAAAATATTTTATCTTTGACTCTTGATTATCCTGAGAATATGTAATTTCATATGAAAGGGAGATACGTGGTTGAAATGCAAAGATTGAAAGAAAATGCACGAGTTTTGTGAAAAGATGTGTGACGCCCCAAAATTCGGGTGTCTGTAATTATTCCGTTGATCACCAATTAACCCACGAAATACCCGTGGATACTGTGTAACTCGATAGCACGCCGTTATGCTCCATTTATCGGGATCCATAATTTAATAAAATTCGGACAGAGTCTCCTTTGTATGAGGAGTTCTACCCAAAAACGCAACTTATGGAATCATACAACATTGACCACACCGGATCCATTCATCCATACTCAATTGCATAGTATCGGATACTACCATAATCATCATCACTACTTACATTCATTCATAAAAGAATAAATGTCTCAAAAGAGTCTCATGTACATGCCTTTTAAATATAAACAAGTTTTTGTTACAAAAATTATACAAGGCCAAAAGTAAACATATACAAGGGACTACGACGTCAAAATAACAGTCACAGTCCGGCTCTGTCGTCAAAGCGGACCAGTAGGAGGGCCTTCGGTGAAAGCCTGTGGTGTACTTGAAAATTGTTCCCATAAAGGGTGAGCTAACGCTCAATATGATAACTCCTATAGAGAATACCTCTCAACCAAAATGCATATGAAATGTTACATGCAACAATCATTTTATGCACTCATTCAAATATGTCTATTATGAACAAATGACATAAATCATGTTATGCCATGAGATGAGACTCACGCAAGCAATACCAACACCGAGTCCCATCCCGAGCTCCCACAACACATGCAATTCTATGCGTATGTATCCGGGCATTCCAAGCCCCCGTCATTGGTGTTATGTACACTTAATGACTAATTAATTCATTTTCTTGTGTCTTTGTGGGGAGATGATTTATGGTATTACACCAATGGGACACCACACCATCAACGGATTTTCAGGACATCCCACATGCGACTCCGTTTTCGCCGTTACACTTTTCTAGAATTGCACCGTCGGAAAGTGTATAAACCAAGTAAGCGGGTCTTGAATCCGAGAGAGAATCTAGCCTTTCTTGCAATACCCCGACACATTTATCCATTTAATTTATTGTGCGACTCAGCCGGACCTTGGTGCGACTTTCCCGACCCACGATCAACCACATATGTGGTGATTGATTTCATACTATGCACACATTGCCACCCATGTCAATGCCCATGAATGTAGTGCAATCCATGCATAAATGCAATACAATGTGCAATTGCCTTTGAAACCATTTACAATGTCCATTACATAATGAATGCAATATAATGACATTTTCAACACAATTTCAAGCATGTTATATAAGATAATCAACTCAACTAACATATTTGTATTCACCTAGGCATTTAAACAAACACCTAGAGGGCACATCAATTTACACAACCAGCATGCTTATTACTTCTAACATGGCAACATGTTTATTAATTCTATAAACATAAGCACAAGTCCACCAAAGATATCATATGCTAAATAATCATTTAACATACATATTATTTCATAATCACATAACAAGCTAATAATTTTATTAAACTTGATATGCCATTAAAACATCAAGTCATGCTAATGTAAAATTAACATGCTTTAAACCACTAATATTAACTTACACCAAGTTAATTATAATAGAATTTTACTAATTACAAGGTTAATTATAAATCATATATTTTACCCACTAGTCACACTAGTCAAGACCTAACATGTGATATACATCCTTAGCCTGTTCATTTCATATGTCATCTTTTAGGTTGAAATTACATCTAAATAGGGGAAACCCTACCTCTCGTAGTGTGAGCTCACGTAGTAGAACTCCAAGGAAAGCCCGAATTTAGCTTCTCAAGTCTTAGGCCTAGATTCTCGTCTTTGATATTTTTGGAGAAAAATACGATCTTTGGTGTGGTTGCGTGGCTCTCGTTGTGTATAACAACTTTAATTCTTGGCCCAAAGCGATTAAACGGTTTAATCTTCGTAGATCTAAGAAAGGAGGAAGGAGAAAAATAAAAATAAAAACTCACTTTTCTTTCTCTCAATCTCTCGGCAGCCTACTGGAGAAGACAAAAAAAAAAAGTCTTCCACTTTATATATTGTCTAAATGTGTGGCCCACATCGCGCCACACGTTTTTTTTTAAACGGGTCCAATTTTATTTCGAGTCAATTAAATCTCGTTCCGTGTTAAGTTTAGTATATTTTTATTGAACTAACTTTAAATTATTTTTTGGGTCCCGCAATAAAATCTGATCGCAATTATTTTAGTCGCGAGACACCCGATCGCTTTGTAACACGTGATCTGTCTCAGAATTTTAAAAAAATTTACTATGTAGCTAGATTTCGCGAGACGAATTCAACGGTGAGGTCTGTTTCATCATCTGAATTTTATAAAAAATCACGTTTTTGACCCGTGCTTTAACAATTAATTACTATTTTATCCATTTAATTAGGATTTTAATAAAAAAAAAATTCTCGGGTTTTAAAAGATGTGTATATGTTTGAAAAGCAATGAAAAGAAAACAAGAAAAGCAATGAAAAAAAAAATGAACAAGAGAAGATTGCAAATATGGCAAGGATATAAAATTATGTACCAAGGAGAATATGAGTTATGTCAAGAGGTATGGATATGTGAAATGTTTTCGGGGTAATTCTTTGAACTCCTATTCCTTCGTTTCTTTACCCTTTACCCAAGGCTCAATTACAATCTTGAAAAAGAGCTATTTGATCTCAAGAGTTGATAGGAATACATGACTTGTGTGGGCAAGGAAAATGATGATGATTGTTTGTTAAGTCTTGAGTTGATTTCTAATCATGAAACTATGCTAAGTTCCTTTCTTGATAGCGTTTATTGTCATAACCATATGTGAGTTATCCTATGCCTTTGTTAAAATATTTATGTTCACATATGGAAAGATGGAGGGAATTAGTTCGTATAATCGGAGTGAATTTATTGTTGAGATAACAACGCAGAATTGATTTGAAGCTAGCAGTGGATAAGTAAAGAGGTAATGTATTTTTGATTGATTCTTTACTCTTGTTAGGTCATTTTCACACTACACATGGGTTTCAATAGGGATGAGGTTTGTAAATATTGCTGCATAATCTATGGTTCTATGATTTGACTCTGTATGCACTTATTCATATTTTTATTTATATCTTGCATTTGATTATTGGTTGACTTATATGATGAGTTCAGAGCAATAGGTAAATTAATGGAAGTTTGCAGGTATCTTCATTGAAATATAACTCATCCACTAGGAGAAACCTAGAGGTTTAAAGGCTTACTGCATAAACTAAATGCAATCGGGAGTCATACGAAATTGGATTGTTTTTTTTTAATTTTTTTTTATGGATAATCTTCCTAGGGACTAGCAAGATGTAGGTTGGGGGTTGTGATTCTTCATGTAATTTACCATTTATTTATCTGTCTATTATGACGAATTGCACTTAATTTGAATTAAATATTGTTTAATACTTTGATTTAATGCTATGATGATATTTTCTGGTTTAAGTGATTTATCAGGTAACATAAGTGAATTGAGCTGATTTTGGATGAATAATAAATTGCTTGGATGATTTTAAGACAGCATGGAAATCAAGGGGAGCTAAGGGCAATTACAACGGTCAAACTGTTGTCTGGAGGAGGACCCCAGCTACATGCCACAGTCCGTCCAGACGCAAGCAAGAGGTTCAAAGTCTTGGGAAAATGGCCAAGTATAAACAACGATACGGGGATAGTGCGTCCGGACACAGTCACTTCATCCGAATGCAACTAATGAGAAGCCAATTCTAGAGAATTCGAGTTGTTCGGACACAATTTTGCATGCAGACGCTCATTTGACGATATTGTGTACTATCGTCCAAAATCATAGGATTTTCCGGACTCTGTAGAGTTGACCAAGTCAACAGTCAGGATTTGAAGACCTCCGTCCGGACACAGTTCTTCCTTCTGGACGCGCTATGCATAACTGGCATCGTGCTTCTTTAACCTAGGAGGACTTTTTTATGTATTTAGAATTAATTTTGGTAATTTTAGGATTTAATATAAATAGTGAGGTTCAACTAGAGAGGAAGGATAGTCTTTTCCATCAAACAAAACTCTACTTAGGTCTTCACTTCTCATGGCTGATTATGAGTAAAATCTTTTGTACTTTCTAGCTAGGGATTTGGTTTTATGAATGTATGATAATTATTTTATGAATGCAATCATTAAATGACTTATATTTATAGTTCTATTATTCTTCACCTATAAATTGAACGAATGATTTTAGTAAATGATTGTGCTCTGTAAAATAGTACAATTATTCCCTAGGTTGATTCCTTACTAGGAATAATTGTAAGATTCCCTGCGAGTTCACAAACTTGGTTCTTTGTTGATTATTTTCTGATTCAATTGACTCATATTTTCAAAGGAAAATCTTCCGATTGACTACACTGACGTTGTAAATCAATTGAGATAAATACATGATTGCATGAGTTTAATAATTGGTGTACGTGAATAATTCCTCTCCCGATGCTAGAAAATATTTCTTCTCCCATTAAATTCGTCCTAGTTTAGTATAATTTTTCCAACAGAATACCCTTTTCACTTTAAAGTTCTTCCTTTTACCTATTTTCTACCATTTCCAATTCCCTGTGGATCGACCTCGGTCTTACCGAGTATTTACTACTTCTTGACCACCTGCACCTGGGTGTACCAATTTGGGATTCAAGTAGTGCCTTATGTCGGTAGGGGTGCACTTATGCATTTTCTCGGTGTCTACGCTCTATATACCTTCCAAGGTGCCCCTTCTAGATGAGATCCTCTATTTGGTCTATGAGGACTTGGCAATCTTCGGTGTTATGACCATGGTCCCTGTGGAACCTACAGTACTTGTCCCTAGACCTCTTACTGGGGTGAGTTGGCATCTTCCCTGGCCATTTGGGAACACTTCTATCCTAGATTTAGAAGAGAATTTACTGAGGTGTTCAATGGTGTGTACCTACGTTCAGTTTGATTCTTTTTTGGACTACTTTCCCTTTCTCCCCTACCTAATTGGTCGTGCCTCTTTCTCTCCTCGTGCTTGTCCTCCTGGCTCCTCCGAGTGAGAAGAGTATCTTCACACTTTAATATGGATTTGGGCTCTTGATAGGAGCTCGGTCATACTGTGGGGTGGATCTTTGGAAGGGGAGAAAAGGAATTGGGATGGTTGAAGACCTCCCATAAAAGTGGTAAGGGATACTTTATCATCCACATTATCGATTTAAAGTGACCATGTGATGAATCTAATGACAAAGCTTCTAAATGTTTTATTCTTGGTCTGCTTTATGTTCAGGAGGTAATTGAGAGGCTTCTTGTGTGCTTGGCCTCCAATAAAGTGTGAAATGAAGGATGTAATAAGTTCTCCGAAGGAACTGATGGAGTTAGATTTCAGCTTGTTAAACTAGTGCCTTATGGTCAACTTGAGGGTCATTGCAAAGGCTCTACACATGATCTGGTCTGGGACACTATGAAGCATCATCAGAGACTTGTAAGTCTCTAAGTGATCAAGTGTGTCTTTTAATCCATCAAAACATTCGATTGTGGGCATTTTGAATCTCTCTAAGAGAGGATAATTTGACACATCTAGAATGCAAGGCAACTCTGTGTGCTGAACCAATGTTTCTACGACCTCTGGGACCCAAGCTTTCACTGTGTTTAAGACTTTACCTAGCTTGTCATTGACCTCCTGGAACTTTCGTTCCCATCGGTCGTTGATCTGTGGTCAAATAACTTTGTTTTGGCTCTGTTCTTCATTTTCATGATTGTCATCTCCATGTTCCTAGATTTGGGACAGGTCCTTCTCCGGCTATTACTAGGTGGTAAGAAGTTGAAGAATTTGTTGGTTCTAGCAAACCAGTTCCTCCATTGTTCTCTCTAGCTTTTTATCGGTTCTATAGTTACAGAATATACTTCTACCAGTATAACTTCATTGTACCGGTTCATCCTTAAACAGAAGACCCTTGTACCGGTATAGAACCACTTTCTACCAGTTCATCCCTTAACAGAATGTCATTGTACCAGTACAACACTAGTTTTCACATGCGATTCAGTTCCAGATTTTTCCCTTCAACCATCTCTTTCTCATTCCACCACTCTCAAATACTTGAACAACAATTATAACTATTGAATTACATGAAAACTCTTACTAATAACGAATCCCAATAACTAAAATTCATTAACCGAATTCAAAACCACCACCACCATCGAGAATTACCCATAACCATATCTAAATCATTTCCATGGTTTAAAAAATGAAGTAAATAGTGTTGATGGTGTAAATCTACGTGAATGAGCTAAGGAACAAGATTGATTCATATGAGCAATCTGCGTGGAGCTAAGTTTGGTATCTGAGCTGCGAGGCTCGAATTAAAATATGCTAGTGGATATTTAGGGGAATGAGGAAAGGGATGATAACACAACGGAAGTATAGTGGTTCGCCGGCCTGAGCTCGGCTAGTCCACTCTGTAATGGAGTCTCTGGCTTTTCTTCTTTATTGATCAAGTTGAACGTATTACAATAGAAAAAACCTCTCCCCCCTGGTGGCTCTATTGCCTCCCTTTTATAGCCTCATGCTTACCTCTAATTCGAGATCACCTCCTATAATGAAGGGATCTTGCCCTATCTTCATCTATAATCTCGGAGTTACCTAAAACTCCTTATGGCTGGCTTCAAACGGCCTGTACTCCAAGATTTTTGCCTTCCATCATGGGATCCCCCCTGATGTTGGGAGAAGATTGAGGTGGGTTGAGAGTTTTGTGCCTTGGTTCTTGCTTCTTAGTTATTCTACCAGTATCCACTATTGCCTGGCTGTCTTCTTTCTTTCTTTGTTGCGATTTCATCCGTAGGGAGCCCTGGCCTTAGGCCCCTGAGCTACGAATCCTTCGCCTGACCTCCTGAGCTGAGCTCTATGTCTAAGTTCATACTCAGGATTTTTCCTAATCATCATCAGTTGCCCCCCAGCCCTTGGCTCAAGCGAGCTTGGGCAGGGGCTGAGCTGTTTTAAACCGAGCTAGAATCTGCTTGCGACTGATCTTGGTCTGTATAAAAGCACTGTCTTTTTGACGGTTTTCTGTCAATCATGGTCTCCTCGATTCCCGCGCATGTTTCAGCCCACGTCCTCTCAAGCCATAAATGTCTGAACGGTCGTCAAAACCCTCATTCTCACGCTGTTCATCTTCTTCATTGCGCTTCGTCTCCATTCTTCTTGCGATTTCAGACCATCTTACTTGAACTTTTCTGATTTCTTGCTTGAAACCGAATTCCTAGTTCTCGTCTTGAAGACTCGCAACGCCTTCTTCCTTCGATATTGCTCCAGGCTTCTGTTTGCCGCTATTCCTGAGTTAGGTACGTCCTTTGCCCTTTTCACTTCCTCCTTTGCTCTGGATCCCTCGAATTCGAGGTGGTTGCTACATTTTTGGGCTTTTCGGTTCTTTTACTTTTGGAATCGTGACCATTGCCTAGCCCCGCTTCCCCACTTCGTAGATTGAGGTTCTATAGTTCACATCCTTGTCGTTGGGAGTTACTGTGTTGACCCAAGGGTCATTAGAGAGTGCCTGACCAGTGTCCCTTTCCTTTATCGCTCTTTTAATCTTCCTTTTTCTTTTCCTACCATGTCAGCCTCTTCTGGAGCCACTCGCTCCTCTGTTTCACTCTTAGGGGATAGGTCAGCCGAGGAAGAGACTGAATTAGGGGAAGTAGGTGACGAGATAGACAATTTTCCTAGGGTAGATGTCTCTGATTCCGAGGTCAACACCGATGAGCTCCCCTCAACATCTTCTCCCCTGCCCCCTAAGTCAGACAAAGGCAAGGGCAAGGTCAGTGGAGTGGGGATTTCTGATGTCTCAACGTACTTAGGAGCTGCCTATAAGCTAGCTGAGCAAGTGGGCCCTAGCAAGCTCAATCTTTTTTTGTTAAACGTTTTGCGTACTCGCTATAGGTTCCCTGATGGCGTTGAGCTCTTGAGCCCAGACAGTTTTACTCCTTACGTTGCCCAGGTTAATAAGAGGGTTTGTTTTTTTGAGGCCGCCTTCGATAACGGCCTTCGTTTTCCTATACATCCCTTTTTCAAGACCATTCTGCAGTACTTCAACGTGTGCCCCTCCCAACTTTCTCCTAATTTCTGGGGTGTCTTAGCGGGTCTCCTGGTTATTTTCAAAGATTTAGACCTCGGGGTCCCTACCCTTCCTTTATTCCTAGAGTTTTTCAATGTTAAACTGACCTCTGAAGGCTTCTTGTATGCCTCTAAGCATGCCAATGTTAGGCAGCTTATTTCTAACATTCCGACCTCCCACAAGCACTGGAAGGAACATTTCTTTTTTGTCGAGGGCACCAACTGGGAATACAATCCTGCTGACAGGTCGGACACTCTTGGTATTCCCAAGGCCTGGACTCGTCCGAAAAACTTGGGTGAGTCCTTAATTGGGTTAGTTGCGTTTTTCGTTTCGAGGGCCATGAGCTCCTAACTCGGCTCTGCCTTTGTATTTTCTAGGTTCCCGTCTCAAGCTCAGCACTGAAGAACAAGAGGCGAGGGAGATATTGGCAAAGTGCACCCCCAGAAGGTATTCCGAGCTCACTCTGCCTTGGGTTTTGGTGGACAGGGGGTTTAGCCTTCCTAAGGTAGAGATTGAGGCTCCGCTTCCTATTTCTGTTGTCAGACCTGAAGGAGCTACTGGTAACCCCCTTTTCTAAGGGTTTCTTTGCCTTATATTTTATTTCTTTTTGTCTAACTGTTTTAGCTTAGACCTTCCAGATCTTCCACTATGAAGCTTAACCCTGAGGAAATCCAGGCCAAGGTGAATAAGTTGTCAAAGAGTGGCAGAGGTAGCAAGCGAAAGGTTCAGGTTGGTTCTGGGAGTAGCTCTGCTCCTCAGGCCAAAGTTCAAAAAGTGGGGGAACCAACTTCTTCTTCAGCTGTCAAAGATCTGGCTCCTCCACCTAGCTCCTCTGAGATTGTGAAGACCCCTCCTTCTCCAAAAACCCAGCCTATCTCAGCGGGAGGACATACCTCTCCTTCCTCGTCAGAGATTGAGAAGGCTTTGGATGTGATCCCGCATATCCGACCTGGTAGTTTCAAATATAGCTCTTCAGGGAAGATTATTAAGACACCACTGGTGGGTCCTGAGAGCAAGAAAGGGACGATACCCGTCGTGAAGGAAGATGAGGATTCCTTTTTTGAAAACATGGAGCTCGCCGCAGGGGCTGTTTCCTCTATTCTTCCTGAGTCTGATGTCAAGAGGGCTGCCACTATGGAGCTTGAAGAGTCCATCGCATAAGCTCTTCAGGGAGCAGCTACTGTAAGTCTTGATATTCTCCGGCATCCGCTTGACCTTATGTCGTAGCCGTTTATAGCTTACTTATTTACCTTTGCCTCTTTAGATGACCATCCATGTAAAGGGCCTGCTGAGGAGAGTTCGGTCTTCTGAGTCTTCTGTTAAAGCTCTGAAGGCGTATGAGCTCAAGGTTGCGGAGAAGTCTTTTGAGAATGAGGATCTCAAAAACCAAGTGAAGGACCTTACTGAACAGCTGGAGAAGCAATCCTCTGATCTCAAAGGCTTCAAAGCAGCCAAGTTCAAGGCTGAGGAGGGAGAGAAGAAGGCTCGCGACGAGCTAAGGATTGTGGGGGATGAGCTGAAACACAAAACTGAGCTCTGGACTAAGGCTAACCAGGATGTTTTTGACGCCCGTAACTCTCTTGAGCTCACAAAGAGAGAATATGATACCATTTGCGAGGCCAATGGGATTCTTCACAAGGAGCTCAAGGAGAAGAGTGATTTAATTGCCGAGCTGACTGATGAAGCCACCACCCAATGGGCCTCTGGGTGGCTTGCTTTCCGGCGTAAAGCTTCGAAGACCTTTCCCGACCTGGATTTTAATTTGCCTATCCCAGCAGAGGGGGAATTGGAAGAAACTGACTCTGATGGTGAGGAAGACAACTCAGCTCTTCCTCCTGAAGCCCCACTCCAAGATGTGTCTGCTCCCTCATCGATTGTTCGTGCTGCGCCCTTCTCTGCTGACCTGGTGACCAAAGCCCTTGAACAAGGATCATTACCAGATAGGGCGGAGGCTCTTGGGGTCAGCATTCCTGAAAATTCTACTCCTCCAGCTTCGGGATCCTTGCCCCCTGAGCTCCTGGGCTCTGCCTCTCCTGTTGAGGCTGCATCCGCCGAGCTGCAGGATCTTCTGTCCACTCCCCCTCCAGAAACTTAGGATTTTTTTTTTTTTTTGTATGCAACTTTGCCTTGGGCTAGGATTTTGTGTTACTTTGCAATCTTCATCTGTTTTTCCTTTGCTGGCTTAGCACACATATATACCTTCGAATTTCGATTTCGAACTACACATTTAC
Source organism: Ilex aquifolium (assembly GCA_951799425.1). Classification (NCBI taxonomy): domain Eukaryota; kingdom Viridiplantae; phylum Streptophyta; class Magnoliopsida; order Aquifoliales; family Aquifoliaceae; genus Ilex; species Ilex aquifolium. Next base: position 28,402,705 of record OX637395.1, on the reverse strand, counting down.
TTGTTTTACTTTATATACTCCCCTTCCCCCTTTGCTTTGAGGGGTGCTGTGCACTTCTTGAAGCAAAATTACTAGATTTGAAGAGTATAGAAGACTTGGTGTTGAGCTCGGTATTTGGTATCTCAGGGATCCCTTCCCTTTTCTCTTTCATTCTGAGCCACACAGCTTGATATTGTGAACTGACGAGTTCCTTCTGAGCTACATGGCCCGAGTTTGTAAACTTAGGAATTCTTACTAAGCTATATAGCTCTTTTTGTGAACTTAAAAGCTCTTTCTGAGCTTCATGGCTCTTTTAATAGACCCTTTCTGAAATAAATAACAACTTTCATTGCTTTATTTTTCTGAACTTTCTTCTGTGTTTTCTTTTTCTTGTACTTCCCTTACCCCCTTGCTTTGAGAAGTGCTTCAGCCCTTCTTCAAGCAAGACTACGGACTTCCTGAGCTGCGAAGTTCTTTTGATGAACTGAGGAGCCCATCAGGAACTTTTCCATTCTGATGTGAGCAGGGCTCTTGGTACTGCAGGTCTCAAAAACTTGCTACATAGGTGCTCTGTTTTTGACCGAGCTGAGCTCAAACATGAAGAATATTCTTGTACTGATTTCTTTTCCCGCCTTTTTCCCAACCGTCTTCCATAACCGCAACCACCTTTATTAATTAAGAAACCAAAAAGACAGCCAACTCCCTTTATCGTGGCTTTTGGTTTCCTAAAAACTCCCAATCTTCTCTAAGCCCCTTATCATCTGCTGAATTCCTTTTTCTTGATCCTTCGTGGTTACTCTCTGTTTTCATCGTGATCTTTAATGGCGGCCCCTGGTTCTTCTTTGTTCGAGGAGCGGACTTCCTTCGGAATCGAGTGGAAGTGGCATTGTCGTTACCTATCTCTTTCAACCTTAGAGCCCTCTGATTTGAAAGCCATCAAGAAACGGTTCCTTCTTGATCTTGATTTGCCTTTGCGAGTCCCTACTCCAGATGAGCCCTGCAACTACCTTCCTCGAGGGGAAGTCTGCTTTTTTGAAGGTGCCATGGACATGGGACTTCGCCTTCCCATTCATCCGGCCATAGGGCGAGTCCTTGCTCACTATGGCCTATGTCCTTCTCGCTTTTCCCCACGAGGATGGGCCGCTATGGTAAGCTTCTTCCTGTTCTGTCGCCTACATGGCCTTGGCAGGTTCCCCTATGTTTCCGAGTTTCTGTATTTCTTTGAGATCGAGGAAGACGATGCCCCCTGCTTCAGCTTCTTCCGTTGGAGGAATTTTAAGTTACATCCTTTGGTTTTAGGCCTTCCCTTTAATCCTGAAGGATGGTCTAAACGTTTCTTTTTCGCTTCTGGAGAGTCTTGGAGGTCCACTGAGGATCGTTGTCGTGAAGCTAGGATCCCACGGTCCTGGAAGAGCTTCTCTCGTACTGGTAGGTTCGAGCTGAGCTCTTTTGAACATCTCCTTTTGAAGATGCATTCTTACTATGTTTTTTGCTGTACAGTTCCACCTGATCTGGATGTGCCAGAGATGGTGAATATCAACGAGTTGCTGCTTGCGGAGTCTAGGACTTATTCTGAGCTGATGACGAATGAGAACCTTTATTTGTTTGGGGCCCTGGCGATTGAGTATGAATTTTCCTCTGTTCCCTACTCTTCCTGGACCTCTTTCTCTGACTCTGACGAGGAAGGGGATTCTGACGAGGGTGGAGACATCGGCACAAGTTCAAAGAAGCGTAAGAGGGATGACTCCTCTTCCCCTGACTCTCTGTCCACCATTTTCCTTACCCCAACGGGTCAGAAGCTTCTTGATTCACTTTATAAGGCTGAGCAAGAAAGGGACGAGCTGAAAAAGGAGAATGCTAGCCTGAAGGAAGAAGTTGTTGAGCTGAAGTCTCAGCTTAAAAGGGACTAGGACCTCTATCCCCTTGTATTTCCTTTCTTTTCTTGAACGATGCCAAATTATGGCTCTCTTTATACTTTTCTTGAACGTTTGTATTCTTGGACACTCTAAATACCAGATCTTTCATTTTTGAATCTTTATGAACTGAGGAGCTCATCCCGAATTCTGTAAACTTATTTCAGCACACTCTTTGTGTTCAGAACACGAACGTAGATGGAAAACAGAAGATCATGTTTGTACTGACCTTAGTCCCTAACTGATTTTGTAAGTGATCTCCGCTGTACCAAACATATTGAGGTCTTCGAGTGCGTAAGCTGTGCACAAGGACTACTAGTCGTGGGGGAAATACTGTTGGTGTCTCCAAGAAGAGACCAGCTTTAATTTTATGAGCTTAGAAGCGTGTCGTTTGTGTATGAGCTGAAGAGCTCATCTTGAACTTTATAAGCTGAGAAGCTTATCGCTTATTTATGAGCTGAAGAGCTCATCTTGTGTTTTATAAGCTTAAAAGCTTATCGTTTGCTTATAAGCCGAAGAGCTCATCTTGTACTTTATAAGCTTAGAAGCTTATCGTTTGTTTATGAGCTGAATAGCTCATCTTGTGCTTTATAAGCTTAGAAGCTTATCGTTTATTTATGAGCTGAAGAGCTCATCTTGTGCTTTATAAGCTTAGAAGCTTATCGTTTGTTTATGAGCTGAAGAGCTCATCTTGTACTTTATAAGCTTAGAAGCTTATCGTTTGCTGTAGAGCTTGTTGCACATTCCTTTACTTTGGAAGCCATATAAGGGTGAATAAAAGACATGTTTATCCTTATTAAAAATAGCTCTATTACAAGTAACACTTACTGAAAGAATTTCTTAAGGTGTTCGGCATTCCAAGAGTGAGGTAGGACCTTCCCCTCCTCTGTTTGCAGCTCGTAGTTCCCTGGTCTGATTACCCTTGACACGATATAGGGCCCCTCCCAATTGGGTCCCAACTTCCCATGCGTGGGATCCTTCTTTGCAAGCAGAAGTCTCCTAAGTACCAGGTCTCCAGCCTTGAAACTTCTGCGCCTTACCTTCCTGTCGTAGTATCTTGCAGTTCTTCTTTGGTAAATTCGGACACGATGTAGAGCTCTGTCTCTCTTCTTATCCAAGAGATCAAGGTTTAATAGGAGAGATTCATCGTTGTGTTCGGCATCTGCAAATTCCACCCTTGGTGATTGGAGCCCCACCTCAACAGGGGTCACTGCCTCGGTTCCAAAGGCCAAAGCAAAGGGGGTTTCCTGAGTTGCAGATCTGACGGTGGTCCTGTAGGCCCACAATACCTCAGGGATGTACTCCACCCACTTGCCTTTTAGATTTTCTAGTTTGGTCTTCAGAGCTGTCTTTATGGTTCTGATTGTGACCTCTGCTTGCCCATTGGATTGAGGATGTGCAGGAGCTGAGAAATAGTTCTTTATCCCGAGCTCGGCACAAAAGCTTTTAAATTTTGAGTTGTCAAATTGCTTTCCATTGTCAGACACGACCGCTCTGGGAACCCCAAACCTGCAAACTATCGATTTCCAAACGAAGTTTTGGACTTTTTGCTCAGTGATTGTTGCCAAAGGTTCGACCTCTGCCCATTTAGTGAAGTAATCCACCCCTATGATAGCAAACTTGCATTGCCCCACACCGGTGGGAAGGGGTCCGAGAATGTCCAAACCCCACTGCTGAAAAGGCCATGGGCTTATCACCGAGGTTAGCAGCTCGGGAGGACAGTGGGAAACATTGGCATGCTCCTAGCAAATCTTGCATTTTTTTACTAAATCGGTGGCATCTTTGAGCATGGTTGGCCAATAATATCCTTGTCTCAGTACTTTTCCTGCCAAGGCCCGAGCTCCTATGTGATTGCCACATATCCCTTCATGTACTTCTCTGAGTATATAGTTGGCATCTTCATCTCCCACGCACTTAAGGAGAGGCGTTGAGAATCCTTGTTTGTACAGATTTTCTTGCAGCAAGAAAAATCTGGTTGACCTGGTCCTCAGCTTGGATGCCTCCTTGGCATCGCTTGGCAGAGTCCCACTCTGCAGGTACCCTATGATGGGGTCCATCCAGCTCGGCTGAGCTTCGATTGATAGTATATCCTTTTCTTCGATACTTACTGAAGGCTCTGGAAGGTGCTCCACTGGTATTAGCCTATCCAAATCTTCTTGTGAGGCAGTTGCTAACCTTGCCAATGCATCTGCTCGTGCATTCTCTGCTCTGGGCACGTGTCTGACCTTAACCTGCACAAACTTCTTTATCAGTTCTCGTACCTTTCTGAGGTAAAGGACCATTTTTTCGCCTCTCGCTTCGTAGGATTCCTCTATCTGCCTTACTACCAGTTGAGAGTCACTGCAGATCTCCAGCTGCTCTGCTTCCATAAAATAAGCAAGATTGAGCCCCGCGATGACAGCTTCATATTCTGCCTCGTTATTTGAAGCCTTGAACCCAAATCTAAGGGCATACTTGACATCTATTCCTTCTGGAGAGGTCAGGATCATTCCTGCACCGCTCCCCTGAGCATTGACAGCCCCATCTACTGAAAGCCTCCATATGGGGAGGTCTGGTACTAAATCTGTGGTTTCCAAAGGCGCTGCTGTTGTGAACTCTGCGATGAAATCCGCCAAAATTTGCCCTTTGATGGCAGTTCTTGGCTTATATTTGATATCAAACTTGTGACACCCCAATTTCCGGGGGTCCTTTATTAACCGTTGACCATCCGTCAACCCGCGGAAATACTCGTGATAGTCGTATAACCCGACACCACGTCGTTCACATGCTTTTAACCGGATTTACCATCCACAAGATCAATTATACCTCAAATTATGTCCATTTATGTCATAGGAACCAAAGAAAACCAAGCCCAAAAGCATGGCTAAGCATTTTGAAAATTTCAAATTTTTGGAAAACCTTCCGGAAGGTTTAGACTAAACCTTCCGGAAGGTTTAGACTAAACCTTCCGGAAGGTTTGCTCACTGGAAAAGTTCTTCCGGAAGGTTTTTCTTAACCTTCCGGAAGGTTTTGCCTTCTGGAAATAGATTAAAAAAAAATGAAACGTGTCGGCCTTCCGGAAGGTGTACTCAAACCTTCCGGAAGGTTTTGCTCACTGGAAAGGTTCTTCCGGAAGGTTTTCTTCACCTTCCGGAAGGTTTTGCCTTCTGGAAAATAGATTGAAAATGAGACGTGTCGACCTTCCGGAAGGTGTACTCCGCCTTCCGGAAGGTTTTACCTTCTGGACCACAATTCTGCCTTAACCTTCCGGAAGGTGTTAGTGACCTTCCGAAAGGTTTTGCCCAGAATTTCTTCCTTCCTTAGTTTTTCAATTCGAATCCGTTTCAATTTGCTTCAAAATCATCCAAAACTTATACAATGAAGTTTCTAACATAAAACATTGTTTGTACAAGTTCTTTTACAACCCAATACATATATTTACATGTCAATATCAAATTTCCTTAAAATTTTTACAAACATTCAAAACAAAGCCACATCCGGCTTTCTTCGTCCTTGAAGCCCGTATGAGGGTCTTCCACCCATGCATATCCCACACCTGAAAATGTTGTCCCACGAAGGGTGAGCCACGCTCAATAGGATATCCTCCTACAGAGGCTACTCCCCAACCTAAATGCATATGAAATGCGCACATGCAACGATCAACAAGCATCAACCAATCCAACAAGAATATACACCTCAATGTTAGAAAGCTACCATGCTATACTATGTCATGCCATGATATGAGATGGAACTCACTCGTGCACCTTGTCCCGAGTCTTCCCCGACTCACACCACACAATGCAAAAACCAATGTGTATGAACCCGTCTATTGACGGAAAAACCCTCCCAATGATCGTTTGAGATAAAAGTTATGTCTTTATAAAAAATCAAATCATTGTTTGAGGCTACCCATTGGATGGGTGTTTTTATATAACAAAATCTTGTGTCTTCTTGGGCAACGGATTTTGGAGTCGCACCACTGGCTCCGTGGGCCATGCCACTTTTCTGGAATTTCACCGCCGGTCAAATGACTAAACCAAGTGGTTCCGGGTTTTTCACCCGAGGGAGTGTCTAGCCCTACTTGCTTTACCCGACACAAGTTTTCCTTATGCAATGCAACCGTGCAACTCAGTCGGATCTTCGATCCCGACTTTCCCGAGTTCACATACCAACCACCAAGATTTGGTGTTTGATCCACAACACATGCACACACCCACACTCATGCCTATGACCCATGAATGCGATGTCAACTCACCCACACACACTCATGTCTTATAACCATGAATGTGATGTACCCATGAGAATGCAATGTAATGTACCCTTGCATCTTCTCCACATGTTCAATATGTATGAATGCCATATGAACAACACAACAATAAATCCACATATCCATGGTACTTCATATCATAAGCATATGAACACCATAATTTAACACATTGTCAATATATAGCAAGCATGCATATATCAACATTTCATCCAATAACCATTTTCAAACATGTTATCACATAAGCATGCAATTAACATAGCAAACTCATCAATACAACATTTTCACCAAGGCATTTAATCAACACCTTCGAACTACCCAAAGCATGTAATCATATAATATACTCAAATTCATCATAAAGCTCAAGAAATCATATTAATTGATTTCTACACAATTATACCAAGATAGAATTCATTCTACCCATAACATAACCTCATATGTCATAATTTCTCAGGAAATTATCAACAACCATTCCTAATTGTCCATTTCATTTAGGAATTCACTTTACCCAATTTCCCATATCAATTTTCTACACTTCAAGTTTCTTTATGAAATTTACCCATCAAGTAAATTTATTTACCCATTTCATACCAACCTTGCTTAGCATATTTGGTACTCATTTCCCACACATGAAATGCATTAGTGGTACATTAAACTAGAGAATATGATTTAAATCTTGCTACCCATTCTCAATACCCATTTCACCCAAGTAACCACAATAGGCAAGTGATACATATATATATACACCTACCCATTCCATATAACCTTCCTAGGTTGGAAATAAACCTAAGTAGGAAGAAAACCCTACCTCTTGTAGCGTGTAGAATCGCCGTGGGAAGCTCCTAGAACTCAAAGCAAGCTTGAATCCTCCACTTCCAAATTTTCGGCCTCCCAACGTTCGGTGAAAGCCGTCGTTTTTGGTACCCACGCGTAGCCCTCGTCGAGTAGAACAATCTTTGTTCTTGGCCCAAGTGGATTCGAGCTCTAAAATGGAGTAGATCGTAGAGAGAAGTTTTGGAGAACCCTCACTCTCTCTCTCCTTTCTATCGGCTGAGCAATGAGCAAATATGTGGGAAAAATTAGATTTTCCCCCTATTTATATTTTTAGAATACTTGGCCCACAATTGGCCACACGTCCCTTTTAATTCCGGGTTCGTTTTAATCTCGAAACGACTAAATTTCGCTCCGGTTCAAGTTCGAATTATTTTTATTTCAACTTGCCTCTAATATTTCCCCAAACTTCAAAATTTTATAAAAATTTCGTGTACGGGGTCACCCGAGGCCTGTTCGTCTCGTAAAACGCGAAAAATCCGACTATCTCGGAATTCAACGAAATTTGACGTGGTAACTAGATTTCGCGAGACGAATCCAACGGTGAAATCCGTTTCGTCATCCGAGATTTAGAAAAATTCAGTTTTTCAACTAGTACCGAAGTGGCAATTCACTTATTGCCCTTGTTCGTCAAAGTTTAAATTTTCCGGGGTTTCACAAAACTCACTGAGCTCTATGGCCCATTTAACCAACCTTCCCGAGGACTCTGGCTTATGTAGCACTTGCTTCATCGGCTGGTCTGTTGGAACCTCGATAGTATGAGCCTGGAAATAGGGCCTCAGTCTTCTGGCTGTTGTAACCAACGCTAGAACGAGTTTTTCCATCTTTGGATATCTCTCCTCTGCCCCCTTCAGAGCTCTGCTATAGTAATAGACTGGTTGTTGAGCTCTGTCTCGCTCCCTAACCAGCGCTGCGCTTGTTGAAAAATCTGAAACTGCTAGGTAGAGAGTAAGGACTTCCCCTTCTAAAGGGCTTACCAAAACATGAGGAGAGCTCATATAATTTTTCAGGGCTTCGAATGCTTCTTCACACTTGGTATCCCACTGGAACGTCTTCTTCAAGATCTGAAAGAATGGCTGGCATTTATCGCTTGACCTAGACACAAAATGGCTCAGGGCAGCTATCTTGCCTGTCAAGCGTTGGACCTCCTTTGTGTTGGATGGTGATTGCATTTCCACCATTGCCCTAACCTTCTCTGGGTTAGCTTCAATCCCTCGGCTGCTAACTATAAAACCCAGAAACTTTCCGGCTGAGACACCGAATGCACACTTCGCAGGGTTGAGCTTCATCTTGTATTCCTTTAGAATCTGGAATGATTCAGCTAGGTGCTCGATGTGGAGCTCTGCCTTCAGTGATTTTACTAACATATCGTCAATGTAGACCTCCATAGATGCACCTATCTGCTTTTGGAACATCCTATTCACCAACCGCTGGTAAGTGGCTCCAGCGTTTTTCAATCCAAAAGGCATGACCTGATAACAGTATGTTCCTTGTTCCGTTACAAAGGAGGTCTTTTCTTGGTCGCTGGGATCCATCCTGATCTGGTTGTAACCTGAGAAAGCGTCCATGAAGCTAAGTAGCTCGTGCCCGGCTGTGGCGTCCACTATTAAGTCGATCCGAGGTAAGGGAAAGCTGTCCTTAGGGCATGCTCGGTTGAGGTCAGTAAAGTCGATGCACAGTCGCCATTTACCGTTGGTCTTTTTGACAAGAACCACATTTGCCAACCAGGTTGGGTAGTCAACTTCCCTGATGGCCTTGGAATGGAGGAGTTTGCTGACCTCCTCATTAATTGCCCTTTGTCTTTCCGAGGCGAAACTCCTCCTCTTCTGTTTGACGGGCTTGCAAGTTGGGTTCACGCTTAGCTTATGGGTAATAACCGAAGGGTCAATACCTTCCATGTCTTCTTGCTTCCAAGCAAACACTCCTATATTCTCCTTCAGGAACTGGATGAGGAGACCTTTGAGCTCATTGTTCAGTCTGGAACCCACATAGACGAGGTGTTCTGGCTCCCCATCAAGCTGAATTGGTTCCAGCTCTTCTGAGGGCATTGGTCTTGTTTCCATTTCATCTCTCATGTCTAGTTCATCCAATTGGATGTTCTCAACCTCCTTCCTTTTTACAGAAGCCATGTAGCATTCTCTTGCTACACGCTGGTCTCCTCTGACTACTCCGATTCCATTTTCTGTAGGGAATTTTACGACCAAGTGATAGGCAGACGGGATTGCCTTCATAGAATTAAGGGATGGCCTTCCAAGCAAGATGTTGTATGCAGAGGATGCATCGACCACTAGAAATTTTACGGTTGTGGTAGCTTGGCAATGCGGGTCCCCTAGGGTGAGCACGAGTTGGATCGAGCCCAGGGGGAACACCCTTTCCCCGGAGAATCCCAGCAAGTGAGTGTTTACAGGTTCAAGTCTCTCCCTTCCTATGTCCATCTTGTCGAATGCAGGTGCGAAAATGATATCTGCCGAGCTCCCGTTATCAATTAGAACCCGATGAACGGTTCTATTAGCCACCACAGCTCGTACCACCAACGGATCATCATGAGGGTACTGGCATCCCTCCAAATCAGCATCTGAAAAAGTGATAGCGGTATCTAAACGTGGTGCTTTGGATACAGCGTGTACTTCGAGAGCTTCTTCGGCTCTGATCCGTCGGAGGTGTGCTTTCCTGGCTGAGCTGGACTCTCCGCCTCCCGCGAACCCTCCAGATATTACTCTAATCTCACCCAGAGGCTGCTGATGTGGTGCAGGTGCCTGCTGTTGGGGTGGTGGAGGTGGAAAAGCTCGGTTCTGGTTGTCATAGGCTATGAAGCGACGTAACTGACCTCGTTGGATCAGGAACTCGATTTCCTTCTTTAATTGAATGCAGTCATCAGTGTGGTGACCATGATCTCTGTGGTAATCGCAGTACTTCGTGGGGTCTCTCTTGGCCGGATCTGCCTTCATCCGAGGTGGCCATCTTAAGAACTTCTCGTTTTGGACCTCATACAGGACTTGTGACACAGCGGCAGTGAGTGGAGTGAATCGCTGAGGTCCGTATCTGGGCTGTAGTTCAGGCTGCATGGGGCCCAGACGATCTCTGACATTTCCTCTTCTCTTTGGCGAGCGGTCCCTATCCCTTCTTGGAGACCTCTCTCGCCCTTTTTCCTTCCTGGGACTCCGGTCCCTTCTTTTTCCTTCTCCTTTCGTGAGGATGTACCCCCTATTTTGGAAAAGGAGTGCCTCTTCACCATTTATATACTTCTCTGCCTTGGCTAACACCTCAGCCATACTTGCCTGTGGGTTCTTTGATATGGAGAACATTAGATCCTTTGATTGCACTCCCAACCCTGCAATAAAGGCAGTTATGTCGAATTTTTCGTCTGGAACGTCTACTTTTAGTGTCTCCGAGTTGAACCTTTGGACATAAGACCTCAGGTTTTCTTGGGGCCCCTGTTTCACATTCAGTAGGTGGTAGCTTGGCTTTCTGTATATCCTGGCTCCTATAAAGTGAGATACGAAAGCTATGGAGAGCTCTTTAAAGGATGAGATCGAGGCCGGTGGGAGCCTGTGAAACCAGGCTAGGGCGGAGCCTTTCAATGTGATGGCAAAAGCTCCGCAACGTACAGGATCCTGGTATCCATGCAGCTCCATCTGGTTCTTGTAAGTGTTGAGATGATCTACGGGATCTTTCGTTCCGTCAAAGACCTCTATTTGTGGCATCCTGAACTTTGGTGGGAGAGGAAAGTGTAGCACTCCAGTGGTGAATGAGGACTCGGTTTGTTGCACTAGGACATCCATTGTAACAGGAGCCTTGCTCTTTACTGCCTGCTTCATGTGGCTGAGCTCTTGCTGGATGTCTTTGAAGCGTTGCTCCCAATGCTGTTCTCTCCTGTTTTGCGGGTAAGGGAAAAAATCGTCCCTCTCACCCCCATCGTTCTGACTTTGCACTTCATCGTTGTGGCCATTCCTAGGGGGTAGGTAAGGAACATGCCCCCTGGTCTGGCTGCTCTCTCCTCCTCCATTGACCTCTCTAAGGGGGTCCCAGTGTCGTTGTTCCTTATGAGGGGGATTATTCTGGCCTTCTTGGGCCGGTCGTGCCTCCTGTGGGCGTTGTATGAGCTTTGATAGCTCTGCATTTTCCCTTAGTAAGCGTTGGTTGACGAGGCGAAGGGCCTCCATCTCGTTATTAATGGGGGGATTAGTCTCTTGGATGTTCTCGGGTTGTCTGCCGTTGGTGGCTTCCTGCTGATCTTGCATTTGTGGTAGGTTTGTTTGACTTCTGCTCATATTTCGAGTTGTTACCATCAGTCACTGAGAGATCAGCTTATTTGTAAATAGGAACAGTCATTCTCACAGACGGCGCCAAACTGATGGTGTAAATCTACGTGAATGAGCTAAGGAACATGATTGATTCGTATGAGCAATCTGCGTGGAGCTAAGTTTGGTATCTGAGCTGCGAGGCTCGAATTAAAATATGCTAGTGGATATTTAGGGGAATGAGGAAAGGGATGATAACACAACGGAAGTATAGTGGTTTGCCGGCCTGAGCTCGGCTAGTCCACTCTGTAATGGAGTCTCTGGCTTTTCTTCTTTATTGATCAAGTTGAACGTATTACAATAGAAAAAACCTCTCCCCCCTGGTGGCTCTATTGCCTCCCTTTTATAGCCTCATGCTTACCTCTAATTCGAGATCACCTCCTATAATGAAGGGATCTTGCCCTATCTTCATCTATAATCTCGGAGTTACCTAAAACTCCCTATGGCTGGCTTCAAACGGCCTGTACTTCGAGATTTTTGCCTTCCATCATGGGATCCCCCCTGATGTTGGGAGAAGATTGAGGTGGGTTGAGAGTTTTGTGCCTTGGTTCTTGCTTCTTAGTTATTCTACCAGCATCCACTATTGTCTGGCTGTCTTCTTTCCTTCTTTGTTGCGATTTCATCCGTAGGGAGACCTGGCCTTAGGCCCCTAAGCTACGAATCCTTCGCCTGACCTCCTGAGCTGAGCTCTATGTCTAAGTTCATACTCAGGATTTTTCCTAATCATCATCAAGTGTATTTAGATGAATCCTTACCAGTTGGTGATGATTATTAAAACCAATACAATCTCGTATTTAAAACTCTTAAGCTCCAAGAGATGAAGAGGAATCAAGGTAAGGTTTAGATATTTATTTCAAGAAAACCGTTACCACCCTTCGCTTATGGAGTCCAGCCAAACCACAAAGAGAACATGGAGAAGAAGAAAATAAATTTTGGAAAGAAGTGGAAGAAGATAAGGAACTTTTTGAAAGTTTATCAACCAACCGAACTTCCCTAATGTAGAACCGATACAACCTATATCAAAAAGCAAGGTTGAAGTAGAGAGAGACGGGTGTCTTAATGACTCATCCAAAAATTCCTTAAATACACTGTAGTACTAATTCACATATATAACTCCAAATTCCAATCACCTAATAATTTACACCCAAAACATATTGCCATCATAAAATTCAACCCATGCAGATTATTATTTAAATTATTACCTCTCTCCAAAATTCCAATAACGGTAATTTAACCCCCAAAATAATTATTAAAAAAATACACATTAGACCCTATCATTATATAAATTTCATGTAATGAAGTCACCTATTTTATTTATTATTTTACACTTGTTATTTTACTTGCAAACACAAGCTAAGAGTGAGAACTTGTTGTACATTATCATTGCTATATTCATAGGTTCTCAAGAAAATTAAAAAAAATATTTCATACATATTACGCTTTTCACGAGGTATTAGTTTAAGCAGTGATACGCAGGACTATGATCTTTAAAGCATTCATCAGAAGACAGTTCACAGACTATTGAGATTTAGAGACTTGTACATAAGTGTTGAGATTATGTTATGATTCATTTTGTTCTAGTGGTTTACGGATTGTAATCGTAAATTTCTTACTTGTATATTTTGTTACAAAATTGCTAAAGGGGGAGATTATTAGGCTCATGTTTGTAATTGACTAATTTTATGAAGTCTTTTTTGTAAATCTCAACCTATTTTCACGGTCATGATGCTACGACGTTGAAGATCCGAAATAATCAATAGAAGGGAAGAGATTGTGCTTCATGCTACATCAAAAGACTCTATGTATCCACCTTCTTGCTTAGGTAAAGGGTAATGACCTAGAGACCTTAGCACCCTTAGTTTAATTTATTAGATTTAGATTGATTAGGTAAAATGGAATCAGTGATTGTTTCGTTAATGAATCTTTGGTGTTTTTTAAGAAAAGTTTTTCTAAACCTTAAATGTGTTTTGAAAACATGAACTTGAGTAATTAATCGAACCCCACTTAAGCAACACTCTTTTGTGCTCAAAGGGACAAGTTTTACTTAGTTTCTAATTTAAAAGCTAGTAGGGACCGTCCTATATTTACTAACTTTCACTAGAGTGGTCTCTGAACACTTAGAGATAAAATCAAAAAATGTTGAATGAGTGGGTAGCGGAGACCACCCTCTAGGTCGCTCTTAGTCCGCTTGGGCAGTCTTGAGATGGCTCGAGCAATCATTAGGTACCTTGAGCAGTCCCTGCTCTTCTGCCTTGGTTTGAATTCTTTTTTTTATTCCAGCAGCCATCGCTCTCCCACTGCTCGAGTGGTAATTCACGAATTTTTATTTTCTTGGTCCCTCAGACAAACCCTATTATTACTATAAATAAATGAGTCTTTCCTATGCTAGGGTAAGCCTCTAAAGAGTATTTTTTGCATATCAAAAAATCTTGAGAGCTCGTGAGCAACCCTAGATCCCTAAATTCAAAATGCCAAAACCCAACTTGTGATTCCTATCCAATATCACATATTGGAGAAGAAAAAATTGCTTGGTTTTATCAAACCCACTTGAAGACTGTGCATACCGAGATTCTTGGGTGCGTCCTAGTAATGCTTAAGGCCTAAACGAACTGTGCAATGAGGATTTCAAGTGAAGCTATCCACAACATTGGTGGGTGTATCCGATGGAGAAATCTATTAAAGAAATGAGCATTTAACCATGTCATTTGTTGATGTATAAGACTCGATTACTTGTAGATTGATTGTGAGATAGTGGATTAGATTTTAGTGAACATCGAATGGTTCCCCACGATTTTTTCTGATAAGGATTTCCGCGTTAACAAATTTCTTGTGTTCTTTATTGCTTTATTTGATACACTTGGAATTTATATCACACAAGGGCACTATGCGTTTGATGTTTTAATTATGTGGATGTTCATATTATCCATAGCAGTTTGGTTGTGGGTTGTTGCCTTGGTTGGGATCGCCGTGAGTGATCGAGTGTGAATCGACAAAATTTACATATTCATTACATTAATAATCATGGACTTTATAAGTTGTTTTTATTAAAAGGGTTCTCAAATTATTAATTGAAAAATTATTTTTAAAAAGAGGTAATTGTGATAGTATAGGTTATAATTTGGTGTTGGTCCAATCGAAATTGAAATTAACCTATTCACCCCCTCTAGGTAGTGTCTAATCCTATGTATATAATTGTGAAGGACGATCCATTCCGCACAAGGATATCACATTTATCCTTATCTATACTACTTCTAAATGTTAACAAAAGTGAAAAACTTTTGTTTGACCAAAACAACCTTAACAAACTAGCTAATGTCAATCATACCTTTTAATAGTTAATGAAATTATTACACTTTAAATACCCTCAAATAATTTTATAAATTCAAAAATATACATATGCCAAATTTATATATTTTTTTTGGTAAATACCAGATTTTTGTTGATATAATAGTTATTATGATATTACATTAAATATCAAATTAAGAGAAATAAAGTATTTATCTTTCCTCTCTCTCTGCGACGATAAATCTCGGTTCTCTCTCTCTCTCCCCGCTACTGTCAACGCATTTAGATCTCCCTCTTCTGCACCTCACCGTCTGTCGCCCTTACTCCTCGTGACTCTACGCATTTTGGGTCTTAAAGTTTGGAGTTACAATGCCTATATCAACAATCAATTTGAACCTCAGCAATTACAATACTCCTAATTGGAATTTGATTCAATCTAGGCATTTTATCACATTTCATTCTCTATGTATGAAGCAAACACTCTGTGTGTCTTTCTATTTCTCAGCCGTGTTTTTCTTGGTATGCTCTTCCACTGATATCTGTTAATTAGTTTTTTTTTTTTGTGCAAATACATCTCAGATTTTATCGGTACAACTCTGTCTCTCGGCCATTTATGCAATAGAATTAGGGGTTTTCCATATTTAATTTTAAACATACTGTTTGTAGCAATAGAGATAATACTGGATATTGCTCGCCAAACTCACCCTATCAACTGGCCAAAGAGCAAGAAGTCAACAACCATGGATGATACGGGAAGCCTCATAACCCGCTTTCCTAGCAGGTTGGCACAGTATTACTTAAGAATGGTTCAATTCTTCTCAAAAACCAACATATGTGTGCACATATTTATATTTATATATGCTATACAGATTTATGTGAATTTTCTTGGTCTTGAATTTCTTATCCGTAATTTAAGCGACCGAGGTGAATTGAAGTACTCTATTATTGAAAGCAATGCAGTTAAAAAGGAAGCATTGCCAATTGTTCCAGTCATTTTTATGCAAAGCGAATCCAAGCTTTTGATATGTTTTTGAAATCTAACCATCATAGCTTTATATTTAATCGCAAATTTCAATTCACATAAAAAAATAATTGTTTAAACCAAACTTTCCCGCTGTTTTGACTATATTTATGTGAGATTTTAATCTACCGAAGGTGGAGGCAGTGAAAATTTTCTTGTAATGGTTACACACTGTTATGGCTCAGCAGAAAGTATATCTAATTTCCTCTCTACCTCTCTTCCTTTGTTGATAACATTGTAGAGAATCACATACGGACAATGTTAAGCATTTCTTCATTAGGCCAATTGTTGTGGGCACTTGCTTTTTGCTCTGAATTCATTTTTCATGAGATTTGTTAGTACTCAATGGTGGCAACAATTTTGTTTACTTGCAGGGTCATGGTGGACATGGAGTGATTGCGAATGTTCATTATTTTTCTTCTACCCTCTACTTTGAGAACATCGAACTTGTTTGTCATTTTTCTCATTCGAACAAAACTTGGGCTATTTCTACTTACAACAAATGTATACCCTCAAACACAATTTGGGGGCTTAGTAGTCCTTGGGATGTTGGTCTTAAGCACCCAATTGGTCTATCAGTAGTTATTGTTATTGAATCGCTCATGGCCGGAGTATTTGCAGATTCTCATTAGCAATTCGCTGAGCAAAAAAAATAAAAATCAGTTGAATGGGATTGTTTCTGAGATAAGGTAGGTTTAGAACTTTAGATACAATTCAAATCGCCTTAACAAATATTTTAAAGGTATAGTACACTAATAAATCTATTTTGTGTGTCAAGTAATGGCTACCCAAAATAAGGAACAAGCCCACCATCAATTATTCGTATGTGTTGAAGGTTTTTACTTCAATTTTTAAAGTTATTGGCCGGTGTAACTTTCTCATAGTATATTTAGTGGTTCAAATCGAGTAATATTTTCTTATTACTATGACATCCTTACATATTTTTTAGATTGGTGTGTTTTGTGAAAGTTGTTTTCTATAGTTGCTTCACTTTCTGTGGTTAACTCAATTGTTTTAGCCATATGAAGTAATGATTTCGATTTTAAAAGTCCCTCCTGGAGACAACTTTTTCAATACTAACCACATGCATACTTCATTTCATCTAAAGTAATAGGATGGTTATTGTGGTTTGCCAGATAAAAGTATAGTATGATGAGAGTGAAGTGAAAATGAATTAACTCTCAGGTGCTATCCTGAGTCACAATTAAGCTGTCAAACCAGTATCAATTGGTTGACAACCTTGTTTATGTTGTTGCATATCTAAAAATCTTGTCATATATCCTACCTGAAGGTGGGGATACTTAATGAGCAAGGTTCAAAGTCTGTCTTTTTTGTTTGGGAAATCAGTATTTGTTTTTGAAAGTTGATCTTTTGGGGATTGGTTATGGGAAGTCTTGGTATTTTTACTAATTTGGGGTCTGTCAGTTAGAAGCATCTACAAATTAGAAACTGAATAAGAGGATTCCACTGTTCAATCTTCTCTCATAGATCCTTTGTCTTATTATTCACATTCAGCTGTTGTCGTGTTATTCTAGATTTCTTTTTGTTTTTTCCTATTGAGTTTTTGTTTGCCTGTTGACAGAGTTGAGGATTGAAGTTGGATAAGTAGAGGTGGGTAGTCTAATGGTTGGAGACATTTGAAATGAGAGTTGTTATTTCGCCCTCTGTTTCATGTCTCTATGTTATTGGGAACCACTTTATTTTTGGCAATTCTAACTTTTTTTATTATTAAGAATGAGAAGGATGAGAAATTTTATCTGGTGGTTGCATGCACAGTGGATTGTTCAAATACAAACTCGAACATATATAATGCGTAATAAAAATTGATATGAGAGGTAGATTTTTCAATTGGGTTTGTTTGTGGTTATAATATTTGTTGAGGATTTTTCAATCTTTCTTGGTATTATGTTTAATATTTTTCTTTGATTTTCATTGGTTTTACCCTTATCTTTAATATTAAATTAATCATATTCACGTACAACGCACGTGTGTGCGACAACTAATAAGTTTAAAAGATAATTCATATTATTGTTTTGAAAAGGGTAAATTTTATTGACACCCATGAAAAATGACTTAATTACAATAAAACTCCCTATAATTTTTAAAATATCATTGTTATCCCTGTCAGATTTTATCTTTAATATATATAATGCAGAAATGTTAAATAACACTACTACCCCTAGCAAAATATTCCTTTCTTTGGCATATAAGGTTATCACTTAATTTGACCAATATGAAAATAATTTAATCATATTTAAAGTAACGCTTATTTTTTTTTTATATACACATGCATACGTATATGTATTAAAGATAAATATAAAAAATATATATTATGCATAATATATATATATATATTATATAATATCAATAATAAAATAAGTATTATATGTTTTAATAGTTAACGAATAACAATCTTTATTAATACTCCTCGTTACGCACCCCCCCCCCCCCCAAGTTGTCCTTCAATTCACCAAACTAACTTTCAATTTTATTAAATTAACACTAGTTGACATTCAATTTCATCAAATTGACATTTAATCTCATAAATTCGAATATTAATTTCGTCACACTAACACTAGCTTCATCAATTTAACACCAAATTAACATTTAAAAATTTAATTTTTTCAAATTAATGCCTAAATAACATTCAATTTCTTTAACTTAAAATTTAGTTTCATCAAATTAACGTCGAAATTTACTTCAATTTCATTAAATTAAAATTTAATTTCATCAAATTAACACCTATTTTATCAATTTAATACTATATTAACATTCCATTTGATCTCAAATTGACATTCAATTTCATTAATTTTACATTCGATTTTATAAGATTAACATTAATTTTACAACTTAATACCAATTTAATATTTTAACTTTATCAATTCAATACAAAATTAACATTAAAGGGGTGAAATTTAAGTTGTGGCAAGTAATGTTGAAGGCTAAAATTTTTCTTGACTTACAAATAAGATAAATGTGTTTGTTTGGATACATGTACATGTGTGTGTATGTCTGTGTGTATACATGTACGTGTGTATGTGTATGTGTATGCGTGTGTGTATATATGTGTGTGTGTGAGAGAGAGAGATACTTAGTGTTTGAGTGTGAGTGTGAGTGTGTGTGTGTGTGATATGTAGAAGATGAAATTAAAGGATATGGAGGTTGTTCGGTTTTAGGATTAGTTTTATTTAGGAAAATAATAAGGGTGTTTGGGTTCAAGACTTATATATAACTGAAGGGTGGAATTGTCATTTATGAAAGAATATTGACTGACATGATCACTTTTTGGATGTCTCATAATAGAAATATAAACTATGAGGTATGACAATGCTATCTCATACACTATAAGGGGGTATACCTATAATTAGGCCATTTTCGGTGAGCGTCATTGAAATTTACCCCAAAAATTAAAATAAATTCTGACCAGCGTACGCGGACACCTTTGTGTAACAACCCCAGCAAGAATCGAATTACGAGCGAAAAAATCAAATACAAAAATCCAGACCCATAACCCCTGAGCCCACGGTTACCAACCACTGCAGAAGATAACTGCTAAAGACGCAGAATCCGTGAGTGCCCGGACAGTCTTCACTGCAGAATCACCGTCCATCCATACGCATTTGTACACGGAGAAAGTGTCTATCTTCTTCATTTATTCCAGTGAGGGAGAGAGAGAGAGAGAGAGAGAGAGAGAAAATTAATGGATGTGATGTTGCAGGTACCTTACGATGCAACAGTGAAGTTGATGCTTGCTTCACTGGAGCATAACTTACTACCCGACGCAGTGATAAGGAGACTCACTCGTCTGCTGTTAGCCAGCCGTCTTCGCTCCGGTTACAAACCCACTTCAGAACTCCAACTCTCTGACCTCCTCCAATTCGTACACTGTATGGATCTCTCTCTCTCTCAATTTGATGTTTGTTTCCGCAATGGCTATAAATGCCCTGGCTTGTTAGTTAGCACCTGACGGTATCTAAAATATGGCTAAAGTTAGGCTCGGTCGTTTAGATCGGCCATTTGAGCTTGAATCACGTAGTTCATGACAAGTTATCAGAGGTGTTCAAGTCAATTTTCTCCAGCAACAATGCCACCAAGGGGACAACAAGGATGATAGCTAGTGCCCACCAAAACATTACGCATAAACCGCAACAGTCTTATATTCAGGCAAGAGAGCCGCAACCACCAAGGCACCACCCACGGTGACTGCACAACAGATGCATTTGATAAAGAGTAAGGATCACGTCGAAAAATCAGGCAAGACACTGAGTGGCTATAAATAAGAGACATATCCCTCACAGTGTATGTGTAATTCTCCCTTTTATTAATAAAATCTTCTCTAGAAGCAAGAGACCCCCTTGAGAGTGGATTAGCCGAGCTCTCGAGCTGGTGAAGTATTATAAACTCCTTGTTTGCAATCCCCCCATCACACTTGTTCGATTCTAAAGAACCTAGGAGCTCTGATTGGATCATGTAGTGATTCCCTGAGAATTATAGCCCTGTTTAATTGCGCAGCACACACCATCAGTTGGTGCTGTCTGTGGAAAACGTCTGTTTCCTATTAAAAACTCTACTGATTACCTCAATGATTGATGGTTTATATGCGCAACATGAGTAGAAATCAGATGAACCTTCTACGCTTGCAGAACTAGCAAGAAATAGCCACTGGAAGGCAGCAGGAAAATCCTCTAATCCACCAATGGCGGACTCTCTTCCAAACAATGAACTTGAGGCCCTTCGTCAAACCAACAATCGCCTCCTCCAGCAAAATGAGGAGTTATTAAACCTCATTCGCGCTCAACATCCCCAGAGGGTACAACCAGCCCAGGATGATCCCCAACGTGGGGAACATCAACACCTCAATCCCTTAAGGGAAACTGCGGAGGAGAATGAGCACAGCCAATCAGTTTGCAACATCCGCCGTCGAGTAATAAGGGGGATGAAGAGATTCAAGACAGAATATGGAAACTTCCAGACACGTGCCCCCCTTCAATTCCTTCAAGAAAGAAAGGAGCGATTTTGGGAACAACGTTTCAAAGAAATTTAGCAGGAGCTCAGCCACATGAAGGAGACCGTAAAAGGCAAAACCCTGATGACGATGGATGCCTTGGTCTAGCAGATGGAGTCCTCATTCACTCGTGAAGTGTTGCACTATCCTCTTCCCCAGAAATTCAGAATGTCGCGGATGAAGACTTTTGACGGAACTAAGGACCCCATGGACTACCTCAATAACTACAAGAATTAGATGGAATTGCATGGTTACCAAAGTCCAGTGCGATGTTGAACTTTTGCTATCATCCTGAAGGGTTCAGCCTTAGTCTGGTTCAACAGGCTAACTCTGTCATCGATCTCCTCATTTAGAGAACTCTCTATTTCATTCATATCCCATTTCATTGGAGCTCGGACCTATTGAAAGCCGAGCTACCACTTACTAAATGTAAAATAAGGACCGAGTGAGTAGCTATGAAGCTACGTCCAAAGGTTTAATTCGGAGTCCTTAAAAGTGGACATCCTGGACGAAAAGTTTGCCCTTACTGCCTTCATTGTCGAGCTGGGAGTACAATCCAAAGATCTGATGTTCTCTATCTCCAAATACCCATAAGCTAGTATGACTAAAGTTCTGGCCAAGGCGGAGAAATACATCAATGGCGAGGAGGCTCTTCTCTCAAAAGCTGGGAGTTCTACAACTCACAAAGAAAAGGAGAAGAGAAAGGACCGAAGTCCAAGGAAGGATAAGAATCAAGAACGATCTCCATGAATGGATAAAGATCGCTCCCCAAAGAGGAGGGGTGACATTAGAGATCGCTTAGGTCCTCCACCTCAGGAGTTGCAGCCAAGTTATGCCCCACGACAATTCACTCCCCTCAATGCTGCAGTGTCATAGGTGCTTTATGAGGTACATAATGAGAAGTTCTTGAAGTGGCCACCTCTGATGAAGGCTGACCCCGCAAAACAGGACATAACGAAATACTACAAATATCACCGGGACTATGGCCACCTCACCGATTACTGCATCCGGCTAAAGAAAGAGATTGAGTTTTTGATCCAGAGGGGGCAGCTGTGTTGCTTCGTGGCACAAGACAATCAGAACCGAGCTCCCCCACCTCCTGCACCTCAGCAGCAAGCTCCTCCACAACATCAACATCCCATGGGAGAAATCAGGGTGATTTCAAGAGAATTTGTCGAAGGTGAAGAAACCAGCTCAGCTAGGAAGGCCCACATGTGGCGAGTCAAAACTGAAGACGTTTTGAAAATACAGTTCGTGTCCAAAACACCTCGGTTGAGCATGGACATCACATTTTCAGACTCGGATTTGGAAGGCTGCCAGTACCTTCATGACGATCTCTTAGTGGTAAAAGCTATCATTGTTAACAAAACTATCCATTGAGTTCTTATTGACAATAGAATCTCTGCCGATATCATCTTCGCCTCAGCTTTTGACAAAATGGATATTGGTAGAGACAAGCTCGAGCCAGTAAGAACTCATTTGCTCGGGTTCTCGGGGGAAAGGGTGCTTCTCCTAGGCTCGATCCAGCTTGTTCTCACAATGGGAGACCCTCCATGCCAGTTGACGACAATTGTATGATTCCTGATCGTAGATGTTCCTACAACATACAACATTCTCTTGGGGAGGCCTTCCCTCAACGCCATGAGAGTTATTCCCCTTACTTATCATCTGGTAATGAAATTTCCTACTAAGAATGACATTAGGACGGTCCGAGGAGACCAGCGCATAGCAAAGGAATGCTACGTGGCATCCATGAAGAAAAAGGAGGTCGAGACCATACAGTTGGACGAGCTTGATATGAGAGACGAGCTGGAGACAAGGCCCATGCCTTCAGAATAACTAGAACCAATCCAACTAGATGAGGACCTAGGGCACCTGGTGTACATCGGGTCAAGGCTACTTAAGGAGATCAAACACCTCCTCATTCAATTTCTAAAAGAAAATATCGAGGTGTTCACATGGAATCAAGAAGACATACAAGGTATCGACCCATCAGTCATCATGCATAAGCTCAGTGTAAACCCGACCTTCAAGCCCATAAAACAGAAATGAAGAAGTTTTGCCCCAGAACGCCAAAAAGCCATAAATGAAGAAGTCTCCAAACTCCTCCATGCCAAGTCCATCAGAGAGGTAGATTATCCGACCTGGCTGGCCAATGTGGTCCTTGTTAAGAAGACCAAAAACAAATGGCGTCTTTGTGTTAACTTTATTGACCTAAATCGTGCCTGTCCCAAAGATAGTTTTTCACTTCCTCAAATTGACTTGATCGTGGATGCCACTGCTGGGCATGAACTGCTCAGCTTCATGGATGCCTTCTCAGGGTACAATCAGATCAAAATAGATCCCAATGACCAAGAAAAGACATCATTCGTAACTGAGCATGGAACATACTACTATCAGGTCATGCCATTCGGGCTAAAGAATGCAGGTGCCACTTACCAGCGATTGGTGAATCACATATTCTAGAGGCAGATCGGGCATTCATGGAAGTTTATATTGATAACATGTTGGTGAAGTCTTTGAAGGCTGAGCTCCACATCCAACACCTCGAAGAATTCTTCTAGATTCTCAAGAAATACCAAATGAAGCTCAACCCAGCCAAATGTGCCTTGGGGTCTCTACATGAAAATTCCTAGGCTTTATAGTCAATAGCCGAGGCTTGAGGCTAATCCAGAGAAAGTCCGGGCTGTAATTGACATGCAGCCACCCACCCTCAAACACAAGGAATGTCCAACGTCTAACCGGGAGAATAGCAACGTTAAGCCAGTTTGTCTCTAGATCAGGTGATAAATGCTAGCCATTTTTCAAAATTCTGAAAAAGGCTTTCCACTAGGATGAACAGTGTGGGGAGGTGTTCAAGGCCCTTAAGGAGTATCTCAACTCTCCCTTAGTCCTTGTTAGCCCTCGAGAAGGGGAAGTACTCACTCTATACTTTGCTGTTTCAGACTTCTCCACAAGCACAACACTGGTAAGAAAGCTAGATAGAGCTCAACAACTTGTCTATTACTGTAGTAGAGCTTTGCGAGGGGCAGAAGAGAGGTACCCAAAGATGAAAAAAATAGTTCTAGCCTTGGTAACGACAACAAGAAGGCTTAGGCCTTATTTTTAGGCCCACACGATAGAAGTCCCCACAGACCAGCCAATGAAATAGGTCTTGCATAAACCTAAATCATTGGGAATATTGGTCAAGTGGGCAATAGAGCTTATTGAATTTGACTTCAGGTATAAGCCAAGAACTGCTATCAAAGGACAAGTATTGGCGGACTTTATCACAAAATTCACCACAAGTCAAGAAGCATCCCTGGATGCAACCCAACTGGTTCCTGACCTCTCGGAATGGAAACTTTTTGTCGACGGAGCTGCCAACGCCCAAGGCAGCGGTGTTGGGTTGATCCTGACCTCTCCAGATGGGATAGACATAGAGTACGCCCTTAAATTTAATTTTAAAGCTTTGAACAATGAGGTAGAGTACAAGGCTGTAATTGGGCTCAAATTGGCCCACTCCATGGAGGCAGAGCATCTCGTAATACACAACGACTCCCAGCTGATAGTGTAGCAGATCAAAGAGGCATACGAAGCTAAGGGAGAAATGATGGCTCTATACCTGAAGAAGGTATAAGAATTGATGAAAAAGTTAGTGAAGGTTAAGATCGTGCACATTCCCCGAGCAGGGAATTCCCAAGCCGATGTCCTAGTTAGGCTAGCCACCGTTTCCCAAGAGAATTTGGACATGCCTATACCAATTGAACACCTAGTTGAGCCATCTGTAAGCTCAAAATCCGAGGAGGTGTTCCATGTTCTAACGCAGCCGACCTGGATGGACCTAATCCGGGAATATCTACAGAGTGGAACTCTTACAGCAGATTCCAAAGAAGCAGCAAGACTACGAGCCAGGTCATCCAGATTCACCATCCTTTAGGATAATCTGTACAAAAGGGGTTTCTCCTCACCGCTCTTGAGGTGTGTTGGGGATAAGGAAACAAATTACATCTTAAGAGAAATCTATGAAGGCATCTGTGGAAGTCACATCGGAGCTTGAACTCTGGCAGGCAAATTTCTAAGACAGTGGTACTTTCGGCCCTCGATGCTCGGGGATGCGATAGAGTTGGTCAAGAAGTGCAAAGCTTGCCAGCTGCATGCAAATATTCCGCATTGCCCACCAGAGCTCCTCACCTTGGTGGTTAGCTCATGGCCATTTCAACAGTAGGGGTTGGACATACTCGGAACCCCCTCCCAGTAAGCACTGGATAATGTAAGTTTGTGATAATTGGGATAGACTACTTCACTAAATGGGCTGATGTGGAACCTCTTGCAAAAGATCACAGAGCAAAAGATCCAAAACTTCACTTGAAAATCCATAATCTGCAGATTTAGGATCCCAAGGGCACTTGCCTCAAATAATGTGAAACAGTTCGATAATTCCAGGTTTAAAGGATTTTTTGTCGAGCTGGGTATAAAAATTACTTCTCGGCACCAGCTTACCCTCAGTCAAATGGGCAAGCAGAAGTGACCATTCGAACCATCAAACTGCTCTAAAAATTAAGCTCGAAGCCTTAAAGAGCCGATGGGTGGAACATCTATCAGGAGTACTATGGGCCTACAGAACCACCGCCAGAACAGCCACTTATGAAACGCATTTTGCCTTAGCTTATGGCATTGAGGTGGTGGCCCCTATTGAAATAGGCATTCCATTCCCAAGAACAGAGCTCGCCGACCCCAAGCAAAACGACGAGTCACTTCTCATCAATCTTGACCTCTTAGACGAGAAGAGGAACAACGCTTTGCAGTGCATCATTGACTATCAAAGAAATATAACACGATACTATAATAGGAGGGTCAGGCATATGAGTTTCAAGGTGGGAGACTTAGTCCTCAAGAAGCTCCTCCCAGTCGGGAAGGATCCGGGGCATACATCGTGACCAGAATAGTTAGACTAGGGAATTATGAGCTACAAACTGAGGAAGACAGAGCTTTGCCTCACTCATGGAACGCTGATCACTTGAGAAAATTCTATCCATAGCTAAGGAAAACCAATAATTTTGTTTTTGTAAAATTTGTTGCAATAAATGAGAAATTTCAGGTCAATTGTCATTCTTCAACTCAAGATAAACTCTTTAGCTCATAAATAAAAGATGAGCCTCTCAGCTCATAACTGAAGATGAGCTCTTTAGTTCATAAATATAAGATGAGCTTCTTAGCTCATAACTGAAGATGGACTCTTTAACTCATAAATAAAAGATGAGCTTCTCAGCTCAAAACTGAAGATGTGCTCTTTAGCTCATAAATATAAGATGAGCATTTCAGTTCATAACTAAAGATGGACTCTTTAGCTCAAAAATGAAAGATGAGCTTCTTATCTCATAACAAAGATGAGTTCCTTAGCTTATAAATAAAAATATACCTCATACTTCGAAATTTTTTAGCAAAACAAAGATTCTTCTAGAAGACCAAAACTCTCCTCGAAGCAAGGGGCAAAGAAGGAAAGAGAAATTAATTTCGTACAAGACGTGCAAAAGTTCTTTTTTCATTTAAGTTTCCTTTCTCAAAAATTACAAAGGAAAAAGATGAAAAACCTAAGTATCTACTATGGGACCCACACCCTCTTCAATATCCCGAGGAATCTCAGAAACAATTGTACTCTCCTTTGTCTCTAGTAGAACAGGAACAGGTGGAAGGTCAGCTAAAACAAGGGGATCTTCAGAGGGAGCAGGTGCTGAAACCTCGACATAAGTGATGGTAACTAGGGGCAGAACAGTCTCGAGGATTCCCATCTCCACAAAAGCATCCACCTCAAGAGAAATTGACAAAGGAAGAGCAAACTCAGGACTTCAACCTCAGCCTCTATAGGACATTCGACCTCCGCAGTTGACCCTTCCTCCTCCTCACCCAACGGGGGTTCGGAATCAAAGTCCAACTCCAAATACATGTCCATAGCCTGCACTTGAAAGGAAAAATAAACCTTGGCCCAAGCCGTGGCATACTCATCTTTGAGTTCGGCAACCCTAGAGTCCCTCTTAAGCACCTTGGCCCTTTCGTCCTCGATCTCCCTTAGCAAGACAACATTGACTTCAGCAAGCTCATTGTAGTCGCTCTTCACTGCCTGAACAGCATCACGAGCCACAAAAACATCCTTCTGTGCGTGAACTAGGACATCTGTCTTGAGCTTTACCTCGGCCTCAAGGTCCTTATTCACCGAGCTCTGGCCCTGCACCCGAGCCTTTAGATCTTGCACCTGAGCTCTTAAGTCATCATTGACAAAAGGACAGTTCGACAACTATAAGCTCAGAGGCCTTCAAGAATTTTTGGGCTACCTCTGTAGCCTTCTCTAAGGCTCGAACCCTTCCCACCAGAGCTCCCACATGAATTGCCATCTACAAAAATAGACGAGACCTAAAGTCAGTAGTCTCAAGGTGGAAGTTTGACATAAATTGAAAGCGTAACAACTAGAAGCTTACTGAGGCTACCCCGAAAATAGCAGTGGTCGTTGAGGTGGACAAAGGCATCGAGGAGGTCTCCTGAATATTAGCTTTAGGGATAACAGATAGGAGAGTGTTGGCAGCTAGGTTCACATCCCCGATAAGGGAACCCCTGCCTTGGGTAACCCGACTTGAGGAGACCCCAGCTGTGCTGGGGACCAGCTGGGAGGACATCTCGTCAGTTGGCTTCGAAGGGAAAAGAACTCGTACAGACGGAGCCAACGGTTCTAGGACCCCGATCACCTCTTATGATGGTAGAGAAGTCTTGGTGCCCTTCGCAGGAGGCTTCTTAGGCCTAGAAGGAGCTGTAGAAACCCCAACTAGATACTTGGGAGCAGACAGAGTCTGCTATGGAGGATGGGACCCCTGAGGTAGAGGATTCCTCTAAGGAGGTGGAACCTTCTGGGGAGGAGGGGGCGTCTGTTCCTTTCTCGTGGTCTTGGAAGACCGCTCCAGGTCGAGCTCATCTCCGACCTCCACCTTCCTTTCCCCTGCCGTTTTTGTATCCCTAATTTTGGCCAATGTGGTCTTCACCGTGGCAGCATCTGGGGCCATGGAAATTGGACCTTAGAAAAAGAAGATGGCAGGTCAACAAACTGATAGAAAGAAGAAAGAAGAGTAAAGATATAGGAAAAGGGGCCTTACCAGTAGAATCTTCTTCACCAACCATGGACAGAGGAATATGAGTCTCAACTCTCACCTCGGGAGGACTAAGCCCGTACTGAGTCAGCACTGAAGGTACGAGAAGCCCTGAATACTTCTCAGGTCGACAATCCTCAAGACTGAAAAAGACTATCTTCTCGTCTGCGTCGAGGTCGGGCCGAGTACCTGGAATAACAAAGAAAGTGAGGTCAGTAATAGAAACATAGAAGCAAAAGAAGAATTCAAACCAGGTGACCTCGACAAGGACTTACCCAAATTATCTAGGCTCGACCAAGTACGAGGCACATGGAGAGTGTCGATGACATCCCTTGGGTTAAACTCCCACTAATTCCCAGACACAAAGAAAAAGAGTTTTTTTCAACCCTTATGGGTGCTCGAGAGGTCAGTGATCAAAGATTGGGTCTTCACCCGTTTTGAAATACATAGAAAGCCATTGGCAGGAGAACATTTAACATTAAAGAAATGCATGAGCAAGGGAACCGAAGGGACACCTAGCTAATTCTTCTTGAAAAAGACCAAAAGTCCCACTAAAACACCCTAGAAGTTGGAAGAAATTTGGGCTGAACAAACATTGAATTGTAGAAGGACAGACTTGAGGAAATGATGAATGGGAAATCTGAGGCCATTCTCAAAAGAATCTACAAAGAAGCAAGTCTTCTCAAGCAGCACGGTGTCATACCAGATGTCCACATGGGGAGACCAGTAGTGCATGCCCTTAGGAAAGCCAAACCTCGTAGAGAGGACGCTCAAAAAGAGGGGTAACATTGTTGAACCCCACTAGATCTGAAGTTCGGGGCTCGACCTCAGTGTCCCCAACGCTACCAGAGGTCCTAGCTCTACCTTTCTTAGATCTCCTCCACCTCAGCAACTTGGGCATCAAGAGCTTCGACACCAGGAAAGTTGTCTATTTCATCGCCCATATCTCCCAGGTCATTTGCTTCATTAGGATCCACAGATCACCCCCTATGATGAGGTCGGACCTCGAACTCGGGAGATTTTTCATCTATGGCGAGAGATACAAATGAAGTAGTGACTTTGAAAGAAGCAGACATATTGGTGTAGGAGAAAGGAAGATTAAAAGAGGCGTAAAGAAAATGGATGTTTAAGAAACAGTCTTCGAGAGCCCGAGGGTTAAGACTCCAACGACCAAAGAGACGGATCCTAGCAGTAGCGTAAGGTAAGGGTCTAAGAAGAGAGGAAGAGAGGACAATGAACGACCCTGACTCCTGAAATAACAAAAATGAAAGGTCCAGAAATGGAATAACCACCTTGAATTCGTGGAATCTAGGGTGGACAAGAACCCTAGGGGAAAAAAAGGAAAACAAGACAGAGGACGTACCTAATTGAGGGCGATCAACAATCGATGACCCGAAGTAGATTCAAGGACTGAGAAGAGCTAGCTTCAAGAAGGCTTCTAAACGAATCTGAGCACTAACCAATAAAACCCTAGACAATCAGGAGAGTGGAGAAGAAGAAAGCGCGAAGAAAAAGGAAACAAAGAGTATCTGAAAGAAAAATGGTAAGAGAGTTCAAAGTGATGGAAAAAGGCGGTTCAGCCTGCGGATGCATTTAATGCGTGTGTACGAACGGACACGTAGAGTCAGGGGTGATGAACGTGCATAGGAAACGAGGAGAAAATGACTCCTCATACGCTTGCAACAAAGAAAAAATTAAGAAACGTCCCATCGTACGAATCCCGAGGGCAAGTCAAGTTAATCACGTCAGAACGAGCTGGCTCAACCGCCAAACCGAGCTAATCTCGCCCACCATGGTGCGGGTCAGCCCCAGCCTATATAAGACAAAGTCTACTTGGCTAAGGGCTGGGGGATAACTGATGGTACCTAAAATATGGCTAAGGTTAAGTTCGGTCTTTCAGAGCAGCCATCTGAGCTTGAATCAAACAGTTCATGGCAAGCTGCCAGATGTGCTCATGTTGGTTTTCCCCAGCAACAATGCTACCAAGGGGACAACAAGGATGATAGTTGGTGCCCACCAAAGCGTAACACATAAACTGCAATAGTCTTATATTCAGGCAAGAGAGCCGCAACACCAAGGCACCACCCACGGTGACTGTACAACAGACACATCCGTTACAGATAAGGGGCAAGGATCACGTTGGGAAATCAGGCAAGGCCTTGGGAGACTATAAATAAGAGACATATCTCTCACAATGTAACAGAGGCAACCAATCTAAATAAATATTCTGTGTAATTCTCCCTTTTATCAATAAAATCTTCCCCAAGAGCAAGAAACTCCCTTGAGAGTGGTTTAGCTAAGCTCCCAAACTAGTAAACCACTATAAACTCCCAGTTTGCAATCCACCCATCACACTTGTTCGATTTTGAAGTGCCTAGGAGCTCTGATTGGATGATCCAGTGATTCCCTGAGAATTATAACCCTATTCAATTGCGTAATACACACTATTAGCGCTAGTACAAAGATAGGTTTGATTGTAGTATCAATTTTTTTTTAATTTTTTTGGTGTTTGTATCACTTATTACCTTTTTTAGTATTAATATTTTCTTTTAGTTAGAGGTTCCTATTTTTGGGGTTTTCCTCACTCCTCACCCTTAAAAAAAGGGAGCTAAACTGAAGGGAAATCCGTATAATCCCATCCCAATTCACTTGGTATGAATTTAAACATTTTTCTTTTTTCTTTAACGTGAAAATTCTCTGATGCATGGGTTAGACTTGACGAGCCCATATTCAGACTAGGTCTGGACCCAATCTATAGGTTAAGCCAAAATCATCAAAAGGAAGGCCAACTTAGTTCGTGGCTTCAATCCAATCCAAAGCTCAAGAGTCCAAGGAAAGTCAATGCATGTGGGAGAGCAATCATCGTGATAACCATTACTCCATGATAGTGCCTATCTCTAATAGTAGTTATCCTCCCTGATAAATTAATAGCTTGACATTCACGTTACCGCCACAGCTAAGACTCTGTGCCTATAATTTATAAACCCCTTTACACATGGGACAGAACACACACACCTCACCATGAGCGTACTGTTGCACTCTCTCTCCTACTACCTTGTATTCTCTTATTAATAGAGTTCTCCGGCCACCGTTGTCGCCTTCACTGGTTAGGTCACCCATATCCAACCAACCAATCTTTATCTCTTGTAATTAATTGTTTTATTAATTACTTTACACCACACACTCAAATGATTTGATCTTGCATAAATCCACTTTTGTGAATCATCAGTTTGACGTCATCTATGAGAATCGATTTGATTCTCACCCTACAGTATTCCTACCTCCAATGACAATCACAACTGGATCCATGAACCACTAAGCAGAAGATGACCCCTCACATCACGACGAGACCCCGCCACCATCGGCTAACCTTGTCCCTAAATCCCAACAACTGTTAGAGACTATGAATGCTGAGGATGTCACCAAAGCACGACGAGCTGAGTCCTCACGAAGAGGGGAATACGAAAATTAGACACGTGCAAATTTTACTTTTTCACTAATTTGTTGTTAAAATTCAAATTTAGTGAAAAACAAGCGTTTTTGGGGAAATTTGGTGCCCAAACCGCCGTTATAACCGTTCAAATTTTTGTCATTTCTTCATGATTTTCTAATACTCCACCTAACGCCTAGTGCCCGGCGTCCAGCGCCCGTGCCCCGGTGCCTTGGTGCCTACCTCCTCGCCCTCCCGTGCCAGCTACTTGGCTCCCGTGCCTATGCCCGACGCCCATCGCCCACCCACCTAGTGCCCCAGCACCCATTCCCAGCGCCCGGCGCCTACCTGCGTGCCCTTGCCTTGGCTCCTACCTCCTCGCCCGCCTGCGAGCCTTTGTCTTGTCGGCCTTGGCGATTGCCTCCTCGCCTACCCACAAGCCCTTGCCTTGGCGCCTGCCTCCTCGCCCGCCTGCGTGCCCTTGCCTTGACGCCTACCTCCTCGCCCGCCTGGGCACACCGCATGCATTGCATGCCCTGTTCGTCCAACAGTGCCCTTGGTATCTGTTGTTGCCCCTCTTGGTGCATCAAGTGACCTTGTCTCCCACACTCAACATCCCTCTGGCTACCCTCATTTTCATCTCACTCCTCCTCTCCGTCTCTTAGGAGAGAGCCTCCCTAGTCGTCAAAAGCTCGGCCTACCTTTGTCCCTACTTTCACGTAAGCAACCTCAATCTCCAGCTTAGCGGCTTTCTCGAGAGTCGCCAAAAACTCGGCCTTACTCTACCTCTGCCCTCATGCAAGCAACCTCAGTCCCCAACTTAGTGGCTCTCTCGTGAGTCGTCCAAAGCTCGGCCTAACTATGCCTCTACTCTCATGCAAACAGCCTAAGTCTCCAGCTTAGTGGTTCTCTCACGAGTCACCAAAATATCGGTCTCACTCTGCCTCTGCTCTCACGCAAGCAGCCTCAGTCTCCAGCTTAACGGCTCTCTCGTGAGTCGCCACAAGCTCGGCCTAACTCTGTCTTTGGTTTTATGCAAGCAGCCTTAGTCCCCAGCTTAGCGACTTTCTTGTGAGTCGCCATAGGCTCGACCCAACTCTGCCTTTGCTCTAATGTAAGCAACCTAAGTCCCAAATTAGCGGCTCTCTCATGAGTCGCCACAAGCTCTGCCTAGCTCTGCCTCTGTTCTCATGCTAGCAGACACAGTCTCCAGCTTAGCGACTCTCTCGTGAGTCGCCACAAGCTCGGCCTAACTCTGCCTCTATTCCCATGCAAGCAACCTTAGTCTCTAGCTTAGCGGCTCTCTCACGATTCGTCAGAAGCTTGGCCTAATTCTACCTTTGCTTCCACGTAAGCTGCTTCATTCCCCAGCTTAGCAGCTTTCTCACGAGTCGCCAAAAGCTTGGCCTAATTCTGCCTCTGCTTCCACACAAGTAGCCTCATTCCCCAGCGTAGCAGCTCTCTCACGAGTTGTCATAAGCTTGGCCTCACTCTGTCTCTGCTCTCACACAAGCAGCTTTAGTCCCCAACTTAGCGGCTCTTTCACAAGTCGCCAAAAGCTCGGCCTCACTCTGCCTAGCCTCACTCTGCCTCTAATTTTCACGTAACAACCTCGCTTTCCTGAAATCTCGGCCTCAAGAGATGTTACTCTTTCATGAGCCAACCTCAACATGCTCCTCAGCAGCTTGGTGTGCTTGTCTCTCTTTCGCCAAAGCTCTCGGCACCTCATCGAGTTTGAGCGTCCTCAAAAAAAGGCACGGAAAAGCCGCAACCATCTGCGAATATCCGAAAACAAGAATGTCAGTATGACCAAAACATACATAAGACAAGGTTCCACAGAAAAGAGGGGTACCATAGCAAAACCCTTCATCACGATATCGATGATACCTTTAGGCCCCCGAGAGCCGACCTCTTTAAAGCTTCTCCTTGGCCAAATTCACATCCCACAGCATGGACACTGGGCCATTGTTGGAAGCAGGACAATTATGCGGAGCTCTGGTCTTAGTGGAAGTCTACAGAGGAGTCTCAATCTCTAAAGTAGTCCTAGGACTAACCCTAGGACTCAAAGGGGTCAAATGCTGTGAAGAATTGGGGACACCATTAGACCCCACCTTCTGAGAAACAATAGGGCCATCAGACCTCAGTTGGGAAACACTGGGGGCATCAGATCTCACCCTCTTAGGAGGTCATTCTAATGAAATAGAGAGCCTCTACCATTGATTTATCAACCACGGGATCACCTGTGGAGTCTGAATAAAAGAGAGAATTTTTAAAAACTGAAGATATCATCAGTTTGCCTAGGTCCTCCATGGTGTCGCCCATGGTGTTGCCTAGCATCGCGCCTCCCCTGGCATCACCCAGCTCTCTAGCGTCACCCTTGGCGCCGCCCAACCTTGCTTCGGCGCCGCCTAGACTCGCGTCTCCCCTGGCGTCACCTAGGTTCATCTTAGCGCCACCCAAGCCTCTCTTCCTTTCCAAGGTGCCACTTGCCAAAGCATCTCCATCTCCTCGGGCAGAAATGTCCATGCCTATTTTCATCCTCTCTCTGCTGCTTGTAGAAGGAAGAAAGAAAATGGCACTGCCCTAGTTCTAATCAGGAAAGAGGGGTTTGAGAGACCCAACAGAGAAATTTATTTGCTAGCATAGGGGGTCTCCAACAATGGCGCTACCACATGGAGAAATAATTTTTGAAAATGCAATGATGTAGAAAGTTGAAGAAGTTATTGTGTGGAACAAGATACATTGGTCTACCCAAATGAAGAAGCTCGTTCATGCCCTCAACCCCCTATCATTACTAGGGCTTGGGGCATGGGGGGAAAATGACAAGCCCAGATCCAGATCAGGCTTGGGCCCAATCCATAGGTTAAGCCCAAATCATCAAAAGGCAGGCCAAGCTTAGCCCATGACCTCAATTCAATCCAAAGCTCAAGAGTCCAGGGAAAGTCAACGCACGTGGGAGAGCAATTATCGAAATAACCATTACTCCAAGATAGTGTCTATCTCCAATAGTAGCTATCATCTTCGATAAATTAGTAGTTTGACTTTCACGTTACCACCACAACTAAGACTATGTGCCTATAAATTGTAAACTCCCCTACATATGGGGGCAGAACAAACACACCTCACATTGAGCGTACTTTTGCTCTCTATCTCTCCTATTATCTTGTGTTCTCTTATTAATAGAGTTCTCCAGCCACCGTTGCCGCATTCAGTGGTTAGGTTACCTAGACCCAACCATCCAATCTTTATCTGTTGTTATTAATTGTTTTATTAATTATTTTACACCACACACTCGATTGATTTGATTTGACATAAATCCACTTTTGTGCATCATCAAGACTCATCCCTATGAGTGTAAACTTTAATTATCTATAATCACCTACAAACTATAAGTATCATTTAAGACCAAAAAACACTAGAGTCGAACCCCTTGCATCTGAATTTACATTTCATTTAGGTCCAACTCCACACCGCTGGATGAGTACGGGTTAACTTTGAACCTATAATTGCTCCAATTTTTTTTTGATTTTTGGGATCCTAGTTGCCCTTAAGTTAGATGGATAAGTGAAATATACCCCTTGGAAGCAAATGTTGGTGCACAAGTGTGATATCCACGGGGAACCGGAGTTTTATATTGGAAGGGGCCTATTTTCACAAATTATTGGTAATGACATATGTTTAGTTGTACAAAACTCATCACAATCACCTTTCATAAGGATTAGTTTGGATCATAAACTCAGAATTGATTATTTCCTATCCAAATATTCCATTATATATTTAATGTTAGTGCTTGATTTTTCGGACCAAAACTTTGAAGCTCATTTATATTCAGATCTTCATTTTAAATTTTAATTTAGCACTTTGTTAATATTTGATCTAAATATTTTGCTTAATCAACATTGTCACACTATTTCGTTATTCTATTTGGTTTAATTTATTTATTTTTGCCAGTCTAGCAATACTCTTATGATATAAGCTACATTTTTAACCCAATTTTACAACAATTTCATTTGTTTGGTTATTAAATGTCAACTCACTAAGTTTTTTCAATAAACTAAGTGAAATACAATATATATATATATATATACGCTTAGGTTTTCGAAAAGCCACATTCTTCTCCTTAGGTCTTCCAAGAAAAAAAACCTATACATGGTTCCGAAATTTCAGAATCAAAGAAGAATAATGCCACAAGAAAGCAAGAGAGTTTTCGGAGGAGAAAGAATAGAAATATTCTGGTATATATGAAATGGGATGATGCACTTTATAGAGAATGAAGAGGTGCAAATACACCTTTTTACTAAAAGATATCATTTCATGAAAATATACATTTTCATTAAAAGACACTTTTTCATAAAGACATGTTTTCATATCAAAACACATATACATGAAAAGATACATTTTCATAAGAAAAGGTGTAATAGACATCCATTCATTAAAAGACACTCTTTCATGAAAGGCACACATTCATTATAACACATGAAGAGTTACAACTATACACATCCACTTATTTATTGTTTCATGGAAAGTACCCATTCATAACAATATATGAAGGGTCTCAAACTATACACATTATTGAAATGTCTAACATGTATATTGTTGATGTATGTGTTTTGCTTTTCCAAAGTATGTTGATTACTTGCTCCTGTATTGCAGCTTTAAAGGAAATGCCCATAGCAATCAAGACTGATAGGCCAAAATCTCAACACTATGAACTACCTACCTCTTTCTTCAGGCTCGTTCTCGGAAAGCACCTCAAATACAGGCAAATGTTCTACAATCCATAATTTGTTATCTATCTTTTAAGAAGATCTCCTTTAGATGTAGTGGATCTGGGATGTGAATCGTGGATGTCTCTTCTGCATTAGCAAAAGTATGCAGGTTACAATTTATGCCAGCCAGCAAGAGTAGGATCCACTATATCTGGTTTGAGCTATTTGATAAAATAAATAGAAAGAAGAAAGTACGACCACAATAAAATACCAAGATTTATTAGACAACCTTAGTGAAATGTTTATAATTTAATTTCTGAAAAATTGTCAGCTAATTTCAATGGCACATAAAAACAAAGGGGAACAGCCAATGACTATTGTATTCTTAGCAATGTATGCTGAAAGTTGTTGAATTCCATTATCCATGAACTAATCTTGTTGACATATGAATTGGTGCAGCTGTTGTTACTTCCCAGATAAGTCGAGCACCTTAGAGGATGCTGAGAAGGCAATGTTGGAGATATATTGTGAGAAGTCACAGATAAAAGATGGCCACACTGTCCTTGACGTTGGATGTGGTTGGGGAACCTTGTCCTTATACATTGCACAGAAATATTGCAACTGCAAGATTAAAGGGATTTGCAATTCAATGACCCAGAAAGCATATATTGATGAGCAGTGCCGGTATGTTCCTTGAGAATTTAATTGCGTGAATTGGACTAAACATTCAGATCTAAATCTACCATTTTCACTTGTAAGTGATATGCTTTATTGGTTTTCAAACTGCACGTTAGAGTGGCGCACCCTTTGTTTTTTCCAAAAGCACCATCCTTGCTACTGACATTATTTGCCTATGCGAAACTTGTAGTTCAGTTGATTATGCTTTGAGACTTGTTCATATTAATTCACTGCAGCAGTGCCGCTTTTAAGACTTCTGAGATTGCGCCTAGAGTATATTCTACCATTTTTTATAACTTGTATTTCTCAGTTGAATATATGGCACCATAGTTGGTTTGCGTGCGTGTATGTATAGATCATAACTTTTGTAAATGTCTCCTTACACATCTGGGTTGTTTCTACTTTCACCTATTTATGTCCCAAATTTGAAGTGATTGAGAGATATTTTTTCTAGTCAATTATACTCGCATTTTATTAGCCTGATAGGTCTTTTATCCTAAAAATGGAGTGAAAAGCTTTTTAAATATGTGATCTATTTGGTAGTGAGGTTTAGAGACTTGGAAGCAGGATAATGTATGTGGGACGGAAAAAAATCTCTATTTAGTTTGGTAGGAAGAATAATTAAAGGGGAAGGTTGGCTGAATGAAGGAACCGTGAGGAGGACAAGGGGGAACACTTGTGATGTCGGAGTACAACCACAATGAACAACAATCTTATAAAATGTTTATATTTAAAAAGAATTGATGTAGAAAAAGAAAACTAATAGTTTTCTGTTTTGAACATAGTTTTTGAATGACCTCAAGAACTTGCTCTTCTTTATCATAGGGATCTTCAGCTGCAGAATTTGGAGATTATTGTTTCAGATACTAGCACATTTGATATGGAAGCATCTTATGACCGAATATTTTCCATTGAAATGTTTGAGGTAAGCAATCGTTGTCAAATGCTATCATAGGGCCTGAAAATTGTCGTTAATAACACTAAAGGAAGGACTGTTTTGTCCTTTGAAACAGCATATGAAGAATTACAAGGATCTTCTTCAGAAGATATCTAGGTGGATGAAACCAGATAGTCTTCTTTTTGTTGAGTATTTCTGCCATAAATCATTTGCTTACCACTTTGAGGTATACACGAGTTTCCTAATTCTTGTTGTGGGTTCCTGTACTATTTGGCACCATAATGAAGTGGTTTACATGTTAATGACACAAATTTCCTCGCACCCATTTTGTGCAGGATGTCAATGATGACGACTGGATTACTAGGTACTTCTTTACTGGAGGTACAATGGCTTCTGCAAATATGCTTCTTTATTTTCAGGTGAGCTAGTACAGTTCCATTTGCCACCTTATGACTTCTCCTTTCTCATGGTTTGATATTCCTATATGACTTTGTTTCCAAATGTCATTTCCTAGTTGACTTTGTTCGCTTGATTTGTTTTTTTCTCGGACACTTCCCTGTAACTAATGCCTGGAGGGATTAAAACTCAACCTTTATGTTGGAATTTTTTTCACAAAAACATAGGAGATCATTGTTCCATAGACCATTTATGTTGTTCGTTGAAACAAATCACGTGTATTGGTCTTGAACTTTCATTAGTCGAACGAGGAATCACATGTTGTCTCTTTTGCAAACTATTAAAGCCACAATCATGCATGTATTTTGTATGTCACTTGTCTAAAGCGATAAAGGGTTTGGAGAAACCGAGGATTAGAATCCACCAGCATATGAAAAAATAACAACGTGATGGTGGCATCTGTGTTGATTCTCAGAGAATTATAATCATACAAGGGTCGATCATATTTACCTTGTAGGCTATCCCTTGCTCAGAAGCTTTATGGCGGACATTCCCATTTAATTAACCATGATATCCTAATTGTGGTTTGAAACTGTTTTCATGCTCTAAGAAGGCTCTAAAACATACAATAATGATGGAAATTATTATAGCAGGAACTAGGCAATTCAAATCAGAAAATTGTAACCATGAATTATACCGTGCAATTCATTTATTCATGGTGTTTGTGTGCAGGATGATGTTTCTGTGGTCAATCATTGGCTTGTGAATGGGAAGCATTACGCACAGACAAGGTAAGTGTAAGAGGATAAAAATACCTCCTAAGTTTTGTGAGAGAATTAATCTTCCTTGAAAGTGCTTACTGCAAAAAAGAACAAACTGCCTAGGATCGAAGTGTTTCGATCGAAGGCACTCCGATGCTTAAGTCAATAAGTATATATATGAAAAAATGTATTAAGAAGGATTCAACTTAACTCTTGCCATGTATCCTTGCTGCTTTATATAGACTTCACCTTACTTCAAGGATTCTCTTTACTGTTGTGGGAGATGACACATCTCCCTTCCTTCGAGATTGTTTGTTGGGAGTTTGTAGAAATCTCTCTATCGTTCCCTCAATCACAGCTCTTCTGAGAGAATCACTCCGCCCAGCTGTTACACCTAAATGCCTTGATTATAGGCAATTGCCCCGCTGTGCGGTTTGTGCCACACCTTCAAGCCGTGTTGTGCACTCCTGCTCGGTAGCATGAACCGAGCTGTTTCAACTTGGTTCGGTTGCTTCAGATTGCTGATACTTTCATCCATGTGATATGTCTCTTCATGACCACATGCTTATTTCACCTACCTAACCATGTGGTATAATTTTATACCCCTTCACTTGCCCCCAGGA
Source organism: Ilex aquifolium (assembly GCA_951799425.1). NCBI lineage: Eukaryota > Viridiplantae > Streptophyta > Magnoliopsida > Aquifoliales > Aquifoliaceae > Ilex > Ilex aquifolium. The sequence continues at coordinate 28,363,517 of OX637395.1, read as the reverse complement.
AACGCATGTTAGCCGTCATTCGCCATTCGCCTGACAGTCGTTTCATGTCTCCATGTTCATCATTGTCTGGGTTCTTGAGACATGTAATGTAATCTACATTGTCTCTTCGCATTAAATGTTTGTCCTTTGACTTTCCTTTTGGTTTTTGCTCACCTCCTTTAAAAGGGAGTATAAGATGACTTTCTCATTCCCACTTCTCCTAAAAAATTCTAGTTTCACTTGCATTCTTGTTTTCCTGCTCATTTGTTCCTTTTCTCCCAAATAGCTCCTCTTACAAAAGAAGGTATTCCGGCTTTCAGAACCAAGTACAACATTCTTGACGACGTTCATATTCGAATAGTTGGCATCGATGAGCCATTGATTGGCACGAGGGAGTCGATTCCCATCTACACAAGGGCGTCACCGAAGGTGGGGTGAGATTTCCTTTGCACCCACTGCTACTATGGGTGCTTTCTGCCATGAAGTTGTGCCCTATCTAATGTTGCCCCAACTTCTTCAGAATAGTCATGGGCGTTGCCGCCTTGGACAACCTTGTGAATGTAAATCTCGGTATCTAGGAGATCTTGTTCTGCTATATTCTGAAGACAACCGGTGATAGCTACTACCTGGCGGTGAGGAGGAAAGATCGATACCAGGTAACTCATCTCCCTGATTAGAACAAAGGTCATCAGAATCAAATCATTTTCGTTGCTGAAAACTGGGAGTACAAGGTGGGAGATACCCCTTCTTATTGCTGCCTATATGAAGAAGGCATACCAGATATATGATCATAGTCTATTTTGGTTTTTGAATCAACATTTACATCATGATATCATTGCATAAAAAGTATAATATAAGATATACTGATACACATTCAACATTAACATACATGATTCAATAATCAATGACTTCTATAACTTTTACTTTAAAAATTATTCCATTTCGTAATACTAATTTTCATCAAATTCCTAGAGCTTCAATTTTGTAATCCCATTTTTTTTCACATTACTTTCATACTAAAAGACTATTCCATTTGTATATAAGTTCGTATTCGTATCCAAAATTATATTAAATTCATGTCCTATGTTCAATGTAATGATTATAACTTCTTTTATATTATGATTGTGACTCATATCCTCTTAAAATTATAAAAATGACTCTTAATTATAAAATTATCTGAAAAAGTTCTCAAAAAATTGAAAATAAATCTCAAAATGTGTCCCTCAGCGTGTCCCAACGTGTCCTAAAAAAAATTAATAATAAAAAATTCGGACACTCATTTTAACGTGTCCGACACGTGTCCAAGCGTGTCCGTGTCCTAGACGTGTCCGACACCGACACTCTACCCAAAATGAAGTGTCTATGCTTCCTAGCCTTCTGGGATACACTCCTACTTATCATTCGTTTATTGCCATTCCCAAGTGAGCTAATGCTACACTTGCCGAAAATCGAAGTGCATTGCAAGCCCAGCGTTCTGCTACCCCGCGTTCTCGGCCAAAATCTGCCATCCCCTTTTCTGGAAGGAACAGATTGGTGAAGAACTTTCTAAGCTTTCTTTCTTCAAGTGAGTCTTCTGAACCTACCCCCTCAATTGTTCATATTCCTGATGATGCACTCCTTTTACCAACTTCAGAAGTTGATCAGACGATTCCTTCTAATGATGCCCCCGAACCTGCCGAGACCCAAGTAACTCGTGAGGCTTCGACTCCTCCTCCTGAGCCTTCTTCTGATGCAGCTCCTCTTATTACTTCGGTTGTCTCTTCACCCACTTAGTCAGTTGATGCCGAGCCCGAGGAACATTTGATAAAGAAGAGAAGGATCACAGAATCCCCCTCTGTTATTGAACGACCCATCCTTGCATTCCATCCTGTTCTGAAGGCAAAGGGCAAAAAAATCAATATCTGAGATTCAGCTGCCGAGGATATGATTGTCGCGGTTGGGATAGCTAGGTAGTGATCATGCCTTATGACTTTGCTGCGAATGAGGCTGTGTCAGATGATGAGATTGCTCGAAAAGCCATTTAGCAAACGGTTCTGGTATTTTCCCTAGCCCCCCATTTTCTTCAATTGCTACTTGGACTGCATTAATCTTCTTTTCCCCCCTTATTTTTTACAAGGGTCTTTAGAAAAGTTCACGAGATTGGGCCGATGATTGCTAGAAAGGACAGGATCATGAAGGAGGCTATTCATGAGCATATGTTTGTTATAATGAAGAAGGAGTCCGTTGATGAAGAGTATGCAAAGCTTTGTGAAGAAATGCTAGTTCTTCAGGCTCAAATGCTTAGCTTGAAGGATGAAAACAAGAAGCTTGCAGCGGAGGTGAATGAGTTGAAGGCTTCAGAGAACGCAATCAACGTAGAACTCTCCTAGACCCAGCTTGAACACTCCATTATGTTGGAGGAATTTGAGAAGTTCAAGGCGAAAACAAAGGGACTTGAAGATGCTGCCTTTGAGTAGGGGATGGAGAAGGAAGAAAGTGACTTAGCCTTACAAATTCCTTCACTAGAGGGTGCATATTTTTCGAAGGGCTGGGTTGCTGCTTTGAAAGCTGCTGATGTGCCTTCTTCTTCTGAGCTCTACTCGCGCCACTCCATGCCTGGTTGTTCTGGTCCTCCAGCTTCTTTCTAAAAACATACTTTTAAATCTTCATGTAAAAAAGCTTACTATACTCTCCTTTTGGTATTTATGAAAGAACTTCCAAATTCATCTTTTTGCATTTTATCTTGTTTAGTCTTTTTGATCTGTTTACTACTTAGGAGAAATCCAAGAAGTTTTGGCCTCTACTGGGCCCTTCTTTAAAGAACTAGGTCCCAAGCACTTTCTGCTAGGGACTTTTACTTAATAAAAAAATCTCATTTTTTACTATAAGAAGTTTTGGCCTCTTCGGCCCTTCTTCAAAGAGCTAGGTTCCAATCACTTTCTGCTAGGGACTTTTACTTAGTAAAAAATCTCGTTTTTTACTCTAAGAAGTTTTGGCCTTTTTAGCCCTTCTTCAAAGAGCTAGGTTTCAAGCACTTTCTACTGGGGATTTTTACTTAATAAAAAATCTCATTTTTTACTCTAAGAAGTTTTGGCCTTTTTGGCCCTTCTTCAAAGAGCTAGGTCCCAAGCACTTTCTGCTGGGGACTTTTACTTATTTAAAGAATTTTTTGCGGAGGTTTTTCTTAAAGAACTCTGGACCCCTTGGTCCTATCTTCAAAGAAGGTTACCGCATACACACCTACTTGCCGATCTAATTGGACTCAGATCGTTGCCCGTTAGGTTTACATCGTCATGCCTAACCATGGGCCTAGATCTGATCAAGTGGTTGCGCCTGATTTAGGTTTCTACCTCTATCAGGATTTTGGCCTCCCTGCCTTGGCAGTAAGACTTCGTTAATGGCAATTGACAAATCCAAAGGGGTTAAAAAAAATAAAAAACACATTCTTATTATGAAAAATGCTTTACATAAAAAGAAAAGTTCACAATAGAGGTACTCTTTTAATGGAGCTATAGGGGGCACCCCTGTTTTGCGAAGGTACTTCAGAGTTCTAATTAGAACTCTCATAGGTTAGCTATATTCCAGGGTCTAGGTACTCGCCTCTGGTCCATAATCTCGAGTTCGTAAGATCCGTTTCCTGTGACTCGAGTTACTTTATAGGGTCCTTCCCAGTTGGCACCTAGTTTTCCATGGGTCGGCTCCTTGGTAGCCCCCATAACATGCATGAGGACTAGATCTCCGAGAACAAATGCTCGGGGACCTACCTTTTTGTTGTAAGTCTGAGCTATTTGTTGCTGATAGGCAACTATCCGTACTGACGCCGCGTCCCTTTTCTTGTCAAGAAAATCTTGCTCTCGGCTGATGGCGGAGGTATTACTCTCACTCGCTGCTAAGTTGGTTCTGAGTGTTGGCAACCCGATTTCCAGGGGTATCACAACCTCTATGCTGTAAGCGAGCGCAAATAGAGTCTCCCCAATTGCACATCGGGGTGTGGTTCGGTACGTCCAAAATACGCTGGGCAACTCTTCTACCCACTTCCTTTTTGCCTTTTCTAACCTTTTTTTTTATTCCATCAAGGATTGTTTTATTCGATATCTCTGCCTGCCCATTACTTTGTGGATAAGCTAGGGCGGAATATCGATTATGTATTCCATATTGCTGACAGAACGCTTTGAAGGGACCGCTCTCAAACTGAGTCCCATTATCGGATATAAGAACTATTGGTATGCCTAATCGTGGAATAATATTCTTCCATACAAACTTTCTAGTGTCTGTGCCTCTTATATTGGCCAAAGGTTCTGCTTCTACCCATTTCTTGAAGTAATCGGTTGCAACTAGCAGAAATCGCTCATTCCCCGGTGCTCGAGGTAAGGGGCCAACTATGTCAAGTCCCCACTGAGCGAAAAGCCAATGGGTCGTTAATGGGATCAAATCTCCTGTGGACTTTCTAGGAATTGGGGAGAATCACATGCACTTTTCACAACGCTTAACAAATTCCTGTGCATCTTTTTGCATATATGGCCACCAATATCCCTGAGACAGTGCTCTGTGGGCTAACGACTATCCTCCTATGTGTGCGCCACTGCTCCCTTCATGAATTTCGAATAAGAAGTCCTGGACCAGGTCAAGATGTACGCACCTAAGGTATGGTCCTGAAAATGATCGTCGATAAAGCTCCTGATTCGGCAATAACCAAAATCTTGCCAATTTGAGTCGTAACTTGTGCACTTCCTTCTTATTTTCAGGGGCATCCCTACCTTTGAGATAGACAATCCTCGGTGGTTGGCAGTGCGATGCTCAGCTCGGCTTGGTTGACCACAGTGATGGTTTTCTCTCCCATCTCATCTACCGCTAAGGCTAGGGACGCCAATGTGTCAGCATGGACATTCTTTGAGCGATCGACCTGACTAATAGAATACTCAGGAATCTATCCGAGTTCTTTCCTTAATAGCTCGTAATATGAGATCATCATTTCATCATTCATCGAATATTCTCCCAGGATCTGATTTACTAAGAGTTGTGAATCGGAAAAGATGTCAAGCTTTGTAACGTTTAAGTCGGCTGCCAGCTTCACTTCGGCTATCAGAGCTTCATACTTGGCCTCATTGTTTGAGGCCTGAAAATCGAGTCTTACCGCCTTTTCAAGCACGTCCCCTTCTGGGCTTTCAAGGATGATGCCCACTCCTGCTCCTTGGTAATTTGACGCGCCATCGACAAATAGGCTCCACCCCTGCTTTGTATCTAGTGTGTCATTCTGATGCGAGGATTGTTCCTCAATTTCTCTATCTCTAGGAGAGAACTCGGTGATGAACTCAGCCTCCACCTGCCCCTTTATCGTAGTTCATGGCTCAAAGAGGATATCGTATTCTCCTAGCTCGACCGCCCATTTGGATATTCTTCAGGATAAGTCGGCCTTTCTGAACAGGGCTTTGAGTGGCTGGTCTATGATCACCACTATGCTATGAGCCTGGAAATAATGTCGTAATTTCTGAGCCGTATTGACAAGTGCAAGAACGAGCTTCTCTAGTGGCAGGTACCTCATTTCTGCATCAAGAAGCATTTTGCTCACATAGTAGATCGGGCGCAATCCCTTTGGGAAATTTTTCATCAGAGCTCCACTGACTGCGTGCTCGGATACTGCTAGATATAATAACAACCGCTCTCCTGACGATGGTGTGGTTAAAAGTGGTGAGGGAGCCAAATAGGCCTTTAGGCCTTTGAAAGCCTCTTCACACTCTTGATTCCATATCTTCTCAACTTTTCTTTTAATTGCCTGAAAAAAAGTTCGGCATCTATCAGAAGCCCGGGATATAAATCTACCCAGTGTTGCAGCCGTTCCTATTAGTCTTTGAACCTCTTTAATTGACTTCGGTTGTTCCAACTGAGTCAAAGCCACGACCTGATCAGGATTTGCCTCGATCCCACAATGGGTAACCAAGAAGCCCAAAAATTTCCTAGATCCAACTCCGAATGCGCATTTTGAAATGTTTAGCTTCATTCTGACTTTACGTAGGACGTCGAAAGTTCTCCTTAGGTTGGGAATGTGATCATGTGCTTCATGGTTCTTCACCACTATATCGTCATTGTAGACCTCCACAGTATCACCAAACATGCTGGAGAACATCTTCGTAACCAATCTTTGGTACGTTGCCCCAGCATTTTTTAGACCAAACGACATTACCTTTTAGTAATAAATGCCATTTGAGGTTATGAATGACGTTTTTTATTGGTCCTATTTGGCCAGAGGAATTTGGTGGCATCCTCTATACACATAAAGAAAGCTCATTCGTTCATGTCCAGCTATTGCATCGACTAGTTGATCGATTTTGGGTAATGGACAGCTGTCTTTAGGGCATGCTTTATTCAGGTCAGTAAAGTCCACACACACCCTCCATTTTCCAGTCTTCTTCTTCATCACCACTGTATTTGACAGCCATGTTGGGTACTGGACTTCTTTGATGGTTCGTGCTTCCAAAAGTCTTGCCACTTCCTCCTTCACTGCCCCCTTGTGTTGCGGTGCCGATCTCCTATATTTTTGCTTTACAGGTTTGAAGCTTGGGTCAACATTAAGGTGATGGCATGCGACCTCGGGTGGTACCCCCCGGCATTTCATTTGTCGTCCAGGCGAAAACATCAAGACTAACCTTGCGCGTTCCTCACTTTTTAATGAGGATCCTAACAGGAAATACCTTTCGGTGCTTTGATCTATGAGTTCCTTAGTTAGGCCTTTGATGGTGGGCTCAGTTGGCTCGGTGTTCTGGTTCTCTTCGGCCAACCACTCGCCCTTTGATTGTTATTTCTTGGCCTTTTGAGTTATAGCTTCTTCATGGACCTCGACGCTCCCTTTTCCCTTAATCGAGGCAAAGAGACAGGTGCAAGACCTGACTTGGTTTCCTCGAACGTCAACTACCCCATCGCTTATCGGGAACCTAAGCACTTGATGGTAAGTTGAGGGGACCGCTTTTATTTCATGCAGCCAAGTACGCTCCATGATGGCGTTATAGGAAGAGTGATCTTTCCATTCGAGAGAACCATCTTCCCACTGAATCCTACTAGATGAGTGTTTGCTGCCATTAGGTCTTCTTTCTTAAGACCTAGCTTCTTGAAGAGGCTAAAGTACATGATTTTTGAAGAACTTCCTTGGTCAATCAGTACCCTTCTAACATCAAAATTCGCTATTCGAATGGTCAGCACAAGCGCGTAGTTATACAGGTGGTGCACCCCTATCAAGTCCTGCTCTGAAAAACTAATCTTCCCAACTGCTTCATCCGTCTTTAATCTTTTGCTTTTGGGCCCAGGGCTTGCCCCTAGCTGAAAAACTTCTCGAGCTTGGGCAGCCAGTTTGATGCCCTAACCGAATTGTTTGTGGCCATGTGCGGGTTTGTGGCCACATGTATCACATTGATAATGCCAGCGGGAATGGGCTAACCATGGGGGATGTTTGTAACGCCATTGTTGCTACTCTTGCCTCCATCCTCTATGAATTGCGAGAGGTGTCCAGCTTGGGCTAGTTCCTCTAAGTGCTATTTCAGAGAGCGACAATTTTTGTCATGTGCCCCATATCTCGGTGGTAAGAGCACCTAAAGTTCGGGTTTCTCTTGGTAGGATCCCCTTCCAGCTTATTCGGCCATTTAAAAATGGGCTTTCCCTTTATCTGGGAAAGGATTTTGTAGATTGGCTCTTTGAACACCTGTGTTGTCTCCCATGTATGGTGACTTCGAAGGGAAACCCTTTTTCTCTTTACTTTTTCCTCCTTCTCGCGTTTGTTGGACCAATTTATCCCTGCCGAGCTGTTTTTTCCCGGGTTGTTCTCTACCAACCTCCCTATTGAGGTCGTTGTCTACCTTGGCGTACTTTTCGACCTTGGCCATTAGCTCCTCCATGTTTGTCGCAGGTCTTCTCGTGAATGACTGATACAACAGGTTCTTTTTTGGCAATCCAATCTTGAAGGACGCTACTGTAATTTCAGGATCGCATGCCTCCACCTTGTTCATTGTCTCCCAGTATCGATGTGCATATTCTTACAGTGTCTCTCCATTTCTTTTCTTTAGCGTCAGCAACATCCCTACATCCTCAAGCTGCCAACTGCTAGTTATAAACCGAGCTACAAACTGCTCGGCTAATTGGCCCCAGCTGTCCACTGTCTCTAGCGAGCCCGTCGAACCACTTCATGGCTGACTCCCCCAGGCTGCAGGGGAATATAGTACATAGTAAGGGCTCATTCTTCCTATGCACCATCATTAACTGTCTGTAATGACGGATGTGGGTGGTGGGATCCATCTTCCCGTTATACACTTTGAATTTCGGGATGACGAACTTGTTTGGTATCATTGCTCAGTCTATCCATCTGGTAAATGGAGGAACCTCTGCTCCGCCGACGTAGTCCCTAGTGGCCTTTCGTGCCAGGTCTCTTGCTGATTTATGCTCGAGCCTTTTTAGCCGACTATCGAGTTCCTTGGTGTTAAAACGCTTCCATTCTTCCTCCTAGTTCGGGTTCAGTGGGACCTCCTTTGATGTCCAATTTCTGGCAAGCCTTCACATTTCCTCTGCCTCCAACGGTCCGGCATCCTTTCTTGTCGCCTTCGGGTGTACTGAACATCCTCATCAACATCTTCTCCTTCACTGACTTTCCTGTGCTTTTGCTTTAGCTCTTAATTTTCACGTCTTAGGGCCTTCTCTCTTGCATATGAATTTTTGAACATCTCGTCATGCGCGTCCAAACGGTCTTGCAGAGATTGAACCAATTTTGTCAGGGCAAGATTATCCCCCTTGGCATGGAAGGACTCACCCTACGGGACTTCATTTCGGTTTTCATCGTCATCCAATTTGAAACTAGTTGAGGAAATCCTATCCTCATATTGTTCGTCCCGACTCTCATAAGGGTCTACCCTGATGTCACTATTCGAGGGGAAGGACACACGGTAGTTCTGATCTGAGTCTTCTTGTTGAGTGTCAAGCTCTACTGGCTATCCAATTGTGCTCTTTAACTTTGCCATGACTTTTTGTTCGGGAAATGTTTCCCATAGACGGCGCCAAATGTAAGAGGATAAAACTACCTACTAAGCTTCGTGAGAGAATTAACCTTTCTTGAAAGTGCTTCCTGTAAAAAGAAATAAACTGCCCAGGATCGAAGTACTTTAATCGAAGGCACTCCGATACTTAAGTCAGTAAGTGTATATATGGAGAAATGTATTAAGAAGGATTCAACTTACCTCTTGTCGTGCATCCTTGCTGCTTTATATAGACTTCACCTTGCTTTAAGGATTCTCTTTACTGTTGTGGGAGATGGCATATCTCCCTTCTTTCGGGATTGTTTATTGGGAGTTTGCAGAAATCTCTCTAACGTTCCCTCAACCACAGCTCTTCCGAGAGAATGACTCCGCCTAGCTGTTACACCTAAATGCCTTGATTATACGCAATTGTCCTGCTTTGTGGTTTGTGCCACGCCTTCAAGTCGTGTTGTGCACTCCTGTTCGGTAGCATGAACCGAGCTGTTGCAACTCGGTTCGATTGCTTCAGATTGCTGATACTTTCATCCACTTGACATGTCTCTTCATAACCACGTGTCTGTTTCATTGCCTAACCACATGGCATAATTTTATGCCCCTTCAGTAAGGGTGGACTATGATGTATAATTACCCTCCAGTGGTGAATATATGAAGCTAATCTAAGCTAGATTAGGCTTTTGCTTTAGTTTTTATTCACCCCTGCAAATTGATGGAAGTTAATATTTGCCATGTTTTTCTAACTGAAATGCTGATGGATCTTTTGGTTCTGCATTGCATGAGAATGCTAGTTAGGTTCTATGCAAAAGCTAAAAACTAGTAGTTTCTTGCAGTGAAGCATGGCTTAAAAGAATGGACAAGAATTTAAGTTCCATAAAGCCAATAATGGAGTCGACATATGGAGAGGATTTGGCTGTCAAGTGGACTGTCTATTGGAGAACATTTTTCATAGCAGTTGCAGAACTATTTGGGTACAATAATGGAGAAGAATGGATGGTTTCTCATTATCTATTCAAGAAGAAATGAAGTCGATCATAAAATTGAAAAAAAGAATGAGTCCTTCTTCTTGTTAATAATGAAAGATACCATTGTGGTTATGGTATCGGAGATCTAGTTGTTTGAAGAAATTTGGGAGGAACAACAACTACATGTCCAGACCTTGTTCCTTGCATCCTGAAATTGGAGGACTCCCCTGTCTATTGTTTTGAAGATGTTCACTTGTATGTTTTTATTGGTGTTCTTGTAGACTTTCACTGCATATAAATTTTGGAAGCATGTTGGCTTCAGACTGCTTAATAAAGGTCAGCACTTCTATAAAAAACTGCTAAGTTATAACTAGGAAGCACTAATCTTATTAGGACATAATTTAATAACATAATTTGATGACTTTATTCATAGTGATCATTAAATTGATAGTGGAGTGTGGGGACCCATTGATAATCCAATGATCACAATTATTAACTCCTCAAATTATGTCTCAATAGAATCTTTGAATGCTATTAATATTGATATAAGGTTAGGTGTATTGTGTGGAGTAATGCTATGGGAATTTAATTTAGGGACCTAATTCAATACAATCATTGAATTATTTGTAAGTTTTGGAACCCACTTTCAATTCAAAGATTGTATTGAATCAAGTCCTCAGATTATGTCTAAATAGTATTTTCCACCCCGTCAGTAATTATCAGTCAAGTTTAGGTGAACCATTTCAGACGTGAAAATAACATCACCAATCAAGGTATGGTCCATTTCCACTGAGGAAAGATTGACATACACAATGGGGGTCAAGAAACCAGCATTTGATATTTGATGCCAGAGATTTGATACGCAAAGTATTGTCCGTATAGTGATCTGAAATCTTGTGTGGTAGGGGTGGATCACAACTTGCTGCTAGGAATGTCATATTCTGTAGGCATTTATTGGTTGGAATTAGAAAATGTGTTGTATTAATATGATGATTTTACGCTGGTAACTCCTTGGCATTTAATGTGATGGTTTAATTTTTTAAGAAACCAGTATATGTTGGTTGCATGCATTGTAGATTGAATAGATTCAAAGTCAAGTAGATATAAACTTCAGTTAAAAGAGATATGGGATGCAAATTTTTTAACTGGTTTTATTGGTTATAAATTTTGTTGGTAATTTTTCAAGCTTTCTTGTTATAATAATGTCTTTTTTTTGTTTAATTTTTTTTTTAATACTCAGAGATTTTCGTTGGGTTTAGTAATCAACCATATACTGGTTTCTTAAATGAAGAAATAATTATCGATAAATTGAAATAGGATGCGAAATAACAACTCTTAGTCCAAATGTCTCAACCATTGGACTACAAATCACTACTCATCCAGCATCAATCATCAATCTGCTAGAAACCAAACATAAGCTCAATACGAAATCCAAAAGAATGTACCAGCTGAATTTGAACAACAAAACAAAACAACATTGAGGGAAGATTAAACAACAAAATCCTCTGATTCTGATTTGTAGAACCTCTAACTATCAACCCCCAAAGTTGTAATTTCACAAACAAAATAAACTCACTTGTTTCCAAGTATATATAGGAAAGGTCTAAGCAGTATGTATGTGGTTGGTACGGTAAAAAAATTATCTTCAATAAAGACATTTTAGAACGAAAATCATTCTTTCACGTGACTAAAATAACTGAGTTAATTAGAGAAAGCTAAGAAAATCTAGGGGATAACTTTCATAGTATGCACAAATGTAGGAAACATGGGAGGATCCCATAATCTATTACACCAATTATAAATAAGAAAATCTCACGAAATATCTGAAACTAATTGAGGGTGAATTAAAAAAAGGAGCAAACTTACCACCAAATATATGTTCTAATTCTCACCTCACAAAAACCAAAGCAGAACAAAGACAAGACTCATATTACACCAATAGAACATTAGCATTTATACATTAACTTTGTTCAACATCATTAGTCAGAAAGTGAACGCTACACCACTATAAACACCACTTCTATAAAATCTTTAGGTCTATTACAAGTTTGCAACAATGCAACTCTATCAGGTAAATAAGCGCATGCATCAGATGCACCCAGAAAGTCTGCATTCCAGATTGCACTAAGGTAAAAGTCATTACTGGTTCACAAGGGTTTTTTCTTGATTTATCACTTTTTCCTTGATTATTAAATAATTAAATGAAAATAAGGCCATACTTGCAGAATCCTAATTTTTATGCAGTATTATTATTAGTATAGAAGAAGATTTCATACTCACACAAGATTGTTTTATGTTATTTGAAACACAAGAAAAAAAAAACTATAGACAAATTCACTCATTCGTAAACAAAAAGAATAAACTTTCATCCTATATGTCTTTGCTTCTATCCGGAAACAATGTACCCAAACACATGGTAGCCTAAATAATTGAATAGAATCGCTTGTCAAACAACTACAGTTAATTTTATATCATTTTTTTCAATAAGAAAATTTTATAATATTTTCAACAAATAAACTACATATAATGAATAACGAAAATCTTGGAAGTCCTATATGCAAATATTGTGAAAAAAAAAAAAACCAAATGAGAAAACCATAAAACCAATCTTCTCAAGATCTAACTCCCTTCACACAAACTGTGTTGACTGAAGAAGCACCAACATCTTGAGAGTCATCATGGGAATGGTGACCATCATGATTTTCTGCATCAACATTGAAGACATTAATATTCAAATACTTCATTAGTGTAATTAGAAAAACAATACTTTAACAGATATTTGTAAAAATTCAGCCATAGGCCTTTAAGTTTTCCTTGTCTCCCCTATGTCACAATTATTCTTTTAAAGCTTTTTAGCCTTCTTCCACAGTTTCTGCATTTTTTAGTCTACATAAAACAAGAGTATAGTATCTAAAACTTATATGATTCAAAGAGGAATAAATATTTACCTGTGATGGGCTATTTTCTAGAGCAAGAGCTTTGATTCGCCTTTGTCGCCAAAACTACTGTTGAGGAAATCAAAACCAAAAGATCACATAGATGTATAAATACATACACGTGTGTATGTGAAGAGTTGAAGAATTCAATAAAAGCACGGTTAACCGAGATAAACTCATCATCAAAATCATGAGACTGCGATTGAGACCACAATGGTTTATTTGAATCTTCAGCACCTAGGGTTGTTTCACAAGCTTCTAGGGCTTTCAATATGCCAAAATCAACTTTTGGCAACGAAAGAAGATTGTGTATGAATTTGGTTGGGGTATCTCTCTTTTGGGAAGTTGAATGAATAAATCTCATATGTGTTTCTAATTTGGTTATTAGAGAGAAACAAAAGAGGATAACAATTGAGTGAGAGGCGTGTAGTGTAGAGAAAGAAAGGAATGTGAGCCATTGAAGAGAGATACAGAAGAAGACATTGAAGAGGCGAACTCCCAACGCCACGTGAAGAAAGGACTAGGCTCATGGCTGCATTAGATGACCCAGGTTTACGGGGTTGGTAGGTCACACAACTCCCATCCACGTGATGTTTTAAACACTTTAGCTTCCAATTTAATTATATATATTTTATATTTGTTGTATATTAAATGTAATTGGAGATGAAAGGTTTTAAAGTATAAGGTTAAATTGAAAACAGTGCACTTTATACAAATTGAAAACATATATTAGCAGCCTAGGAGTCACAATTATAAATACATAATATAAATGTTGATGTTGTTATAACACTACAAGGATACAAGCGGTAGTATTTATTTTATTAAGGTTATTATAGTCAATCAATTTTTTTTTCACTTTTGTTAACATTTTATAGTAACTAGTTGATGCACACATTCGTTGCACGTAAATTATGTTGAAATATAATTATTATGATATTACTAATTCAAATATTGAGATCAATAAGACAACCTTAGCATTTTTTTTGTGATGCGTTTAAATTAATTAAGACTCTTTCATTCAAATTCGTTATTTGGACATACATGGTATTTCTTTTGCTTAGAAATACATTATATATTAATGAATGAAGGTGAACATAGGTCAAAATCTTAATCAAATACAAAAAATTAAATAATCTATAATATAAAACATAACATGCTTCAATAAGCTCATCCGATGGTCTAAAATAGATTCATTCAACGGCTACCAACACCCCTCTCAAAATCATTCACATTGCATCGTGCCTTCAGGCACAGGTTACCCCTAGTATAATATAACTGATGTCAATAACAGTGCTAACTGAATTGCAGTCTCATTCCATGTATTTTGTGTCCAATGGCTTCTTTATCTGCTCTCCGTTTATTCATACCATCTAATCACCAATCACAATACTCTCATGGTGGACCAGGAAATATTCCTTGGCACAAGGTAGAAAAAATTGAAACAAAAATAAATTCTATTTTTTTTCCCTAAGCTAGAATCATAACCAATAATCACCAATATATAGAATAACACGTATGGTTGAAATATGAACACATCACTTAGTTTCCAATAGAACTATAAATTTTGACAATCTCACTCATAGGATAACATAGTACCCACACTAGTCCTTTCATTGAATCAAGAATACACTAAGTTCTAGCACTTGAAGAAGAAGTAACTCAACAGTCAAATCAAGAACATTCATTGAATTCATCTACGACAAAGAAAATAGGAAGCATAATTAAATAAAATTCTAACAAACGTCCTACCTTGACTACAAGTGCATTTTCTTTTGTTTGGAAGAGTGATTGAAACTTCTTGAAGAAAGACACGAAGAGAAAATTCTCGGATGACTGTTTTCGCAACTAAATTTTGATCTTGAGACAAACTTGTAAATAAAACATTAAAATAATAATGATTACATCGGACAGAACAAAAGCCAATCAGAGTGTATTGAGAATTAAAATCAAACAAAAAACCATGCAAGCCCAAATGGAAGTAAAATAAATTTGCATATCAAAGATAAATCTAGCACATGACAAAGTCCTAGTCATTTATATTATAAGGTGTCTATTACCTTTTTCTACAAGTGAGCGTGTTTTTCCTATTTTAATTGTTCGATTTTCTCTTTCTAGGATAGTCTGTAATAGTATTGGTGTTAAATTGATTTGACAAAATAAAGGAAAATACGATAATATAAGTGCTCATGACATGTTTATTAAGCCTATCTACACAGTTTTATATCACAATACCGCTGAATTCTCTCCAATAAAGTTATCATTACCTCTTATTATATTCATGCATATTTTTCCCTTTCTAATTCTTCAACTTTCTGTTATAGGCTAGCCTGTAAAAACCTAATAAGATGACTACTTTTAAAAACAAGAATAGAATAAAAAGACAATTTTTCCAATGAAAAATTAACTAAAAAATTATACATCATAGCACCAATCTATTTTCCTATTTTTCATGGGTAAATCTATTTCCTGGTTAAGTTGCATTTGCATTGCTACTTTTTATAAGTAATGTACTTGCATTGCTACTTTTTGTATCTCTTTCCCAGAAATTTTTCAATACTTGCATATTAATTTACTTACGAATAGAGGGATAGAGAAATTGCATATGAATAATAAAGCAAGCACATTTACAAGATTCTTTATATTAATAGCAACGAATTACCATTTAATATTTGTGAATCTTTTTCCTTTTGTTATTCTTTATTTTCTCTTCTAGGTTAGTGTGTCCAAGCCCAAAAAGTTTCTAATTGATTTGGGATAAACATAAAAAATGAACACATCAAATTCTAGAGCAACATCAAAAATTAAGAAACTAATAATATAAGTACAATTCAAAAGAAAACAAAATGATCATCTGAGACTCTATTCACACATCTCTGGTCAGTCAACATAATTTCTCCTCAACTAAAATTGTATACAAAACAAGAGTGGAGTACGTGGCAAAATAATTGTGATGGAATAAAGAGAAATTAAAGAATTTGAATGGTAAAAAAATGTTTAAAAGACTCCAAAAACGTAGAATGGATGTGACAAATCATATCATTGCTCTTTACATAAGATAAAGAAATGTAAAGTAAATTAATTATCTAAACACAAGCGAAGTTTAAAGCCAAAATTCATATTACCTCAAAGGGGTATACACACCCGGACTCTTGAGGGTTCAAAAAAATTACTGTTCACTTATAAGATCACCCAATTTTCGTCATTACTCAATCTCAAAGTTGACTAGAAATTATTATTCCTAATTCCCGAAACCCTTGTATACCTCTTTTTGAAATCTTCACTAAGAGAGGCATGTTTTAAAAATGGATCACTCCTACAAAAGTTCAAAAATCTATTTTTTTTTTTAAGAAAATGAGTGTCATTCCATATGTAATATGCTAGTACAATAAGTTTTTTCTCAAGTTCTGATGCCATATATATTTCTATAGCCATGTCAATTGTCATGAGATAAATAAAATTCATGTTTTTATGATCAGATTTGTCCGAGTTTGGCATACACTCTTTCTTTATATTCTAACTCAATTCTCTATAGATTTATTTCATATGAAAACATTTCCGTCTATGCAGCTTCCAACCCAACTATAGAGCTTTTTTTGTTACATTTTCTTATTCATTTTGTAAGCATAGAAAGATTCAAGTCATTCATAAAAACATAATTTTTTTTTGTTTCAATTAACACAATCAGTCCTTATGAAGACAAGCACAACAATTGTAGTTATCATGTGAGGACAACTAAAGAAATTAACCCACCGAAGGGCATAATAAAGAGACACTATATCATTGTGAATGACACCTTGCCCTTTGTGTAAAAGACTCATGCCTACCCTCTGATTCAGAAGTAACACCTTCCTTTGATGTAAAATCAAACTTAATGCCTTTAGTGCCATTGACATGAAGTCTATCCAAAACCATCCCCTTTTTTGGATATGAATAAATAAAAATAAAATAATCAAACAAGACAAAAGATATTGTAAACTTAAATGAAACGACAAAATATAATGCAAAAATAGAATAATCAAACAAGACAAAAGATCTTATAAACTTAAATAAAATGACAAAATCTAATTGAAAAATATAATGCATTGTCATATGTAATGAAGCAAAGAACTAATTAACTACCATGGCAATGACCGGCATTGAAAAGCAATCACCGTGAATGCACCTTCTTAAGCATCGATAACTAGTCCAACCTCAACACCCATATGTAATGAAGCATCAAGCTACAAAAACACTTACCCAAACAAAATAGTAAGTGTATAAAAAAAAATGATCAATCATAATTAAAGAGAATGATCAATTTTGAGTGTAGAATGACACAATCTCGATCATGTATGATATTGTCATGGAAGATGATACTAACTTTATGTCGAAGCAGTACAATTTATCTTTCAATGCTAAAACTAGATTTTGGATCAATTTTCTTTTGGAATTAAGGTTCCTTGGGGATTTAAGGTAACCTTGTCAAAACCTTCAAATCCATAAGGAGATTGAACATCTATGGGTTCAATGAAAAGACTTATAACTTGGAAGACCAATTACCATAAACCCCAAAAGAGAACAAAGATTAAGCAAATGAAAACATACAACATTTAATCAGGCTGTTTCTTCTTTTCCCCAGCCAGATTAGAAAAAGTAATTGGTGCTAATAATATAATATGCTATAAAGGTTCTGCATGAAGTAGAATTCTATTTTATACACACAAACTATAAGGAGATCCATTTTTTAAGACACTTTAGTAGCATCAGATGCATTGAGACTTTAAACTTTAATTCATTCAAGTAACATAATTGTACTACCTTGTCAAGAACTTCTTGGTTTTTATTTAGAATCCCAGAACTTGTTTCCATTGATCTATAAAGCATTACCAAAACAAGCATATGCATCCAATATCCAATCTTCGTTATTGAGTTGTCAAATAAACATCAGCAAAACAACATAATTATAAAATTATTTCAAATTAACTATTAACTAATGCATAAGTATGCATATAAACATGTATAGAGGAGAGAAGTTTAAATATAAGTCACAGTGCATACCATTAGTGACGCGGTTGGACCACCATTTTGAACATAAGCAATTCAAGAAACCTCATCTCCTACTCCTCTATGCCACATTTCATCAAACATCAGTCGTGCATCAACCAAAGCACCACACTTCCCATACCTAGCTACAATGACATTACAAACAAAAAACATTATCATCAAATCCAAGACTACAAAGCTAACTCAGAGACAGTAGAAGAGCAAATGAATAAATAAAGTACAAAAAAGGTAAAGCCAAGACCAATCAGTAACTCAAATGAAGGAACTAAATAAAAAATGAGACCAATTCGTATCAGTCAAATTCAGAAATCAAAATCAGAATCAAATGTTGAAATAAAAAATGATTCAAATTCTCAATTGAAAGACGGTGCAGTGGTTGTTTTGGGGTGGTGCAGGGCTGTTGGTTGGTTGGTTGGTGGCCTGAAGAAAAAGAGGGAGAGAAAGAGAGAGAGAGACACTTACTTAAGAGAGAGTAGCATGGGCACTACTGGAGTTTCGCCGTCACTAGACTTGGAGCGAGAGAGAAGAGTGAAAAAGGGTGAAAGAGAAAGATGTAGGCTAATTAAGGAGAGCTTGTTAACTTTCTTTCCGTAGACGTTGCTAACGAAAGATATAAATTGTATTAATTATTTTACTAATTAGTTAATGTATATATTGAAGAGGAGATCATGTTAACCTTCTTTCAGTAGAGATTACAATTTCATTAGCTGAGATGATAGGACATAATAGGTATTAATAATTTTTTAAGGTTATTTTTATCAAGTAAAAGTTTTTCACTTTTGTTAACATTTTAAAGTATTATAGATTATAGATATAAATATATATATTTTTATCTGTTTAAGTGTTCCAAGTTCTGACTGTGCCCACCTAAGACAAAGAAAGGGAAATTTGGAGGCCGGTCCTCCTATATGGACTTGTTTAGACTTAAGTTCGACAATGAAACTTATTTGTTATGAAGTCCGTTTTTTGTTAATTTTACCAGACTATCCCTTCTGTTTAGAAGTAAAGTAAAACTAAAAATTAAAAACTCCTCAATTTTAGGAGTTTGATTAACATTAAAAAATTTTCTCTCTCATATCTATCTATATCCATATATAGGTTAGGATTATCTCTCTCTCATATATATATACACTAGTAATTGCCCATACCTGAAGACACTATGCAACTCGTAAAAAAAATCGAAAGGAATTGTCCACGCCCCAATATTCTGTTTTATACAATAACTGATAAAGAAAATTGAGAAAAATCGCATTTCAATATGAGCCATTTTTTTTTTAAAAAAAAAATCGAAAAAATTTTCCTTAAAAATATGGCCCCCGAACAATATCACCATGTGCACATACTTATATAACTGAACATTTAATTAAAGAAACCACAACTTGTATCAATTCACCTACAGTCATACTCGTAATACCATTTCATAACCAATTCAATATAATAATTCAAACAAAATCAAACATGTAATGGAATTTGATGCGTGTGTGTTCAAATCTGAACTATGAATTGAAATTTTACATGTATAAACAAATCAATCATATAAACAATGTAATTTGCTTTTAACCCATGTATCATAAATTCATAGGTTTTACAATGATTGAAAGAAAAATTTGAGAATCAGAATCTATCAACAAATGAAATAAAACCAAAAAATACAACATGATTACTCGTTTTCCAAATGAAGCACATATTATAATCACTCTAACTCCGTTCAAATAGAAAATTCAGTTCTTCAAATTGAAGTAGAGTTGCTTACATGAAACTTAGTGACATTAACTAAAAATCATAAAGTAAATAAAACATGCATAACTAAGCAAAAAAAAAATAAAAATGAACCTGTGGTGGAGCAAAGAAAGGAACTTATACAGTGACAAATTAACCTTCTTTATCGTTCATAGTTTGCGTAATAAAAAAGAGGATACTGCAAATAAAAATATAAACAACAATATAATGAAAAAAAAAATATACAGTCAAGTGAGGAAGAAAATGCATGGGGGAAACATTACATCATTCACCATTGCCACTGGTCATGAGGGAGAATGCAGTACAAAGTTGAAAAGTGAAAGTTTTTTCAAGTTACCGACATTATTTAATGAAATGAAGATACTGCTTTATCTTCCTTGTTTTGCTCCAAAGATGGCACCAAGTATCAACATTTCGTAAATTGGGTGGTAGTAACCCTGTTCAACAAAAATTCACAAACTCAAAACAACCAATGGTGGTGGTGGCAGTCGTACCACCGTAGCTCTTTAAGAATTTTTGTCCAATATGTGGTAGTTGCAATTGGTAAATAAGAAGAGTTAAGAATAGAGAACCAATTTAAACCCTATGTCCACTCAAGAATCGCCAAAAAATAAATGGAATCAAACAAAAAAAATTAAAGAATTGCCATTTCTAGTGAAGTTTCTTTCCCAGCAGCTTATAGTCCTGTCCCAAATCTAAGATCAAAAATCACAAAGAATAAATCAACTAAAGATGTTTGTGTGTGAATCTGTGTTGTTTGCGTGCCGAATATGTGTGTGAGTGTCGAATTTGTATGTGTGTGAGTTCAGGGGGAAGGTGAGAGAGACGGAGTACTTGGCTGGCGTACCTGTTCCGGCAACTGGCTGCTCCGGTGGCGCAGAGAGAGAAGAGGTGGCTATGGCTGGCAGAGGCGGTGACTGGGCTGTGGGTGTGTCACTGCTGGCTTTCGTTGGTGGTGGCTGGGTAGTGGCCCACGCAGAGAAGAAAGTGAGAGTTGGGAGGGTGAAAGGATTTGGGAGAAACAAAAAAAATTGAAGGAGGATTTTTGGACGGAATGGGTGAGCGGGAGATTAGGGCAGATTCATATATCCTTTTGAGCTGCAGATTTTAATGGGTGATTGAAGGCGTGAATTAGGGGGAGCGAAACAGAAAGTACTATGGGCAGGAAAATATTTTGTAAAATGTAGATATTTTGAAATAATCATAATCCGTTTGATATATTTATATTTTGTTTCAAAACGATTTCAACCACTATTTGTCTCTAAAATTCAAACTTTCATGTCACTTATCCCTTTCAGTACTCACTGTAGATCATCAGATCGGTATTTATGAGATGATCTAATCCGTCTTTTATGTTAGAATTACGTTGTCTATTGGATGTGTTTATATTTTGTCTCAAAATGATTGACTTCTTTTTGTCTCCAAAATTCAAACTCAGCTCTACTTTATTATATATATAGTAACATTAAAAATAAAAAATAGTAACATTCAAATACAAAAAAAAAAAAAAAAAAATTTGATTTAAACACAAAAAATAATACTATTTAAATACAAAAAAACAGTAACATTTAAATTAAAAAATAGTAACATTCAATATTAATATTTAAAAAAATAATAATAGTAACATGTTCAACAAAAAATAGTAACATGTTCAACAAAAATAGTAAATTGCTTAACAAAAACAGTAACAGACTCAAAAAAAAAAAAAAATAGCAATATTGAATATTAATATTTAAAAAATAACAATAATAACATACTTAACAAAGACAGTAATATGGTCACTAAAAAAATAGTAACATGGTAAAAAAGTAATACAATTCTGCAATGCTTTTGAACACCATTAAAAGAGAACGGTTAGGGTCACCCCTACGATTCTGCAATCACCTTCGTTGGAGATTGAGCAGGTGATAGTGGTGATGGGTTGTTGGGCAAAATGGTGAAGTTCCTATGGTGCATGTGAGAGGTTTTGAAGGTGAGGTGGGCTTCTAGGCATCAAATAGAGGCATGGTGGTTCGGTGGCTGAGGATAAAGCACCACCTTCCAATGATGGGAGAGAAAATAATTCTAAAGATAAAAAGTTTTTTCAATTTTGGAGATTGATGTTGTCATTCAAATTTACGTAATTGGGTGCAATTTGAAATTGAATTTCAAATATTATTGGCATATCTCCATTAAGAGTGAATTAAGGGATAACAATTTCCCAATTAGGAAATGTTGCGTTCAAAGAAGAGTATTTTGGAGATTTAAAAAAAATAGTGGGCTTAACTACTTATTAGTAAGATAAAAAACAGACTTATCACAAAATAAGTTTTCTTGATGGACTTAAGTCATTATAAGTTCGTTAAGGATGACTCAACCCTAATTTTCACAAAGAAATAAGATTTGTCCATACCAGAAACTAATTGTGCCTACCCAATACAATAAAAATAAGGTTGGGTCCACCCATTTCAACCCTTCCTCTCCTCTTTTTTGTCTCTCTCTGAACACCCAACGACCCTTTCCTTATTCCTCTCTCCCACTTTTCTGCCATAGCCCATGGAACCCCACCACTGAGACCACACCTAGTAATTATCTCTCTCTCTCTCTCTCTCCGCAAACAGAGCACCCACGATACTCAGTCACTCACTCACACAGAACACAACACGCACACGCAGACACACCCCCATGCCCATAGCACACACTCGAACACAGTTACACACCACATCACTCAATTGGGTTTTAGTTATTTACTAATTTTTTTATGTATTTTGCCCTAATCTAATTTTTTGTGCATTTTAACCCTAATTATTTTCCTAATTTGTGATAGTTAGTATTTGCAAAGTGATGCAATTGGGATGACCTGAAGACACCGATATGGTTAATGATGGGTGGACTTAAGAGTTAAGCCCTTGAGCTACTAAGTCGACAAAAACAAATATTTTTTTGAATTCGGTAACTCTCAGTTCAGAACTATCTATAATTCTTGGTAATGGCCTGACTTTTTTTATATTGCTTGGATTTCTTCAAATTATGGATTGGATGAAATTTGGTTACAATTAGAAATTGCAATTTTATGCTTTAGTTTTCAAATTTACTTGAATTTTTAGTTCGTTGTGTTCTTGTATTTGTTTCCTACTACAATATCTCCTTTAATATGTTAGCAATAAAATTAACAAAATGGTTTGTCTAATTAATTGCCACACTTTCAAAATATGAAAACCCATCAAGGTTAATTGTAAATGACTATAATTAGTCTCATTATTTTTGTAAAAAGGTCGAATTAGAACATTTTTTTTTATAGATTTTTTGTTTCTATACCCCATATATATCGGCTTTTGGCCCTTTTTGTTAATGAAATTTCAAGTATTATATAAGATTTAACAAATTTATGTGTCATTTACTTTAATCGGTAAGAACCCAAAAATCAAAATTTGTAATTAGTGCCAACCCACATATTAATTCCTGACTCCGCCCCTGATTATATGAAGATAATCAATGATTTGGATTGCCAATTGATTACATGTATTGTTGTAATGAATAAAAGCATGATTTACATTAAAAAAACTCATGTTCTTGATTTAAAAACCCTAGTTCTTGATTATGGTCAAACTAAATATGTTTCTTGGAGATCTCTTATATGTTTTCTTGAATTTATTCTATTTGAATAATTGTGGAACCATGATTTGTGTTAGATGTTGATTTTATGAAAAATTATGGAATTATCTCTTGTATGGAGGGTTGTGATGAATGTGTGCCGCACTTGAACATATATCGTAGATTGCTTAGATTAGTTTCTTACCTTAAGAGGTTTGAAGGCTCCCTATCATTCGTAGTGGAATTGCTTGGTTCCATGCTAGATTCAAAAATTCTCACTATTCGCTCAAGGTGATCGATGTAGAGGGTTAGTATACTATACCTAGAAAGCTACGTCAATGTCAATGCGTTGACATATGCGCTTCTTGAAAACGGTGTATCCTTGTGAGGATTGGTTAGATGATTTGGGTGTGTGTGTTGGGGGGGGGGGGGGGGGGCAGATATATTCGGTGTGTGGATGCATGTTATTCAACCTACGTACATGAGATATGTTTATGATGATTTGTTTTTGAAATTGATTATGCTCACTCATGATTATGGATTCTTGTTGTTGATACACTGAAACTCTGTTTTACTTCAAAACCATACATGCTATTTTGTTAACTAAGACTTATCTATTTTGCATGATTTCTAAAACTTGTTTGGGTTTGAAAAGGTTTTCCTACAGGGCTTTATTGCTCACCCATTCCTTTAGCATTTTTGAGTTTCAAGAAGATAATATCTTAAGTGAGCATGAGGATTATAGGGTTGAAGTGAATCAAGATGTGGATCCTGCTTTGGAAGAATAGAGTGTTTCATTGGGTTCTAGTTTTAAATTTCTGAATTTTTTTGATTGAACAATGTTTATGAATATACATTTCCTTAGTTAGTTGGAAGATAATTACTTTGGTTTTGCATATAAACTCAAGGATTCATTTTTGTTTGATTTGGGATTTTCGTTTAGTTAGATGATGTTGGTGATTGTTATTGATTTTTTGTATGGTGTTTTAGTTATGCTCTCATGGTTGTAGTTTAGTTCATGCCTATATTTGGAAAATTGGGGCGTGACATAACGCTCATGGAAATTGGAAAGGCTTTAGATCAAACAATGATTTTTGCCTAAAAATCATTAACCGAAAATAGCTTGAACATGTTTGATTTATAAAACCAAGATACAAAAATATGTTCTAGGTTTTTCCTCTTACGTCTTCCTTCTCTTGTTTAGATGTTTTTAAATCTAGAATATATATTGAGGCAACCCTAAAGTGAGTTTGGAATGAATCCTAACCAAGTTAGAAAAGTTCAAAATTTTGATACGTCGAAGTCACTCGAGCGCTCTCGATCTTGCTTGAGCATGCTTGACATCGCTTGAGAGCCAAAGGAGCGAAAAGGGAGTGTGAGCTTTTGGATTTTCTCATAACCGATCCCATTGGCACTCCGTTCGAGCGCCCGGTGAGTGCCAACTACTACAATTTCCCAACAACTAATCCAATTGACCTCGGTCAAGCCTCCAATGACATTGCTTAATCGTGATCTATACTTAAGACTTAACTTGCAATTTAAAAGCACATTTATTGCCTCAAAAATATACGGCTAAGTATAAATAACATAAATCTTCGAAATGATTTTTTTTTTCAATTTTAAGCACGTGGTCAACTAAGGTATCTGTAAAACCCAGGAAATTTGAACTTTTTCCAAAAAGGGCAAAATAGTAATTTGTCACTATAATGCGTATTTAAAATACTCATGTTCTAGATCTCGGATGAGTAAACGGAGTTCGCCGTTGGATTTGTATCGCGGAAACGAGTCACCTTTTCAAATTTCGTCGAATTCCGAGATAGTCGGATTTTTGCACGTCGTTCGAGGCGACTGCGTGGCGAATAACCTCACGAATGTCCCCATGAATAAATTTTACAAAATTTCCGTAAAATTGAATTAAAGGTCAAATAAAATTATTTTGAACTTAAACCGGGATCAAATAAATCGTTTCGGGACTAAATCGGACTCGATTAAGCGAGGGACACGTGGCGCGACGTGGGCCGAGTATTTAAAACTATAAATAGGGGTAAATATCTAGAAAATCAGATTTTCTTTCCCTTGTGTTCTTGTTTGGCCGGCCAAGAGAGAGAGAGGAGAGAAAAGAGAGAAAATAGAATTTTCTTCAAGCTTTCTCCGTCGATTCCCGGAGTTCCGTCGCTCGGATTCCGTCGAGCCAAGAGCTAAAGTCGATCCTCTCGACGAGGGCTACGCAACCACCCCAAGAACGAGGGATTTCACCGAAGATCCAAAGAATGAGATTTGGGGAGAAATCTAGTCTTGGGCTTGGGAAGACTTCTTGAAGCTTCTTTCGGGTGATTACGCTTCAAGAGATAGGATTCTTCCTACCTTGGTGTAATCTTTCCTTAGATGTTGGTAGTCTAAAGTTTTGTTATGTTATGCATATGATAGACCTTCATATATAGGTTTATGGTTATAGAAATGGAAAAGTGAGCATATAAATGGTTTAATCTATTCTCTAGCTTGAATCTGGTGTATGAAGTTACATGTGATTTATTATGTGACTTAGTGAAATTAAGGCATGCTATGTGATTTATAAATTGTGCCTAGAAGGTGTTTGATAAAATGCCTTGCTTGAATGGAAATTGTTGTTTTGAGTGAATTGAAATAACATGCTTAAGTTTAACTTGTGGAATCATATGCTATTGATATGATTGGATGTGTTTGTTGATATATGCATGTGTTGATATATTAACATTGAAATGAATATGGTATTTATATGCTTAGGATATAAATTTACCATGAACATGTTGAAATTGTGCATGAGTTGTTCTTGACATGTGGAACATCATGTGGTATGCAATGGGACATAGCATTGCATGTGCATGGAATCATCTCATTACATGGGTGTGTGCATGGTTGATGTCAACACCACACTTGGTGATTGACGGTATGGCTTGGGAAAAGTTGGGTCGAAGACCTAGCTAAGCCGCTTGATTGCATGGTAAATTGGGTCGGGATGAGCAAGAAGAGGCATGACGACCTCTCGGGTGCAAGGCCCGGTGATTTGGGGGGTGCACTCCATTGGTATAAGAGTCCATAAAGTGTACGGGTGTGGAAGACCCTTGGTATGAGTCCATGAATTGTCCGATCCCAAGAAAGACCCTAGTTTTGAAAATGTCATTTGATGTAAACATAAATGATGGAATGAAACACTTTGACATTGCATCGTGTAGTAGGAGTCGGAGAGGACTCGGGTTGAATTGCATGAGTGGGTGTCATCTCATTTCATGGCATGGTAGTATTGCATTCCAACTTAGAATGCATGTTCTTATGAGAAATGGTTGTTTGCAAATGAATGTTGCATGAGCATGAGCATCTAGGGGGAGAGTAGCCCTTGTAGGATTTACTCTACTGGGCGTTGGCTCACCGTATACGGGAAACATTTCAGGTGTGGGGTTCGCACCGGCAGATGGCTCACTTGGAGAGCATCAAGTATGAAGGGGGCCGGTTTGTGGCCTTAGTTCGAGTTTTTGTAAAACTTTTGTATAAATTCCATTTTGATGTGTAAATTATGGAATTAATTGTAATGGGACTTGTACAAACAATGTTTTATGTTAATAACTTCATTAGGTATGTTTGAGATGAGTTTGGAATGGTTTGAAATGAGTTGGAAATGAAAAATTATTGAAATGGACAAAATCTGCCTTTGACTACCGGTAGTCAACAGGTAGTCGTGGACCAGAAGGGTACAGCTACCGGTAGTCAACAGGTAGTCGTTGGTCCAGAGGGTTCCAGCTACCGGTAGTTAACCGGTAGTCGTGGTCCAGAAGGTTCCAGCTACCGGTAGTCAGTCCAAAAATTCTAAAATTTTAAAATTGTTTTGCCAAGCTTTGGGCTTTGAATTTCCTTCATATAAATGATCAAATTGGACCCTAATGGGGTATGAATCATGGTGTGTTGGACTGGGGTTGGACCAAATGAATGTTGAACCGAATTTTCATTGTGGGTTATAACCTCGGTTTAGGGATGTTATTGATGTGGTATCGGGTTAAGCGATATCCACGGCTGTTTCCGCGGGTTGACGGGTTGTCAACGGGTAATAAAAGACCCCCGGATTTTGGGGCGTCACAGCTTGGTATCAGAGCCTAGATATACGAATTACTTAGGGCTTGATGGGCATTGGGTCTAGACCATTGCATTCCATATGCATTTCATGTTATGTGCTTAATCTGCTACATGCTATGTGCTACTTTTATGTGAATTATGTGCATGAAGAATGTGCATGGTAAAAAGGTATTCTAACCCTAATGTTTAGAAAACACAACCTTGGGAGTGGGAAAACCGATGAACAGGAGGGTTCATGGTATAAATGTCTACTAAGGAGAGGAATATGCTCCCCTAGTGAGACGATTCGAAAACTCTTTATGTCTGAGTGTTGATTCCTATTTTTGGGATGCCTTGTAAAACTATATTGCTATTTGACTTATGTAGATGACATATAGAGGGCGTGGACGCCGAGGCGGTAGGTGGAATAACCAACCACCTCCGGCCTTTGATCACCAAGCCTTTGTAGAGGCTATTGGTGAGGCGGCGACGACTATTGCACATGCTAGTGCTACAGCCGCTACCATTGCACAGACAGGTGCAAATATGGGACAAGGAGGCTCGAGTAACCTCCAGAAGTTCAAAGCCCATCATCCTCCGATTTTTCTGGGAGGTGCGGATCCAATGGTAGCCGATCGTTGGATTCGGCAAGTGGAGAAGATCTTGAGGGCTATGGAGATCACTTCCGATGCCACCAAGATAACTCTGGCAACTTTTCAGCTGGAGGGAGAGTCCCAGCTATGGTGGGATTGGGTGAAGGACTCCAGAAATTTGGAGGCCATGACTTGGGCAGAGTTCCGAGAGCTCTATATGGGAAAGTATTTCCCAACAACTGCTCGACATGCTAAGGCCAAGGAGTTCCTAGAATTGAAGCAAGGAAATATGAATGTGCTAGAATACGTGGCCAAATTCACAGAGTTGGCCCGTTTTGCTGATGATTATGTGGCCTCAGACGTGGCCAAGGTACGTAAGTTCGAGGATGGACTGAAGTTGTCCATTCGAGGCAAGATTGTGGGACTTCTCCTGCAAGACCTTGATTCGATGGTCAAGACTGCAATGGCTATCGAGAGGGAGGTGGAGGACGCGCGTAACATCCAGGAAGCGGGTGTTAAGGACAAAAAGAAGGAAGGTCAATCCTCTTCTTCTGGTGCGGGAAAGAAGCAAAGGACTTCAGTTCCGCAAGGATCTCAAGGGCAGAGCCGCGGCTATCAAGGCCAAGGCCAGGGTCGATTCTCCCAAGACGAGGGAAACTTCAGGACCGCCTTCCAGACGGGTCAGAAGACTTGTTATTTTTGTCACCAGCCGGGTCACTTGAGGAAGGAGTGTCCTCAACGGCAGGGATCCCAGAGCTATGGGACATCCCAATCCCAGTCTTCTGTGGGACAGCCGCAGACACAGTTTGTTCCTCCTTACCCCACCATGGGTCAAAGGAGCCAGTACCAGTCCCAGGGTGCTGCACCAGCGCCTACTACTTTTCGAGCGGGAACTCCACAAGCAGGCCAGATGGGCCAGGGCATGGGTAGAGGACGAGGCCAGGGTTCACAGGCCGGGACTTCAGGGACCTAGGGGCGTGTCTACGCCATTATGTCACAGACTGAGCCGGCAGATCAGTCGGTGATACATGGTACATTTCTACTCTCTCGGTTATGGGCAAGAGTACTGTTTGATTCTGGTGCATCTCATTCTTTTATTTCTGCATCTTGTGTGAAAGACTTGGGTTTAGGGGTTGAGACCTTAGAAGAACCATTGCATGTGAGTTCTCCCCTGGGAGCTAGGGTGAGAATTGATCAGATATGTCGGGGTTGTGAGCTAGAGATCTCAGGGATTCTACTCACTGTGGACCTTCAGGTAATGGACATGTCGGAGTTCGATGTAATCCTGGGAATGGATTGGTTGGCGGCACACCGAGTCATCATTGATTGTGACCGGAAGCGGGTTACTGCTTACACACCGGACGGGGTTTGTTTCAGGTTTCAGGGGGATAAACACGATGCTTTACCTCAAGCCGTGTACGACTCTAGATGGCACAGACAGTTGATGGGTTGGCTAGCAAGCCTTACCCTGGAGGACGAAGTGAGGCAAGAGTTGGGTCTACCTCGGGTTGTGAGAGATTATGAGGATGTTTTTCCGGATGAACTACCGGGATTACCTCCACATAGGGATGTAGACTTCACTATAGAGTTGCATCCTGGTACATCGCCCATTTCTATGACTCCACATAGGATGGCGCCTGCTGAGTTGCAAGAACTCAAGGTCCAATTGCAGGAATTGTTGGACAGGGGGTTCATTAGACCGACTACCTCACCTTGGGGCGCTTCGGTGTTATTTGCAAAGAAGAAGGACAAAACCCTTCGACTATGCATAGACTACCGGCAGTTGAATGGGGTTACTATCAAGAATAGGTACCCTTTACCGAGAATTGATGACTTGTTTGATCAGCTGAGAGGGGCGCGAGTCTACTCCAAGATAGATCTCCGCACCGGTTACCATCAGTTGAGAGTTAGGGAGGCAGATATCCCTAAGACGGCGTTTCGAACGCGATATGGGCATTTCGAGTTCA
The DNA here is from genome assembly GCA_951799425.1 of Ilex aquifolium. Taxonomy (NCBI): domain Eukaryota; kingdom Viridiplantae; phylum Streptophyta; class Magnoliopsida; order Aquifoliales; family Aquifoliaceae; genus Ilex; species Ilex aquifolium. The sequence goes on along the minus strand of OX637395.1, from coordinate 28,333,654 downwards.
CTGTCATGCCTTTCGGATTGACGAACGCCCCAGCGGCATTTATGGATCTCATGCATAGGGTGTTTCAACCCTACCTTGATCAGTTCGTCGTGGTTTTTGTTGACGACATCTTGATCTATTCCAAGTCTGAGGAGGAGCATGAGGGTCACTTGAGGGTCGTTCTTCAGATCTTGAGAGACCATCAGTTGTATGCCAAGTTCAGCAAGTGTGAATTTTGGTTGACTGAGGTGAAGTTTTTGGGACATGTGGTATCGGCTTCGGGTGTATCCGTAGACCCGGAGAAGGTGGAGGCAGTCATGAATTGGGAGAGGCCGAAGTCAGTCTTCGAGATACGTAGTTTCTTGGGATTGGCGGGGTATTACAGGAGGTTCATTGAGGATTTCTCCCGACTAGCTTCACCTATAACTAGGTTGACCCGGAAAGAGGTTAAGTTTGAGTGGAGTGATTCTTGCGAGAAGGCATTCCAGGAGTTGAAGAGGAGGCTTACTTCAGCTCCTATACTGATAGTCCCAGAAAGGGGACAGAGGTACACAGTGTATTGTGATGCCTCTAAGGACGGACTTGGATGCGTCTTGATGCAGTCCGGGAGAGTGGTAGCTTATGGTTCTCGGCAGTTAAAGAACCACGAGCAGAGTTACCCTACACATGACATGGAGTTGGCAGCCATTGTCTTTGCCTTGAAGGCTTGGCGCCACTACTTATACGGTGAGCAGTTCGAGGTGTTTTCAGACCATAAAAGTCTGAAGTACATCTTTACACAGCGGGACCTCAATATGAGGCAACGCAGGTGGATGGAGTTTCTGGAGGACTATGACTTCACTTTGCATTACCATCCCGGTAAGGCAAATGTGGTAGCTGACGCACTCAGCCGGAAGTCATGGGGAGTCTTGGCTAGTGTGGCTTCCCGAGAGTGGCTGATGCTCGAGACTGTGGGACAGTTTGGGCTATGTTACACTGGACAGACTCAGGGTACTTTGGGAAGTTTGGTAGCTACGCCTTCCCTACTGAGCAGGGTTGTTGAGTCCCAGAGTCAGGACATGGAGCTATTGTCCATCCGGGACCGTGTACAGGCAGGTACAGGTGACGAGGGTTGGGCCATTCACTCAGATGGTAGTCTCCGGTATCGAGGAAGGGTTGTGGTTCCTCAGTTGGCGGATCTGAGAGAGGAAATCCTTAGGGAGTTTCATTGTTCCCGTTTCGCGGTTCATCCAGGGCGCACGAAGATGTATCATGATCTTCGTCGCCAGTATTATTGGAATGGGATGAAGCGACATGTTGGCGAATTTGTTAGTAGATGTCTCACGTGTCAGCAAGTGAAGGCTGAACACCAGAGACCAGCAGGGTTACTCCAGCCATTGGAGGTAGCTGAGTGGAAGTGGGAACATATCACGATGGATTTTGTGACTCACTTGCCACGGACATCGCGGGGACATGACGCGGTCTGGGTGGTAGTGGACCGGCTTACGAAGTCGGCGCACTTTTTGGCTGTGCGAATGACCTTCACACTGGAGGAATTCTGCAGGTTGTATATACGGGAGATTGTCCGGTTGCATGGGGTACCCGTATCTATCGTATCAGATCGGGATCCCAGGTTTACGACTCATTTTTGGGAGAGTTTCCAACGAGCCATGGGGACACAGCTGATGATGAGCACTGCTTTTCATCCCCAGACGGATGGTCAGTCTGAGAGGACCATCCAGACCTTAGAGGACATGCTGCGGGCATGTGTCCTAGATCTCAAGGGTAGCTGGGAAGATCATTTACCCTTGGTGGAGTTCGCCTATAAGAATAGTTATCAAACGAGCATACAGATGGCACCCTATAAGGCACTATATGGGAGGCCATGTCGATCTCCAGTTTGTTGGACAGAGGTTGGGGAGAGACCTGCTACGGGTCCGGATTTGGTTAGAGACACCTCAGAGAAGGTGGGCTTGATACGGAAGCGTCTTCTCACAGCTCAGAGTCGACAGAAGAGTTATGCTGATAGACGACGACGACCTCTAGAGTTTGAGGTGGGAGATCATGTCTTCTTGAAGGTTATGCCTAGAAGAGACGTGGTCCGGTTTGGTAAGCGGGGAAAACTGTCGCCGAGATACATCGGTCCCTTTGAGGTACTTGAGAGGGTGGGTACAGTTGCTTACCGGTTGGCATTACCGCCAGATTTATCGAGCGTTCACGCGGTGTTCCATGTCTCTATGCTCCGGAAATACACCCCAGATCCGACTCATGTGGTGGATTGGGGCGAGCTTGTTGTTGATGCGGATGGGACCTTCGAGGAGGGACTGGTGCGTATCATGGATAGCCGGGATCAGGTTTTGCGAGGCAAGATCGTGAGGCTAGTGAAGGTGTTGTGGCAGCACCGGGGAGTGGAAGAGGCGACATGGGAGTGCGAGGATACCGTACGTGCCAATTATCCTTTCTTGTTTGAGGATAGAGGTACGTTTTTATAGTCATTTACTATTACATGACTGTAGCATGTGCATGAGACTGCATGTATGTGTGTGTGAATTTCGGGGACGAAATTCTTTTAAGGGGGGAAGAATGTAAAACCCGGGAAATTTGAACTTTTTCCAAAAAGGGCAAAATAGTAATTTGCCACTATAATGCGTATTTAAAATACTCATGTTCTAAACCTCGGATGAGTAAACGGAGTTCGCCGTTGGATTCGTATCGCGGAAACGAGTCACCTTGTCAAATTTCGTCGAATTCCGAGATAGTCGGATTTTTGCACGTCGTTCGAGGCGACTGCGTGGCGAATAACCTCACGAACGTCCTCATGAATAAATTTTACAAAATTTCTGTAAAATTGAATTAAAGGTCAAATAAAATTATTTTGAACTTAAACCGGGATCAAATAAATCGTTTCGGGACTAAATCGGACCCGATTAAGCGAGAGACACGTGGCGCGACGTGGGCCGAGTATTTAAAACTATAAATAGGGGTAAATATCTAGAAAATCAGATTTTCTTTCCCTTGTGTTCTTGTTTGGCCGGCCAAGAGAGAGAGGAGAGAAAAGAGAGAAAATAGAATTTTCTTCAAGTTTTCTCCGTCGATTCCCGGAGTTCCGTCGCTCGGATTCTGTCGAGCCAAGAGCTAAAGTCGATCCTCTCGACGAGGGCTACGCAACAACCCCAAGAACGAGGGATTTCACCGAAGATCCAAAGAAGGAGATTTGGGGGGAAATCTAGTCTTGGGCTTGGGAAGACTTCTTGAAGCTTCTTCCGGGTGATTACGCTTCAAGAGGTAGGATTCTTCCTACCTTGGTGTAATCTTTCCTTAGATGTTGGTAGTCTAAAGTTTTGTTATGTTATGCATATGATAGACCTTCATAGATAGGTTTATGGTTATAGAAATGGAAAAGTGAGCATATAAATGGTTTAATCTATTCTCTAGCTTGAATCTGGTGTATGAAGTTACATGTGATTTATTATGTAACTTAGTGAAATTAAGGCATGCTATGTGATTTATAAATTGTGCCTAGAAGGTGTTTGATAAAATACCTTGCTTGAATGGAAATTGTTGTTTTGAGTGAATTGAAATAACATGCTTAAGTTTAACTTGTGGAATCATATGCTATTGATATGATTGGATGTGTTTGTTGATATATGCATGTGTTGATATATTAACATTGAAATGAATATGGTATTTATATGCTTAGGATATAAATTTACCATGGACATGTTGAAATTGTGCATGAGTTGTTCTTGACATGTGGAACATCATGTGGTATGCAATGGGACATAGCATTGCATGTGCATGGAAGCATCTCATTACATGGGTGTGTGCATGGTTGATGTCAACACCACACTTGGTGATTGACGGTATGGCTTGGGAAAAGTTGGGTCGAAGACCTAGCTAAGCCGCTTGATTGCATGGTAAATTGGGTCGGGATGAGCAAGAAGAGGCATGACGACCTCTCGGGTGCAATGCCCGGTGATTTGGGGGGTGCACTCCATTGGTATAAGAGTCCATAAAGTGTACGGGTGTGGAAGACCCTTGGTATGAGTCCATGAATTGTCCGATCTCAAGAAAGACCCTAGTTTTGAAAATGTCATTTGCTGTAAACATAAATGATGAAATGAAACACTTTGACATTGCATCGTGTAGTAGGAGTCGGAGAGGACTCGGGTTGAATTGCATGAGTGGGTGTCATCTCATTTCATGGCATGGTAGTATTGCATTCCAACTTAGAATGCATATTCTTATGAGAAATGGTTGTTTGCAAATGAATGTTGCATGAGCATGAGCATCTAGGGGGAGAGTAGCCCTTGTAGGATTTACTCTACTGGGCGTTGGCTCACCCTATACGGGAAACATTTCAGGTGTGGGGTTCGCACCGGCAGATGGCTCACTTGGAGAGCATCAAGTATGAAGGGGGCCGGTTTGTGGCCTTAGTTCGAGTTTTTGTAAAACTTTTGTATAAATTCCATTTTGATGTGTAAATTATGGAATTAATTGTAATGGGACTTGTACAAACAATGTTTTATGTTAATAACTTCAATAGGTATGTTTGAGATGAGTTTGGAATGGTTTGAAATGAGTTGGAAATGAAAAATTATTGAAATGGACAAAATCTGCCTTTGACTACCGGTAGTCAACAGGTAGTCGTGGACCAGAAGGGTACAGCTACCGGTAGTCAACAGGTAGTCGTTGGTCCAGAGGGTTCCAGCTACCGGTAGTTAACCGGTAGTCGTGGTCCAGAAGGTTCCAGCTACCGGTAGTCGATAAACAGCTACCGGTAGTCAGTCCAAAAATTCTAAAATTTTAAAATTGTTTTGCCAAGCTTTGGGCTTTGAATTTCCTTCCTATAAATGATCAAATTGGACCCTAATGGGGTATGAATCATGGTGTGTTGGACTGGGGTTGGACCAAATGAATGTTGAACCGAATTTTCATTGTGGGTTATAACCTCGGTTTAGGGATGTTATTGATGTGGTATCGGGTTAAGCGATATCCACGGCTGTTTCCACGGGTTGACGAGTTGTCAACGGGTAATAAAAGACCCCCGGATTTTGGGGCGTCACAGTATCTAAATCAAACTACAAGAATCTAAAGGGTGTGGGGTCATAGCTAGTTTCCAAATCTCCAAGTCACACATTTAAAACTGGCTCAATCATCTTTGATCTTCAAATCACTTGTCCTAGACTTGAGACCAAGTTGATTCGTCTGACTCATGGGATTTTACCAATGACAATACCCTTAAACTCTTCAAATTTATGATATTGAAATTGTTCACGTAAAAACACAAGACTAACTGTGTTCTAGATCCATTCTTAGTAAGTTTATTTGATGTGCTATTACCCCTTCCTCAATTTTTTTTCGATAAGAATTACCCCTTCCTCAATCTCCCCCTTCAAAAAATCTTATCTCATCAGATATAGCGCTTCAATGCATGTATAGATAGTTTATGTTTACCCTGTAAAGAAGAAAAATAAGGGCAGAAATAAAGAGTTCTTCAACTCTCTATATTTGGGGTATCAGAAGAAAGGGCACCATGTTTAGGAACATGTGAAATACATTACAAATACATTATAAACCTCTAGGATATGATAATTTTTTTATTAACTCTAATTAAACCAAATAGCAAGTTCCTTTTCATTTTTAAATGCGATGTAACCCATAGATTCTAAGAATAAAATGGGGTTAGCTCAACATTCAATCCACTAACATTTAAAGATCACTTTGACAGAAGCTTTAGAAACACCCTCATGTGAAGTATTAGCAAAAAAATGAGTGAATGTAACTAAATGACGTGTGCATGAAGTAGCATCTAACTAATGCAATGATAGAATCAAAAGCCATGCTCCTATTTTCATTTAGGCTTTACTTTGCATACTCCAACCTATCCTTACCAACTAAAAGTCTTTTTTAAGCTTTTTAGTACCCCATCACCACTCTTGCACCTTATAGCTACACAAAAACTATAATTTGTAACCTTAAGCTATGGATTTCAAAACCGAAAAAAGATTCATAAGTAGTAGTTAATGGAGTTGAAGCTACCAAATTCTGAGGAGTCGGTATAAATTTATGCCTAATTGTTCGACATAAAGTTCCTCGAACTACTTTTTCTAAATGAACCAGAGCCAATCCGAATTGATCTTGTAAAAGATCAGCAAAAAGTTTTCGACAACCATCTCAACCAAATGCACCATGGAATAAGCAATGTAAAAAAAAAAAGTTATCAGCAATTTAATCACATTTTAAATATACTAACCTTTCATGTATATTGCAGATGAAAAATGAAACTTATTTAGAAACGGACCTCACTGTTGGATTCGTCTTTCCACAAACTCGGATGAAAAAACGGACTTTACATTTGGATTCGTCTCGTGAAATCTAGTTACCCAGTCAATTTTCGTTGAATTTCGAGAGAGTCAGATTTTTCGCGTTTTACGAAGCAATTAGGTATCGCGGGACCTAAATAAATGAGACCGAGAATTAAATTGTGAAAAGTGAAAAATAATTTAAAACTACTTCAAATAAAAATGTGACGCCCCAAAAACCGGGGGGTCATTTATAAGTCCGTTGATAACCCATCAACCCGCGGAAGTACCCGTGATTGTCGCACAACCCGACATCACGTCAATAGCATACCCTTAACCGGGATTATGAAAGAAAAACAAAGTTTATATACTTTTAATCGGTTGACCCACCCGAGGTCCGACATACCACCATTGGTAGTCCATTATTGTCCATTTATAACATTTAAAGGGTGGAAACACATGGCCCAAAGGCTTGGCAAAACAGTTTTAAATTTTTAGAATTTTGGAAAGCGTACCGGTACGCGTACCGGTACGCGTACCGGTACGGTGAGCCCACTGGTCCTAGCCGTACCGGTACGCCCTGCCTTCTGGACAGCTCTGTATCGGTATACTGTACCAGTACACTCTGTCCACTTTTGCACTTTCCACTTGTTTCTCCCTTCCAACTCATTCCAAATCTCACCAAATCCATACCAAACTTATACCAAATGGATTTATACATTAAAACATGATTGATACAAGTTCTATTACAATTATTTACATAATTTTACATGTCCAAAAGCTAAGTTCTCATACTTAGTTTACAAAAATCCCAAAACCAAAGCCACAAACGACCTCTCTTCATCCTTGGGGTCCTGAATGAGCATCATCCGTCGGAGTGTATCTCCCGCATGAAATGTTTTCCCGTATAGGGTGAGCCACGCTCAATAGGGTATCTCCTAAAGAGGCTACTGCCCAACCTATATGCATATGAAATGTTCACATGCCAAAAAATCAACAATTCTCAACATTCCAATTTAGAATACGCATTCCCTATTGAAATCTACCATGTCATGCCATGAAATGAGATGAGACTCACTCACGCACATCAATCCCGAGCCCTTCCCGGCTCCTCACACATGCAAGTGCCAATGTGTATGAATCCGTCATTTATGTTACACGTCAAATGACATAACAATCTAGGGTCTTTATAGGGGTGGATGTTCATGGACTCACACCAAGGGTCACCCGACCCACACGGAATTGACGGACTTCCACCGAGGGTTCCGCGTACACCCACACACTTTATGGGCCGAGCCAAGGGAGTGCGTATCCCAATCACCGGGTCTTGCACCTGAGGGACCTTCTAGCCCTTCTTGCTACCCCAACCCTATCAACCATGCAAAACCGTGCGACTCGGCTAGGTTTTCAACCAAGCTCACTCGAGCCCACCCGTCATCCACCAAATGTGGTGTTGACGACACCCATGCACCCACACCCACATATGCGATGTTCCCGTGCATAATGCAATGTAATGTCTCATTGCAACATCATACAAAGTTCAATATGCGATGAATGATATATGAACTATTCTAACACCTTTCACATATTTCATGGCAAAATTATATCATCAGCATATAATTTCCATAATTCTTCATACTGTCAATATATTACAAGCACGTATATATATCAACAATTCACATGACTCAACTTCTAAGCATGTTATCAACACACTAGATTTTCAAGGCATATGTAAACGCATAATCATGCCATAATTTCATATAAAACAATAATCACATTGGGTCTATTTCACCTACCCAATTCTAGAAATCACAATAACAGTTTATAATCACCAATCCAAGCTAGGATTTGTCTTTACCCATTTCAATACCCATTTCACCCAATTTACAACAATAGGTAGGTGATATCTTGTTCTATCCACCTACCCATTTCACAACACATTCTAGGCTTGGAATAAACCTTAGTAGGAGGGAACCCTACCTCTTGAAGCGTAAATCGAAGAGTAGAACCTCCACCAAGCCCAAAAATCTTGATTTCCCCAAATCTCCTCCTTTGGATCTTCGGTGAAATTCCTCGTTCTTGGTGCGTACGCGTAGCCCTCATCGAGAGGATCGACTTTAGTTCTTGGCTCGACGGATTCCGACCGACGAAACTCCGAGAATCGACAAAAGAAGATTGGATTTTAGATTTTTCTCTTCTTTTTCCCCTCTCTTCTCTCCAACGTGTGAACTCAGCAGAATTTGTGGAGATATTTCTCCAAAATTCAGATATTTAAGCCCTATTTATAATTTTAATACTTGGCCCACATCGCGCCACATGTCCCCCACTTGTCCGGGTCCGTTTTCGCCCCGAAACTATTTATTTGATCCCGGTTTAATTCCAAATTAATTTTATTTGAAATTTAATCAAATTCTAAGGAAATTTTATAAAATTTATTTGTGGGGACCTTTGTGAGGTCAGCCGCCACGCAGTCACCTCACATTACGTGAAAAATCCGACTATCTCGGAATTCGACGAAATTAGTCTGGGTGACTCGATTTCGCGATATGAATCCAACGGCGAAGTCCGTTGTGTCATACGAGCTCTAGAAAACACGTATTTTCATTCCCGCATTATAGTGACAAATGACCATTTTACCATTTTTCAGAAAAAAGTTCAAATTTACCCGGGTTTTACATCCTTCCCCCCTTAAAAGAATTTCGTCCCCGAAATTCACATACACATACACATAAACTCACATGCATATGCAACAGTCATTCAATACTAAATGACTATAATAATGTACCTCCATCCTCAAATAAGAAGGATAATTGGTACGTATAGTGTCCTCACGCTCCCATGTTGCCTCCTCCACTCCTAGGTGCTGCCACAACACCTTCACTAGCCTCACGGTCTTGCCTCGCAAAATCTGATCCCGGCTATCCATGATACATACCGGTCCCTCCTCGAAGGTCCAATCCGCATCAACGACAAGCTCGCCCCAATCCACCACATGAGTCGGATCTGGAGTGTACTTCCGGAGCATAGAGACATGGAATACCGCATGAACACCCGATAGATTTGGCGGTAACGCCAACCGGTAAGCAACCGTACCCACCCTCTTGAGTATCTCGAAGGGCCCAATGTACCTCGGCGATAGCTTTCCCCGCTTGCCGAACCTGACCACTCCTCTTTTAGCATCACCTTCAAGAAGAAATGATCTCCCACCTCAAACTCTAGAGGTCGCCGCCGTCTGTCGGCGTAGCTCTTCTGCCGGCTCTGAGCGGTGAGAAGACGCATCCGTATCAAGTCCACCTTCTTCGAGGTGTCTCTAATCAAATTCGGATCCGTAGAGGGTCTCTCTCCTACCTCCGTCCAACAAACCAGAGATCGACAAGGCCTCCCATATAGTGTCTCATAGGGTGCCATCTGTATGCTCGCCTGATAACTGTTGTTGTAGGCAAACTCCACTAAGGGTAAGTACTCTTCCCAGCTACCCTTGAGATCTAGGACGCATGCCTGTAGCATGTCCTTTAAAGTCTGGATGGTCCTCTCCGACTGACCGTCTGTCTAGGGATGAAAAACAGTGCTCATCATCAACTGTGTCCCCATGGCTCGTTGAAAACTCTCCCAAAAATGAGCCGTAAACCTGGGATCCCGATCCGATACTATACAACTTTTACACAGTTGATGATGAACACAACTTTTCATCCCTAGAAGGACGGTCAGTCAAAGAGGACCATCCAGCCTTTAAAGGACATGCTACGGGCACGCGTCCTTGATCTCAAGGGTAGCTGAAAAGATCACTTACCCTTACTGGAGTTCGCCTACAACAACAGTTATTAGGCGAGCATACAGATAGCACCTTATGAGGCACTTTATGGGAGATCGTGCCGTTCTCCGGTTTGTTGGACAGAGGTTGGAGAGAGACCCTATACAGTTCTGGATTTGGTTAGAGACACCTCAGAGAATGTGGAATTGATACGAAAGTGCCTTCTTATGGCACAAAGCCGACAGAATAGCTATGCCGACAGACGGCGGCGACCTCTAGAGTTTGGGGTTGGAGATCACGTCTTCTTGAAGGTGATGCCTAAGAGGGGAGTGGTCAGGTTTGGGAAGCGGAGAAAGCTATCGTCGAGGTATATCGGGCCCTTCGAGGGACTCAAGAGGGTTGGTACAGTTTCTTACCGGTTGGCGTTACTGCCAAATTTATCAAGTGTTCACGCGGTGTTCCACGTCTCCATGCTCCGGAAGTACACTCTAGATCCGACTCATGTGGTGGATTGGGGTGAGCTGGTTGTTGATGCGGATGAGACATTCGAGGAGGGACTGATGCGTATCCTGGATAGTCGAGAGCAGGTTTTGCGAGGCAAGACCGTGAAGGTGGTGAAGGTGTTGTGGCAGCACCGAGGTATGGAGAAGGCGACATGAGAGCGTGAGAACACTATACGTGTCAGTTATCCGTTCTTGTTCGAGGATGGATGTACATTTTTATAGTTATTCGGTGTAATATGACTATTGCATATGCATGTGGTTGAATGTGCATGTGTGTAAATTTCGGGGACGAAATTTCTTTTAAGGGGGGAAGAATGTAAAACCCCAGGTAAATTTGAATTTTTATGAAAAAAGGCAAAACGGTAATTAGTCACTACGGAATGGGTTGAAAACCTGAATTTTTCTAGAACTCGGATGATGAAACGGACCTCACCGTTTGATTCGTCTCACGAAATCTAGTTACCCAGTCAATTTTCGTTGGATTCTGAGACAGTCGAATTTTTCGCATTTTACGAGGTGATCGAGTGTAGCAGGACCTAAATAAACGAGACCGAGAATTAAATTGCGAAAATTGGAAAATAATTTAAAGCTAGTTCAAATAAAAATAATTTAAACTTGAATCGGGACGAAATTTAATTGATTTGGGACAAAATCGGACCCGAGAAAGGTGAACGTGTGGCACAACGAGAGCCGAGTGTTCCAAGGAGTATGAATATGGGAGAAAATCAGATTTTCATTGGAAGAGGAGGAGAGGGAAAGGAGAAGAAAAATCAAGATCTTCAACTTCTCTCTACGATCTACGACCCTACGTTCATCGAATCCACTCGGGCAAAGATTCAAAGTTTATCTACGTGACGAGGGCTACGCCTACGTACCAAAAATCACGAATTTTGACAAAGTTAAAGAAACGAGATTTTGGAAAATCAAGGGTTAGAGCTTGATTTGGGTTCTTTAATGATTCTATCGCTTGTTTTATGATTCAAGAGGTAGGGTTCCTTTCCTAATTAGGTTTATTTCCAACCTAGGGTTGATATATGGAATGGGTAAGGTGTTAGAGATATAATCTCATGTATAACACATACCTATGGTATTTGAAATGTGAAAATGAGTGTTAAGAATGGTTAAAATCAATTCTAGCACGAATTGAGTTTGTAGAAATTACTTGTTTTTGATTTCTTGAGATATGTGATGAAATTGAGCATATTATGTGTTACATGATTTTAGCACATAGGTTGAGTGCGGACGTGGTTGTGGGCTCTTGATACACCGTAGACTTGTCACGGGGTATGCTTGGGCCTAACACATCCACATTAGTCCCTCGCTTCCTACGAATCAATCAAACACTAAGACACCATTGGTGGAATGAATTGAGTCGATTTGACATTCCCATTGGAATGACCCCTATGGATTAGCCAACTCTATTTTCCTTGCATATTTTTCATCAAAACACAACTTTTCAAAACACAAATCTCACAATTTTCCAATTTTCATTTGTTCACCAATCACCTTTCAAAGCAATTTGACCTACCTTCCCTGAGGAGACTACCTTGGAATACCCATTCTAAGTAAAACACGACATTTTCAAGTCTCTCTTCGCTTGGGGAGCACTTTTGCACACACACGTATTTTTGTTCACACACTCGATTTTTCTCATTTCTTGCATGATACCCGAGGGAGAGTGACACTCACCTACTCACATAAGTCATATACACATATTACGGGTTCGTGTTTGGAGATTAGGAAAAACGATTCAAGCACTTTTGGCGCTGTTGCAGGGGAAGGCTAAGCGTTGAGTTCGAAGAGTGATTTTGGAACAACAGAGGTAAGTCCCGTGATTTTCATCACGGGTCGAGGTACGTTGCTCCTTTGTATATATTTGTGTATTGTATCTTCTTTCTTTCATTGTAGATAGTGTTTTTGTATGTGGGGATGGGACTACCAAAATAGACTAGTGAGACGAGCCCTAGGACCAAACATGTCACGCCCCGAATTTCCACAAACCCGGGAAGCGAGTGAAAAGGAAGAAGAAAAGTAAATGAAATGTCATTAGGTTGGATAAATTGGTTTCTCATTCATTTCCCACATTTTTTCAAAGTTTTTTTTTCAAGCCACTTTTCTTCCATTTTTAGCCTATTTCTTCAAGGTTTCTAAACCCCTCATTTTGACATCATTCCCACCTATTTAAAAGGTGTTTTACACACTTAACAAGTCTTTTTATTTTTCATAAAATTTTGACATAACCTCCTTTGTTTTCCAAGCCTTTTTCCACCTAATATTCACAATATTTCATATCCATTAGTATATCACAACCCACCCTCACTCGGTGGCCACAATCCATGCAAATTAAACATACATCATTTGTTTTCAACATACACATCTAATTGTCTCAATATACACATATGATGATAATTAAATAAAGATGTCCTACATATCAATTGGGTTTACACCCTTACACTTTAAAATGGCCCAAGGTCTATAATCCATTACTTTTCCAAATTGAAATACAAGTCATTTGGGCTTATGCCCATACATACAAAATATGCCCAAAAGGCCAAATATTCATTCAAGCCCCTTTTTCTCTCATTCCTTCAAGACTTCCTCAAGTCTCAAGTACCGGGAGCCTCATCTGTAAGATGATATCCCACGAATGGGTCAGCCCAATTGCTGGTATGACAAAATGCTAATGCTAGGAACAAATTTAAGGCGTGGCATGTGCAAGTGTACATTTTAAAATCTACAACCCCGTAATCCCTCAATGCTATGCAATGTCAATATGCATGACACACCCATGCAACTCTATGCCACCCATGTCTCGCTTCACGGTCCACCCCCGTCAGCCCGCGAGTACTGTCATTGGCCAGATTTTGAGTTTTTCACCACAGGATCTACACCCTCATAATGCATAGTACCAAGTGCTCAACCCACACTATGTTCCAAGGATTCATGTATGCCAAGATGCCATGATTTTTCTCAATGTAAATTCTATGGAACATTTCATCAAACACATGGTGTGTAACTTAAAATATGCCTCATTCATAAAGTAAAACATAACTTCAAATTCACAACACTTTACCCACATGAATGTGAAACACCATTTAATGGATTAAACATATGATCAAGTTTCATGTTCATTATGATGAGCACAAAATATTGTATATTTGACGGCCTCATTTCATACATTTAATTACTTAGAGTTAGCCGAAATTACGAATAATGTTGAATTTTCGATGTAGCAGGTAATTATAGCGTAAATGATGGATTTTATAACCTTGCAACTAAGACTGAATGAGTGGTGAAGAGATGAAAACATTCAATGAGGATTTGGAGGCTTAAAGGTGAAGAAACCAAGAAAAATGAAATTTGGAAGGTTTAGCCCATTGGTTTCCCAAAGTTTTGACATAGTACCGCTGTTTTTCTCATTTTTGACCATGATCCACTTCGAATCTGAAAAAGTGAAAAACATGAAAGTTGTAGATCTAGATGTCTTCTGTATTGTGTCAAAATTTCAGCTCAATCGGACAGTTGTATCAAACGTTATGATAATATTACGAAAACTGGTCCAGAGCAGGCAAACCGTACCGGTACGCCTAACTCCAGTAGCCAAACCGTACCGGTACGCCGTGCCCAGAATGCCCAGAACAGCCTAGACGCCTGAAAATCATATCCCACTTGCTTGGGGGTCCTACCTACACTTCTCCCACACCTATCCCAACATGTTCTACCTACAACCATGCCTCCCTTACACAATTTGAAGACTTTGGAGGCTTGGCATTTATGGAGGATGGGAGAGAAGGGGGCAGCCATGTTGGTTGCAGGCTAAGCTTGTCTTAGCCTATCAAGGGCCATCAACTCACCTCCCATTGATGGGAGGCCTGCACACACCTAGGGGGACCACCATGGATGAAAATGCAAGGCTCCTTCACCATATATTCAGCATTCACACAAGCTTTGAGTGTGGCTACCTAAGCTTAGAAAGTCCAAGGAAGAAGATGATGAATAGTAGATAGCAAGCTTATGTTTTTGCATTTTCTTCCATCCTTTCACTTGTAAATTATTGTAAGACTCTTGTAATCTTCATTTAATGTCTTTAATGTCATTTACTTCAAATACATTTCAAGTTTAATGCTACATTTTAGATTTCACCATTGTTGCTTCCAAGTTTTCTTCATTTCTTGCTTTAAAATGGGTATTGAATATTTTTCTTCATAGCTTAAGATTTCTTGCTTTAAGTTAAGTTCAATGTTTCCTTTCTTCATTATGCCCCTTTACATTACCTCATTGTCTTTCCTTCAAGTATGAGTAGCTAGATTTTAAGTTGGTTAATCCATGGGAGAACTCCTATTGGGTGTGCCACTTCAACTCATTTTCATTCCTCCTCTCAGAGTACGATGGTTCGGTTTGACTGGGTTGAGAGTGGATGCGGTTGTGAGTCTTTGATATCCCGTAGGCCTGGTCACGGGTTATGCTTGGATCCTCACCTCCATTTCATCCCTAACTTCCCACGAATCAATCGTTCATCTAAGCTCTATTCGAGGAAGGCTGCGAGTTGATTTGGGATTCCTATTGGAGTGAATCCTTCGGATTAGCCAACACTTGTTTTCTTGCATTTTCATTAAGAACAAAACTCACCAAAACCAACTACAAGATTTTACACTTTTCCTTTTTGTTCACCAAAATCACTTTCACACAACTTGACCTTTCCTTCCCTGAGGAGATGACCTTGGAATACTCATTCCAAGTAAAACACGACAAGCAAAAGACTCCTTGCGCTTGGGGAGCACTTTTGTTCATTTCGCACATTCCATTTCATACATTTTCATTACCACCATTCTGTTGCCCTATCTCCCACATCATTCCGAGGGAGAGTGACACTCCCTTCACACATACACTACACATTCTAAGGGATGGTTTTTAGGGGTTAGGAAATAACAAGGTTTTCCATCAAGCACACTACTTTCACAAATTCTCAAGGAAAATACAAATACACAAATTACCAACTCATGGAATAATTCATAACTCTCAAACCACAAGAGTTTCTCTACATGAACATAAGCTAGAATATGATAATCCAACACATAAGCTAAGTACACCTTTATTATAGCAACAAATTGTCAAGAAACTTAAAGAACATAAAAATACTTAAACTACTAACTCTAAGTTTTCAAAGCAACTACCACTTAAGTGATTTTCTAACATCAAGTAAACACCTAAATCATTCAATCAACACATAGAAAGGCAAGAAAACTTAAATCTATTCCCAACTTAGCAAAATATCATACCTAAAATGGTTTTTCTCAAACCAAGGGAGTTGTGTTCACTTTATAGCCGAACCGATTGGTGAGAATATAGCTCTTGTTGAGAGGAACAACTTCTTAGAAGGAAGTCTTGCAAGAATCTTGGCCTAGGAATGAGTTTTGGTGGCTTGAAGCTTGAAAAACTTAGGGTTTTTCTTCTCTTTTCCTCCAAAAACGTGTACTGCTCTATCTCCAGGCCAAATACTAATATTTTTACACAAAAAGGTCTGTATTTATAGTGGAGGGCAAATGTGAAAAATGACCCTTTTGCCCTTGATGAATCCGGGACCCCGTTACACTATAACTCGTCCCGAAACGCCTCAATTCGACATTTAATTTTAACCAAAGTTCTTAAAATTATTTTAAATGAAAATTTTCAAAAAAATATATTTTTGATAGTGGCCGGGTTTGGCAGGTCCCACCTAGACCGCTTTAGATACCATTTTTGTCCAATTTTTGAAACTATTTCCGTTTTGGCTCAAATTTACATAGTAGGTGTATTTTAACATTCTAAGCATGTTTCTCTTCTATGACATACACTAGTTATGCTCCTAAATATGACCTACGCCTAAATGATGCATATGTAGTGCCCTATCAGTAAATGATGCATGAATAGTGCCCTACCGGCAAAATTGAAAAATTTATCCTCACTTTTCAAATCTCTACAAAACATGAATCTAGATCAAGACCCACCCGATGATGCCGTAGACAATTTTGGGGATGTAGGTGCCAATGTTCCATGGGGTAGGGGAGTGCAAAACCCTCGAGTGTCAAACCCCCGAATGTAATTCCTCTCTCCTAGAAATGAAGGAAACAATATCCCAATTGATCATCCGGCGAGGTCAATGAGGGATTATATCCAACCAACTAGAAGCACCACACCCTCTTGTATACTTTTGCCCGTGCAAGACCATGGCTTTCTTATTAAACCGGGAATGTTACACCTACTTTCTTAATTCCATGGAATTGAAAGAGAAAATCCTTATTCACACATTAAGGAATTTGAGGAAATTGTTGAAACATTCATCACCAATCATGTCATGGAGGACATGACACGCATGAAATTATTTCCCTTCTCCCTCAAAGACAAAGCCAAAACTTGGTTGAACTCATTAAAACCCCGATCGATAAGTTCTTGGGCACAAATGCTTTTCGAATTTTTGAACAATTTTTTTCCGATGCCCAAGACTACTACTCTTAAGAAACAAAATCAAAACTTTTCAGAAAAATCAAATGAGCAGTTTTATAAATGTTGGGATAGATACAAGGATTTGCTACACTCCATTCCACATCATGGATTCGAACAATGCCAATTGGTGAGTTTCTTCTTTGAGGGAATTACACTGGGCCATCGACAATTCATAGAAATAATGTGCAATGGAGAGTTTCTTAACAAAGATCCCGATGAAGCCCTTGATTACTTTAACACATTGGCAGAAAATGCCCAATCTTGGGATATCACGGATCCCACTGATGTTCCTAGGTCCTCTCCGGGTAGTAGTCAACCAAGTGGGGGAAGGATGTATAACTTGCGTGACCAAGAGGACTTACTTTCAAAAATCACAAAATTATCCCACAAGGTGGATAGTCTAGAGGTGAATAGGAGGCATGAGATTTCTAATGTCACAAAGGCCGAGAAATTTTGCTCTATTTGTGAGAGTGTTGAGCATTCCATCTCGGAGTGCCCAAACATTCCGGCACTCAAAGAGGTATACCATGAACAAGTGAATGCCTTCAATCAAAGTAGGCAATCATTCTCTCCACACTCCAACACATACAATCTGGGTTGGAGTAATCACCCGAACTTTAGTTGGAAGAATGATAATCCCATTCCTCATTGGTCTAGCTCATTCCCACCTCTCATTCCACCTAAGCAAAACCAACCATATTATGGTCAAGGCCCCTCGTCTAGCTCTAATACCCCCGATCCAATCAACAAGGGTTTTCACAAAACCCGCCTCAACAAGGGTTTGGTCAACAAGGACCACCTAACCTGCCCACTTACCAGCCTCCCCATAAGAGAAACTTGGAGGATGTCATGCACCAATTCATCCAAAGCCAAACCACCATCAATAATCAAACTGTCGCCGCTTTTTATGACATTCAGACTCAAATCACTAAGTTGACCAATGCTATAGGGTAATCTCAACAAGGGAAAGGGAAATTTCTCGCTCAACCCCAAGAAAATTCGAGGGATCAACATGTGATTGAATCTTCCGAGTCCACCAAGGAGAGTTGTGAGCAACTCAAAGGAGTCACCACCCTTAAGAGTGGCAAGAAAATTGATAAAACCATTTTGCCAAAAGTCTCACCCAAACCCACATTGGTAAATGAAAAAGCGACTAAGGGTAATTCCGAGGAGGGTGAAACACTTGAAAAGAAAAAGATTGTTGATTTTAATGTGTATGATTGTCCTATTCCGGCCCCTTTTCCCCAACGTTTGAAAGCATCGGCTAAACTTGCTAACTATTTGGATATTATTGAAATGTTTAAGCAGGTGAAGATCAATATTATGCTCCTTGATGCCATCAAGTAAATACCTTCGTGCGCAAAGATCTTGAAAGACTTGTGCACCGTGAAGAGAAAATTGAACATGCACAAGAAGACATTTCTTACGGAGCAAGTGAGTTCCATCTTGAGGACTAACAGACCACCCAAGTTCAAAGACCCTAGCTGCCCCACTATTGCCATAACTATCGGGAATTGCGGTGTGGAGAAAGCTTTGCTAGACTTGGGAGTAAGTGTCAACCTCCAACTCTACTCGGTGTACCAACAGTTGCAACTTGAGGAGTTGAAGCCAACCCCAATCACTCTTTGACTTGATCCGAAATGTGTACACCCAAGTGCAGGCGGTCAAGTTGTAGTAATAATCTGGTTTGAGTCCAGAGTCGAATCCTCGGGGAACTATGGTTGGTGTTCTTTGAACTAAATAGTGAGAAAGACTTGTAATTGGAAATATTATGATTTTGAAGTTGTGGGAAGTTTTGGATAGAATGTAAGATTCTTTCCAATGGGTATTTTGCTAGACAAAATATAAGATGATTAAATGTAACAAACACTCTTTGGTTCGGGAATCAGAATATGTAGTTGATTGTCCGGTGCATTATGTTTGTGCTTTATAACTCAATTAACTCCCGTGTCAACGGCAAATTAATCGGAAGATAGGAATGAAGTGCAATAATGGTGGACATTGAAAGTTTGTCATGAAGAGTTAGTTAGGGTACTTGCCTTGAATCAATGGATCTTTCCATGTAGGAGTCATCCATTTATCATAGAAAGATCCGTTGATTATACAAAGTACCTTTACTTTGCTAGGTGCATTCAATCACCCAAAAATCAAGTGGAGTATAGAACATTTAAGCATAAAGGTGATACACAAACATAATGTCCGGATTAATCTTTTACATATCTATCATCCCTTCCCAAAGAGTGAATGAGGACTACTCACCCTTCATAGCTATGGTAAAGCTAGAATGATGAATGGTACTCATCCCCAAAAGGTGTTACAAAGTAAAATGCTCAAGCACTAGAAGTGAAATGCTTTAAAGTAAAATAGCTAAACAAGGAGCCGATCTTCGACAAAGAATGAGTGAATCACGTTCCACCCTTCACGGCTTTGGTAAAGCTCTAGAAAAGTGGAAGAGTTTCACTCCTCTAAGGGGAAGAAGGAAGCTCCAACAATGGAAGTAAAAGAAAACAATACTTAAATTAAAAGAAAGCAATAAATACTTGGTGTTTAATCCACAACCAAGAGATGATAATACATAAAAGAAAACAACAACTTCTTGGTGTTTAATCCACAACCAAGATATAATAAAAACATAAAAGAAAACAATAACTTCTTGGTGTTTAATTCACAACCAAGATCTAATAAAAAGAAAACAACAACTTCTTGGTGTTTAATTCACAACCAAGATCTAATAAAAAGAAAACAACAACTTCTTGGTGTTTAATTCACAACCAAGATCTAATAAAAAGAAAACAATAACTCAAGAAAGTAAATAAAGCAATAATACTTGAAAGATGATTCAAGAAAAAGATTCAATACCTTTGGAGTGTTTTCCACTAGGAAGAAATGTTCTTTACAAGAAAAATGAAACAAGAGAAGGATGCCCATTACAAGCCCTCAAGGGGGGTATTTATAGGCATCCAAATTACAAATATCCTAAAAGATATTTATCCTAAAATATATTTAATTACAAATATCCTAAAAGATATTTATCCTAAAAGATATTTAATTACAAATATCTTAAAAGATATTTATCCTAAAAGATATTTAATTACAAATATCCTAAAATATATTTAAATATCCTAAAAGATATTTAAATACAAATATCCTAAAAGATATTTATTTACAAATATCAAGAAGATCTTGATTTACACTTTGATCTCCCTTTGTTTTGAGCTTTAATAATTTACACCCTATGCTTTGATAAGTTGCTCTCCATGCTTTGATAATTGGCTCCCGTCGTTTTGACGCATAAAAACCTGAAAAGAACAACATTCAATGCATTATCCTTAATTCACACATTAACCCTAATTAGATTTATTTTGACTATTTTAACTTTATTTAATTACACAATTGACCTTTTAATTTAATTACATTTTGCATTAATTAGGGTTAATCACACCCCCCAACCTAAACATTACTAGTCCCTAGTAATAAATAACAGCATAACAAAATCACTTTCGTAGATAACACGATTGCATTTAGCATATGCAATAAGCCGTTAAACCCCTAGGTGATTCCTAGTGGACGAGTTTTGTCTCGTGAAGGTTTTCAGTGAAGCTACCTACAAACTCCATTTGAAAAAATGTGTATATGCTTTAGCACCATGATAGTTGAGACGCCGAATTTTTTTTTTTTTTTTAGCAAAATAGAACACTTCTCTGTCATTGGTACGTAATATATGCAAAAATAAACACTTGTTATATTGGTATTTGAAATTCCCTATGTAGTTAGAATGATCATTCTAGCAACAAGAATTGTTATATAAGAAACACTCCATTTTACTACCTTCCATGGATAGCTTCGATTTCACAAACCTCTCGTAGAATGCTCTCAGCAAAAGTTCACTCCGATTATAGTGACTTAAATCTCTCACGGGGCATGTGATCAGAAGGTGACCAATCGAAAAATCACATGCACAATTAGGAAGGGAGTGAAGTTTAAGGAAACAAACTAATCATGTTTGGCATAATCTCATGAAGGAATATTGATGCAATTTAAAGAAATACTATTTACCATACCCCAATTTTGATTGACAACACACGCATGTAACAGACTTGAGATCAATTAGGGCTTTTCATAGGTTGTAGCGTGGCCAGAGGTCAGTGGCTAATGAAATGACGTCAATGATTTTCAAAAGCTATCATTTCATTCTGTAATGTAACACACTTCTTTCTAGCTTTTCGACATTTTGCCCAGAAATGATTTCTTTTTTTTTTTTTTTTTTTCATTTGTTCCCATTGATTCTCCTTGTCATCGAAAAGTAATCTCCACAGTTTTCCCCATTTCTTTGCATTTCTGTGTCATATTGATTTATAAGAATGTGCAAGAAAATTAGATAGCAATGGTGTGTCCAGTATGTTTTCTTGTGGCTTGGTAAATATTTGGGTTTATCAAAGAAGAAATCATACATTGAGGGCTCAAACATGGCTGAATAGGGAAATAATTTTGCAGAAAAAATGGCTAAGGCTCAATATCAAATCAAAGATGGCCTAAAATCCTTTCTCAAGTATGTGAACATGTATGTGTCGTATGAACATATTTCTTGAGGATATGTCAACAGATTACCTTAATTGCATCAATCAAAGCAAATTTAATGAGATTATTCAAAAATAGAGAGTGAAAGACCTTACTTGAATAAATATTAATTATCTCTCAAAAGTATGATAAGGCTCAAAACTTACCATGGTATTCTTTATCATCTCCACTGGTAATGTCAGGTTTTTCATGGAATGTCGGTTATATACCAATTCTATTTTCGAGTCTGGTCATTCTGTACCTTAAGAATAACAAATAGCAATATACATTTGACATTTAAGCATAGAGAAAATACAATTTTTCAAGGAAGTGAGTTTTTTTTTTTTTTTTTAAAGAAGAAGAAATAAAATTCAAAATTATAAACATACTCATTTATCTATGAAAATTGAAAGAAGACTAGATGCACCAATTAAACTTGAAAAACTATGGCGTCTCAGGATAAAATCCCTACCCACACTACAGGTTGGCATTTTAGGACATTCCTTACTCAGCCCACATACTCATTTATCTATGAAAATTGAAAGAAGATAAAATGCACAAATTGAACTTGGAAATTTATGGCGTCTCAGGATCAAATCCCTACCTACACTGTTAGTTGGTAGTTCGGGACGTTCCTTACTCGGCCCACATTTTTATTTTAACAACAAGACTTTGTACAAAACTATTTTACAAAAGAGTTCAGACCCTTAACCTTCATTCCAAAACACATTTTTCCACAGCTTTGTTTTTATAGTCAAAATCTAATCCGAGTCATCGCTTGGATCTATGTCATTATCAGTGACCCTTCCAACTTCTTGTCGCACATAACTTGTAAGTCCTGGACTGGCATAAGATGGCGTGTCAGGATAATCCTTACTCAGCCCATACACTATCAAGTTTAATCGATCGGTTGCACGACCCGAAATTGGTTCAGAACACTGATTATGTTTTTTCATATGAAATATCCTGCCACAATGGTAACAAGCACCCAGTCGTTTGGAACGACGACGTTTAGCAAAATTGCTTCTGCCACACAATGGTTGTTGTTGTTTCTCTCGGATCTCAATTTTTCTCACATCCCTTGTTTTTCTCATTATCACAGCATGCACATCAGATGGGAAAATGCGTAGAACTCCTAGACTAAACCAAAAAAGTTTAGGATCCATGCTTGCTAAGACTAAAGACATTCTATCTGGTTCTTTAACGTCTGCCAGTCACAAAGACAGTTGAAGCTGCATCCGATGTGATCATGAAATACAGGTACAAATACTAAAAAAAAAAAACGCAATCCAGAATAAAAATAAATTTTTTTTTTTAGATCTAAAACTAAAATTACAAATACGAAACTAGAGAAAGTATATCAAAATACAAGCGGAAGGAAGAAGATTTAGGATGAAACAAACAAATTAACGAAGAAGGAATAAACCCAGAATACAAAGGATTTAGGGGGATTATTTGGCAAATTATCAGATCTTACTGTAACAGCAATTACAGCATAGTCATTGGAGGGCATAGCAAATTCACAAGGAATTTTATAAAGACAAATAGCCATGAGAATCACAAGCTGTAGATATCAAATTTCAAATATATATATAAATGAAATTACAAACAAGAAATACTTACAACACTAGCACTAGTGGGCTAGTGGAGATAAGGTTGTAAGGTACAGATCTGTTCATCTGCCGAAACCTACAAACAAAATACAACAATTACTCAACTCAAGGAATATCTGGGTTTCTCTGGAAACTCCTCATCGTAAGTGTGAGAACACAAAGAGCACCCAAGTACAAATACAAACATATAAGACAAATTATTAAACAAAAGACTGGATCGTCGGCGTATATGGTCATGGATTTACAGGGGGTGAGTTGTTTTTACAGAGAACAGAAAGAACGACGACGAAGAAGAAGAGAAGAAAAAGAAAGAGAAGAAGATAAGGGAAAGAGAAAAGGGGGGAACCAACACCGGTGATGGTGGAAGAAAAAGAAAAAGGTGGAAGGCCTAATAAAGGCATTCCTCAGACTTTTTTTTTTTTTTTTTTTTAAAAAGTGTCGGCAGGAGTTGGCATAAGAAAAGAAAAAGAAGAAGAAAAAGAATGGGAGGCCCCCCCCCCCCTTTTTACTTTCGGCAGTGTCGGCAGGCGCAAATCATGGCAGCAGGCGCAATAATGGTGCAGGCTTGAATTTTTTTTTTTTTTATTGGTGCGCAGTGTCGGCAGAGTGGATATCCACGCAGAATATTCCCACAAATAATGCAACCCACTGAGAATATTCCCACAAATAATGCAACCTCACCCCCTAACTTGGTTCATGCATTGTCCTCAATGTAACAAAAAGATATGATAATTAATGACGCACAATAAAAAAATGAGTAGGGTAAGAGAACACATTGCCCTTGAGTTTTGACCTGGCACCGATATCTGAAAATAGGAACAACAAAACTATACAACAAAAGAAAGTGACATGCATTAAAAATAACATTAAATAAAAACAACTGTACACTATTGTAGAAGGATTTTAGCAAAAACATTCAAACGTGTTGTAACGTTCGAACGTCGAATCAAAAAAAAAATTTTTTTTTTTTTTTTACACTACATTATGCATACTAAAAGGAATCCATGTTTTCATTTTAGTCAAAAGAGTTTGTACAGAACATAAAAAAAATAAAATTAAATAAAATAAAATTAAATTTACAGACTCGGACCTTCAGCTCTCATTCCCAACCTCATTACACTTTTCCACAGAGGTCAATCCGATTCCCCCTCCGTATCTGTGTAAAATGGACAACCAGTAACTCTCCCAACTTCCTCTCTCACAAATCGGTTAAGCACAGTACCGGAATAGCATGGCGTATCAGGGTAATCCTTACTCAACCCATTCACTATCCAGTTTAATCGATCGGTTGCGCGACCGGAAATTGGTTCAGAACATTTGTTGTATCTTTTCTCATGAAAGTATCTGCCACACTGTTTACAGGCACCAAGTCGTGTAGCACGACGACGTTTAGAATAACTGCTTCGGCCACAGAGGGGTTTCGCTTGTTTTTCTTTGATTTCAGCCTTCCTTACTAATCTTGCTTTTCTCATGATCATGGTATGTACATCAGATGGAAAAGTACGTAGGACTCCTAGACTAAACCAAAAAAGATTTACATCCATGATTGCTACTTTATAACCCACTATCTGGTTCTTTTACGTCTTCCAGTCACAAAGACGATCAAAACTGACCCACAGATATTATCATTAATACAAGGTACATAATCTGAACAGATACAACAATAAAAACAAAAAAATTTACAGAAAATTTTACGGGTTCAACCTGCGCAGATCAACTACTGTAAACTGCAGATCAACTACTGTAAACTGTAGATCTCACCCCCCAACCTAGACTGAACATTGTCCCCAATGTTTCGAGTTTTTCGGTTTGTAGAGCTTGAATACGCAGTTAACTGTGGAGATCTGTTTAATCTCCGATGACCTATACCAAAAAAAAACAGAGATTAAGCATCTTTGGGGTGGTCTGGGTTTTCATTGGGACAAAAACCCTTGATCATCAGTGCGGCCCGAAGAAGAACATCCATAAGTAAATAATACAAACAAATGTAGATCATGAGAAGGAGGATAGGGTCATCGAAAAATGCAGACATGGTACTGTTATGGGTTGGATCGTGGTACAGAAGACCAGATGCAGTGGAGAAGAAGAAGAAAAAGAAGAAGAAAAAGAAAAGAAAAGAGTAAAGGCGGTGGGGAAAAGAAAAAAGAAAAAAAAACGATGGGGGCCTTATAAAGGCAGTCCATCGTGTCGGGTGTCTGATTGACTCGACCCTTTTTTGTGTCGGCAAGCGTAATCTCCGGAGTGATTTCCGGAGATACTTTCTGGATCCATTAAAAAAATGGTCTCCACATTTTGGACAAAATTCTCCACAAAGGGTTTTAATCGCTGACCATTGACGGTAAAAATGTTACCGTTTGATGGGTTCTCCACTTCCACTGCCCCATGTTCAAATACCTTTTTAACAATGTATGGTCCAGTCCATCTTGATTTCAACTTACTAGGAAATAGGCGAAGTCTCGAATTGAAAAGTAGAACCTTTTGATCAGGTTCAAAAGATTTTCGCACTATGTTCTTGTCATGAAAAATTTTCATCCTGGTTTTTGCAATCTTAGCATTTTCATATGCTTCATTTCTCAATTCCTCCAACTCATTAATCTGAAGCTTCTGTGACAGTCCAGCCTTGTCTAAGTCAAAATTCATTGCTTTAATAGCCCAGTATGCCCTATGTTCCAATTCCACAGGCAAGTGACATGGCTTTCCATAGACTAATCGATAGGGAGACATGCCCAAAATTGTTTTAAAAGCAGTTCGGTATGCCCATAGCGCATCAGTTAGTCTTAATGACCAATCTTTGCGATCTGGGTTCACCGTTTTTTCCAAAATTAATTTGATCTCCCGATTAGCTAACTCAGCTTGTCCACTGGTCTGTGGATGATAAGGGGTTGCAATTTTGTGAAAAATCAAGTATTTTTTCATTAAATTCCAGAAGGGACGATTGCAAAAATGAGAACCCCCATCACTTATAATGGATTTTGGAATTCCAAACCGAGATAAAATATTTTTTTTTAAAAACTTGATCACTGTTTGATGATCATTATTTCGGCATGGAATTGCTTCAACCCATTTGGATACATAGTCTACGGCTACTAAAATGTATAGATAGCCAAAGGAGGGGGGAAATGGTCCCATAAAATCGATACCCCAACAGTCAAAAATTTCGATCACCAAAATTGGGTTTAAGGGCATCATGTTTCTTTTTGAAATGTTTCCCAACCTTTGACATCTATCGCAAGTTACGCAAAAAGCATGGACATCTTGGAAAAGTGTGGGCCAGTAAAATCCACACTGCAAGATTTTTGCAGCGGTTTTTCGAGATGAAAAATGACCACCGCATGCTTCTGAATGACAAAATGTTATTACCTGTCTACTTTCCTGAGCGGGGATGCAACGTCTTATGATCTGATCCTTACAGTACTTGAATACGTAGGGATCTTCCCAAAAGAAATTGCGGACCTCCCTCAGAAACTTCTTTTTGTCCATGGGAGTGAAAAATGGAGGAAGTGTTCCGGTAGCAAGGAAATTAGCAATATCAGCGTACCATGGGGTCTCATCAATCCTGAATAGTTGTTCATCAGGGAATTTTTCATTAATTGGCAGTCCATCCTCATGAAATTCATAAGTTAATCTCGACAGATGATCTGCCACCACATTTTCCACACCCTTTTTGTCCTTAATGACTAAGTCAAATTCTTGGAGCAAAAGGATCCATCTCAAGAGTCTTGGTTTGGCATCTTTTTTTGTAAGCAAAAATTTCAGTGCTGCATGGTCAGTAAATACAGTAACAGAAGAACCAACAAGATAAGATCGAAATTTTTCCAATGTAAATACTACAGCAAGTAATTCCTTTTCAGTTGTTGAGTAATTCATTTGGGCATCATTTAAAGTTTTACTTGCATAGTAAATCACATGTGGCTTCTTATCTTTTCTTTGTCCCAAAACAGCACCTACAGCATAGTCACTAGCATCACACATCAATTCAAAGGGTAGAGTCCAGTCAGGAGGTTGCATTATTGGGGCAGAAATTAACATGCCTTTGAGTTTGTCAAAGGATTTTTGGCACGCTTCATTCCAGTCGAAAATGACGTCCTGACTCAAAAGATGACACATAGGTTTTGCTATGGTGCTGAAGTCTTTTATGAACCTTCTGTAGAATCCTGCATGACCTAAGAATGATCGAACATCCTTCACAACCCTAGGAGCAGGAAGATTTCTTATCAAATCAATTTTTGCTTTATCAACTTTCATGCCTTCAGACGACACAATGTGACCCAAGATAATGCCTTGATTCACCATGAAATGACATTTCTCCCAGTTAAGCACCAGATTTGCCTCTTTGCATCTCATCAAAACTTTTTCTAGGTTAGCTAGACACAAATCAAATGAGTCATCGTATACCGAGAAATCATCCATGAAGATTTCCAAAAAATTTTCGACCATGTCACTGAACAAACTCAGCATACATCTTTGAAATGTTACAGGAGCGTTACAAAGTCCGAATGGCATCCTTTTGAATGCAAAGGTGCCAAATGGACATGTGAATGTGGTCTTTTCTTGGTCATTCAGAGCTATCTCAATTTGATTGTATCCGGAATACCCATCCAGGAAACAGTAAAATTCATGGCCTGCTATTCTCTCGAGGACTTGGTCAAGGAAGGGAAGAGGAAAATGGTCTTTTCTAGTCACCAGATTGAGTTTTCGATAGTCAATGCACATTCGCCATCCTGTGACGACTCGTGTTGGCACGAGTTCATTTGCATCATTTTTGATTACTGTGACTCCAGATTTCTTTGGTACAACTTGGGTTGGACTAACCCATTTGCTATCGGAGATAGGAAAAATTATCCCTGCATCCAGGAGTTTGAGCACTTCCAGTCTCACAACCTCTTTCATGTGAGGATTCAATCGTCGCTGCATTTGACGAGAGGGTTTTGAGTCCTCTTCAAGGTATATGGCATGATTACAAATTAACGGGCTAATACCTTTCAAATCAGCGATGGTCCACCCAATGGTGTTTTTGTGACTTTTAAGAACTTCAATTAATTGAGCTTCTTGCAAGTCTGTGATTTTTGAAGAAATTACCACTGGGTAAGATTTATCCTCACCTAAAAATGCATACTTGAGATCAGATGGGAGCGGTTTCAGTTCAGGCTTTGGTGGCCTGTCACTTGAAGATAGTGGTTTTGTACCACTTGATGAAATTTCTTCAAATTTAGGAGCCCATGTCCCCACATTGAAGGTAGGGCACTCAATGGAGTTTTGTTCCAGAGAGTCAGATGAGTCAGATTTTGACAAAGTTGATTCACTAAGATCCTCACAGAATGAGTCATTCAGATGTGCTTGTATCAATGACTCAATGAAATTTATTTCTCCTACCTCCTCGTACTCTCTTGGGTGTTTTGCAATGTCAAAGACGTTCATTTCGAGAGTCATATCCCCAAAAGTCAATTTCATAATACCATTCCTGCAATTGATTAGTGCATTGGAGGTTGCTAGAAAAGGTCGACCAAGAATGACAGGAATTGGAGTTTCTGAATGAACTTCTGGATGAGTATCTAGAACAATGAAGTCTACAAGGAAGACAAAATTATCCACTTGGACAAGTACATCTTCAACAATACCCCTAGGAATTTTTACAGATCTATCTGCCAATTGGAGTGTGGTGCAAGTGGGTTTCAGTTCACCTAAACCCAACTGCTGGTAGACAGAGAAAGGAAGCAAGTTGACACTAGCTCCAAGGTCTAACAATGCTTGCTCAATTTTGAAATTTCCAATAACACATGACACAGTGGGGCACCCTGGATCTTCGCACTTTGGAGGGATTTTGTGTTGAAGTAGGGCACTGGCTTGCTCTGTGAGGAAGGCTCTTTTTTGAACATTTTGGCTTCTTTTGACTGTGCACAAGTCTTTTAGAAACTTGGCATAAGCTGGAACCTGTTGGATTGCATCCAGAAGTGGAATGTTGATTTTTACTTGCTTGAAAAGCTCGTAAATTTCAGACTGATTGTTTGCTTTCTGTATGCTCTTGAGTCTATGAGGGAAAGGAGCAGGAATAGAACACGAGGGTTCTTCTTCCCTTGATGGCTCTGGTTCTTGTTCAATCATGGGATCACAGTCATTTTTTGTTGCAAGTTCTGGCTCACTTAATGGGTTGGCTGGAATTGAGTCTGGTTTTGGGTCTGGAATTAGCATGTTTCTGATGGACTTGTCAATCTTTTTGCCACTTCTCAATGTGGTGACAGTTTTGGCTTGGTCTTGTGGAGTTTTCATATTTGATGGATTTCCCACCTGAAATTGGCCTTGTGGAGGCTTTGGTTGGGCAGGAAATTTTCCCTTCTCATGTGTGCTCATGGACTGGGTCAGCTTTTGAATGTGGCCTTTGAGATCCTCAAAAGATTGTGTGGTCTGGGCCTTGAAATCAATAAAAGCCTGAGTAGAACTATTGTTATAGCTCATTTGGGTTTGCATGAATTGATTCAATGTATCTTCAAGGCTCCTTTTGTGTGGTGGTTGATATGGAGGATATTGTGGAGGTACTTGAGGTGGATGTGGTGGCCCTTGTTGATGAGGATATTGTGGAGGTCCTTGAGGTGGTTGTTGTGGACCTTGTTGCTGATTCATGGGGGTTGGTTGTGTGTTTCTCCAACTGAAATTTGGGTGGTTCCGCCACCCTGGATTGTATGTTTCAGAGTATGGGTTGGAGTAAGGCTTGTTGAAATTGGAAATGGCATTTGTTTGTTCCAACAAAACTTCTTTGAATGCCGGTATGGTCGGGCATTCCCCAGTAGGATGCCCTGTTAGCGCACAAATCCCACACACTTGTTCTGTGGGAGGGACAACATCAACTTGATGGACCTTTTTCATCTCTAAAGCTTCAAGCTTTCGAGACAAAGTGGACATTTGTGCTCTAAGATCATCATCTTCTCTCAAGACATACTTACCCCCTTGGAAAGTAGGTGGTTTGACTTCTACAGTGGTAGGAGATGCTGAGTCCCACATTTGAGAACTGTCAGATATGGTATCAAAAAAATTGAATGCCTCCTCCGGACTTTTTCCCATGAACTCTCCTTGAGCCATCATTTCGACAAACTGTCGTAACCTAGTGGGCAAGGAATCATAGAAAAAACCTGCCAAAGTCCAATTTTCAAAAGCATGGTGTGGACAAGATTGGAGAAGATCTTTGAATCTCTCCCAGCTTTGATAAAAAGTTTCCCCTTCTTTGACCGAAAAATTCATGATTTGTCTTTTGAGTGTATTAGTGCGGTGCAGAGGAAAGAATTTTCTGAAAAATTCATTCTGTAGAGCCTGCCAATTAGGGATTGAAAGAGATTTTAAAGAATGTAACCATTGTTTGGCTTTATCCCTCAAAGAGAAAGAAAAAACTTTTTCATTTTTGTCAATTCAGAATTGTCTTGAAATGTTCCACACACTTCTTCGAAGTCTTTGATATGCAGATACGGATTTTCTGCATCCAATCCATGAAACACGGGCAATAACTGCACTGTCCCCGGCTTTACAGTAAAGAGGGGAGCATTTTCAGGAAAAATAAAACAAGAGGGGACACTATTCCTTGTGGGATGTAAGTAATCTCGCAATGTTCGAATGTTGGGTACTTCCCCCTCTCTCACATGATCTTCACCCTGCCTATCAATATTTGCCATATTGAAGTTACAAGAGTCGGCTTCTGATTTGGGTGAAGGTGGTTCAAGTTGATTTACAGACCCAGAAGATTCAGCAGGCAAATTTGGA
Organism: Ilex aquifolium; assembly: GCA_951799425.1. Lineage (NCBI taxonomy): Eukaryota > Viridiplantae > Streptophyta > Magnoliopsida > Aquifoliales > Aquifoliaceae > Ilex > Ilex aquifolium. The sequence continues at coordinate 28,302,738 of OX637395.1, read as the reverse complement.
TAGAGGCGATTGGTGTCAGTCATAAAAAAAAAAAAAAAAAAAAAATTATTCACAATAAGGCAAAAATATAAACAAAAAGAGAGGTTTTTTTTTTTTTTTTTTTTTTTTCACTTTTTTCTAAAAAAAACACCTTTTATGATTCCCCGGCAACGGCGCCAAAAACTTGACTTGATCCGAAATGTGTACACCCAAGTGCAGGCGGTCAAGTTGTAGTAATAATCTGGTTTGAGTCCAGAGTCGAATCCTCAGGGAACTATGGTTGGTGTTCTTTGAAGTAAATAGTGAGAAAGACTTGTAATTGGAAATATTATGATTTTGAAGTTGTGGGAAGTTTTGGATAGAATGTAAGATTCTTTCCAATGGGTATTTTGCTAGACAAAATATAAGATGATTAAATGTAACAAACACTCTTTGGTTCGGGAATCAGAATATGTAGTTGATTGTCCGGTGCATTATGTTTGTGCTTTATAACTCAATTAACTCCCGTGTCAACGGCAAATTAATCGGAAGATAGGAATGAAGTGCAATAATGGTGGACATTGAAAGTTTGTCATGAAGAGTTAGTTAGGGTACTTGCCTTGAATCAATGGATCTTTCCATGTAGGAGTCATCCATTTATCATAGAAAGATCCGTTGATTATACAAAGTACCTTTACTTTGCTAGGTGCATTCAATCACCCAAAAATCAAGTGGAGTATAGAACATTTAAGCATAAAGGTGATACACAAACATAATGTCCGGATTAATCTTTTACATATCTATCATCCCTTCCCAAAGAGTGAATGAGGACTACTCACCCTTCATAGCTATGGTAAAGCTAGAATGATGAATGGTACTCATCCCCAAAAGGTGTTACAAAGTAAAATGCTCAAGCACTAGAAGTGAAATGCTTTAAAGTAAAATAGCTAAACAAGGAGCCGATCTTCGACAAAGAATGAGTGAATCACGTTCCACCCTTCACGGCTTTGGTAAAGCTCTAGAAAAGTGGAAGAGTTTCACTCCTCTAAGGGGAAGAAGGAAGCTCCAACAATGAAAGTAAAAGAAAACAATACTTAAATTAAAAGAAAGCAATAAATACTTGGTGTTTAATCCACAACCAAGAGATGATAATACATAAAAGAAAACAACAACTTCTTGGTGTTTAATCCACAACCAAGATATAATAAAAACATAAAAGAAAACAATAACTTCTTGGTGTTTAATTCACAACCAAGATCTAATAAAAAGAAAACAACAACTTCTTGGTGTTTAATTCACAACCAAGATCTAATAAAAAGAAAACAACAACTTCTTGGTGTTTAATTCACAACCAAGATCTAATAAAAAGAAAACAATAACTCAAGAAAGTAAATAAAGCAATAATACTTGAAAGATGATTCAAGAAAAAGATTCAAGACCTTTGGAGTGTTTTCCACTAGGAAGAAATGTTCTTTACAAGAAAAATGAAACAAGAGAAGGATGCCCATTACAAGCCCCCAAGGGGGGTATTTATAGGCATCCAAATTACAAATATCCTAAAAGATATTTATCCTAAAATATATTTAATTACAAATATCCTAAAAGATATTTATCCTAAAAGATATTTAATTACAAATATCTTAAAAGATATTTATCCTAAAAGATATTTAATTACAAATATCCTAAAATATATTTAAATATCCTAAAAGATATTTAAATACAAATATCCTAAAAGATATTTATTTACAAATATCAAGAAGATCTTGATTTACACTTTGATCTCCCTTTGTTTTGAGCTTTAATAATTTACACCCTATGCTTTGATAAGTTGCTCTCCATGCTTTGATAATTGGCTCCCGTCGTTTTGACGCATAAAAACCTGAAAAGAACAACATTCAATGCATTATCCTTAATTCACACATTAACCCTAATTAGATTTATTTTGACTATTTTAACTTTATTTAATTACACAATTGACCTTTTAATTTAATTACATTTTGCATTAATTAGGGTTAATCACTCTTCAATTGGTGGATAGAAGCATAAGAACACCAAGGGGAGTATTTGAGGATGTTTTAGTCCAAGTGGACAATTTTTATTTTTCCGTTGACTTTATTGTGCTTGATACTCACCACGTTGGTAATCCTAGTTCACAAATTCCTGTCATATTAGGTAGGAATTTCCTTGCTAAATCTAATGCTGTGATAAATTGCAGGAATGGATTAATGAAGCTTGCCTTTGGGAATATGACGATGGATCTCAACGTGTTTAACTTGTGCAAGCAACCGGGTGATGATGAGTAAGTCCATGAGGTCAACCGGATTGACACCTTGTTGGAGGACCATTTGGAGTTACTTAACAATATTAAGTTGGAGGAGGAAGAGTTTATTGAAGAGGAGGAGCCGAAAAGTGTACAAGGCGTAGGAAGTTGGGTCCCAACATTTGAGAAACTTCCACCACAAGAGAAGAAAATATTTCCATCAACCGTGCAAACACCAATCTTGGAGTTGAAGCCATTACCATCCAACCTCAAGTATGCATTCCTAGGAGAGCACAAGACATTTTTGGTGGTGATAAGCTCTTCTTTGGAGCCAAGGCAAGAGGAGGAGTTGTTGCAAGTATTGAGGAGGCAAAAAGGAGCCATCGGGTGGACCATAGCCAACATCAAGGGGATTAGCCCCCTCATTTGCACTCACCGAATTTATTTGAAAGAAGACACAAAACCGTCCTGACAACCACAAAGGAGACTAAATCCCATTATGAAAGACGTGGTGAGAGATGAAGTGCTTAAACTATTTGACGTGGGCATTATCTTTGCAATTGCCGATAGTAAGTGGGTTAGCCCCATACAAGTCGTACCAAAGAAGTTGGGATTCACTGTGGTAGAAAATGAGGATAATGAGTTGATTCCAATAAGGGTGGTCACCGGTTGGAGGGTTTGCATTGATTATCGGAAGCTCAACTCATACACAAGAAAAGATCATTTCCCCTTGCCATTCCTCGATTAAGTGTTGGAGAGGGTAGCCAGTCATCTATTCTACTATTTCTTGGATGGCTACTCCGGCTACAATCAAATAGAGATTTCATTGGAGGACCAAGAAAAGACCACCTTCATATACCCCTTTGGTACTTTTGCCTACTGCCGCATGCCATTTGGGTTGTGCAATGCCCCGGGAACTTTTTAGAGATGCATGATGGGGATCTTTAGCGATATGGTGGAGAAGATTGTGGAGGTATTCATGGATGACTTCTCAGTGTTTGGGGACTCATTCAATGGTTGCTTGGAGAATTTGGAGAGGGTGCTAGAAAGATGTAAAGAGAAGAACTTGGTGCTAAATTGGGAGAAGCGCCACTTCATGGTGACACAAGGGATAGTGTTTGGGCACATCGTGTCCACAAAGGGGATTGAAGTAGACAAATCCAAGGTGGAATCAATTTCCAACCTCCCCACTGCAAAGGTCGTCAAGGATATCAGGTCGTTTTTTGGCCATGCCGATTTTTATCATAGATTCATAAAAGATTTTAGTGCATTGACAAGACCCTTGACTAATTTTCTTGCAAAAGATGTTCCCTTTGTGTTGTCGGATGATTGTGAGGCATCTTTTAAAAAACTCAAAAGCATACTCACTTCACCTCCAATCATGCGGCCACCCAAGTGGGAATTACCATTTAAGCTTATGTGCGACGCGAGTGATTACGCGGTCGGAGCAGTGCTGGGTCAAAAGGAAGAAAAAAGGCCTTATGTAATATACTATGCTAGCAAAACTCTGAATGAAGGACAAATGAATTACACTACCATTGAAAAAGAGTTGCTAGCTGTAGTATTTGCATTAGACAAGTTTAGGTCATACATCATTAGCTCGCCTATTGTAGTTTACATTGATCACTCTGCTTTGAAGTATTTGTTATCTAAGCAAGACGCAAAATCGAGACTCATTAGGTGGATCCCCCTCCTTCAAGAATTCAACTTGATCATCAAAGACAAGAAAAGAGTCGAGAATGTGGTGGCGGACCACTTGTCACGGCTTGTCGTCCAAGACGCCGAAGAGCACATCCCTATCCCTGATTTCATTCCTGATGAGCATTTGTTTTCCATTCATTCTGTTTGTCCTTGGTATGCTGATATATGCAATTTTCTTGCCAGAGGACAAATCCCACCGCATTGGAGCCCAGAGGAGAAACGACGATTCATGGCGAATGTGAAGTACTTTTACTTCGACAACCTGTATCTGTTCAAATATTGCCCCTATCAAGTCATGCGGAGGTGCATACCTGAAGATGAACAACGGGACGTCCTTTCTTTCTGCCATTCCGAGGCGTGCGGTGGACACTTCTCACTACAAGAAAATTACTTTTTAGCGGCAAATAAATTTTGTCGCTAAAAGTGAATAATTCGTCGCTAAACGTTTTCTCCGATGAAAAAGATTGGTCACCAATTTGTCACGGTAGGCTCGTCACTAAAAGTTTTTGGCGACCAACTAAAGTATTGTCGCTAAAGTAGATTATTAGCGACAAAAAATTAGTCACTTAAAAAATCATCTGATTGTCGCAAAAAAACCTTCATCGCTGAAAGAAATTTTATTATGGTCACATTTTCTCTCTTTGGCGACGACATAGTATTTGTCGTTGAAAATCAAGGTACGTCTTTTGCGACCAACATATTTTCGTCGCCAAACAATAAATGAATACTTTCACTCTCAAATAATAGACGACAAAATTTATTTGCTGGCAAAAAGTAAGAGACTTTTAGCGACCAAATTTTACTCATCGCTAAACAAAATTATTTCTACAGAGTGACATTTTGTGATTAATTTTGTCCCTGTAACAAATCAAAATATATTTGCTGTTGTGCTTCAATCATTGAAGATCATTAAAAAATAAGTAATCCATAAAACAAAAACACATAATTTCCAAAAAATTTATAAAAAATCCATATAAAAATATTCATACAAGAATTCATACTAAAAAATCCGTACAGAATCTCATACAAAAATTCCATACCAAAATATCCATGTAAAAACCCAAAGTGAAAAAATTTAAATGCCACAATATCTAGATGTCACAAGAACTCAAAACAACTTAGATCATAAAGGAAGGGATCTCATCGCCAAAACCAACTACAAGTAATTCATTGTCAATCTGCATCAAAGACAACAAAAGTGCATTAGCACAACTGAAAATTATTTATTTGAATAAACAACAAATTAAACATATATTTAGAATTTAAAATGCTTACCAAGTTGAGGTCGTCTCACTAGTCTCGCCATTTCCCCCACCACGTTGCATTGTTAACTTCACCGCTGTCATTTGTTGTAGCATCATCTCTTTCATCTTTTGCATCTGCTCGAGTTTTGTCTTAGTCTCATCCAACTCTCTTTGTCGGGTTTCATTTTCACCTTGAAGGGTCGCAACAACTGCCTCCAAACTTTTTACCTTCTGCTCATGTGCAATAGTCTTGGCAACCTTTATCGAAGAAGAAGACATCATGTCAACCCCATAACCCCTCTTATAGCCAGACCTTGCACCAAGGACAGTGCATGCAATCTCCTCTTGAGACAACGGGGATGCACCATCCTCTGTGGGTTGATCCTTTAACTCTTTCATCCATTCCTGAAATTTTTAAGAAGTTATAACCCAACAACAAAACCTATGAATTTTGAAAATGAAAATATAGAGGCAATTGATATTCTTACATTTCGAGACTCTGCTTCTGGTGAGATCCATTTCCCTGACTTCTTGCTGATGTGGGTTTTGTGAAAGAAGTACACGATATGAGGCGGCTCGTGTGTCTCAGGGTTCGACTGTTTTCAGAAATTCACATGAAACTATATACTTTCAATATTTTAAACAAATAAAAGACAAACAATTTTAAGTTAAAAAATTATAATCATATCATGCATCGCGGAAATAAAGGACTTGGAACCCATAGTGTGATTGTAAGGCAACTTAGCACGATTATTAGAATTTGTCTTTGATCATTGCTACAAAAAAAGAAAAAAAAAATGTGTTGGAACAACAAATTACTAGTAATGTTGCATTAAAAACCATCAACATCACTAAAATATATATTAGTTTACCCTGAATTTTATATCCTTGTAGACATGGTCTATTATGTAAATCCAATCATCCTGACTAACTTCTCGATAAGGCTAACTTTTCGGGTCCACCCCAGACTCCACCAATCTAATATAGTACTTGTGCATTCTACAACGGTAGTGACTATACAACTTAGCAAACTTTTTGTCAATGAATTCCGCAACATGATCAAATTCACCATACCCCACAACGTTAAACTTAGTCTGCACAAAAAAAGTAGTACATCATTTCAAGAATAAATAAATATATATGTTAACAACAAACATAAAGAAAATATTTAATTACCAAGAGTCGTGCAATGATAGGGGCTTGTTCTTCAATAGACAACTCGTGCCATTGGGTCACATCTCTAATTGGGACGAAACCCCTAGCTAGGGTTCGAATCTCTGTAATGAAACGTTGTCCATTTTCACCAATAGGAACACCCACACTTGCGAGGATCTCAACACGTAATGTTCCATGTGTTGCTAACAACTTCTCTATAGCCTTTCCTTGAGTGGGGCCTCGCCCTCGTCTCGAAGTCGACCTTGCCAACAACAAAATAAAATAGAATAATGTAAAATAATTTAGATTTAACGTAAGCAAATAAAATCATACCGTTGTTGCTATCCACAGTATGTGGACTAGGCATAGTCGATATCGGTGATGCAATCGTCCCACCAGATTGTACATCCGAACGTGTAGGGGTAGATAAGGCTATAGGTTTACATTTTGGAGGCATATGTGTGTCCTGAAATATTAAGATTTTCAGGTAACTATGCAAATATTCAATCATAAATAAATGAAAGTGAAAAACAATAAATAATCATACCATCACCTAGATCAACATCAGATTCAGAAAAGCTGTTTATATCTTCTTCAAAATCACTATACTCTAATAGTGTCTCATCATCGTCATCGCAAATGAAATCATCTTCGATATCCTTATCTTGTCTGTTTCCAGATGTCATAACCCTTTTACTTGAAATAAGAATAGGATCAAGCTCGATCCTATGAAGTGGGTAGGTATCACGATCTTCAACAACTATAGGAACATCCTCAGTGGTTTCATCTTGTTGAAACACATCACCTAAATTAGCAAGTTCATCATCATCTACTTCTAAGTTAGGTAACTCTGGTATATCCCATATGCCTCGATGTTGGACCCGTTGAACTACTTGCCAATGTGGACCATACTTGGTATCATTAACATAGAAGACCTGTTGCACTTGACTAGGTAGGATAAAGGGATCATCTTTGTACCCACGACCTCTGACATCAATACTTGTGAAATGTGCATCAATATGCATTGTTTTTCCCTTAGCAAGATTGAACCATTCACATTGGAACAAAACAATACGATATCCAAAAATATAGCTAATTTCCTATACTTTACATAAATAACCATAGAAGTCGATTGTTTCTCCCTCATGATCCCCTTCAACAACCAATCCACTATTTTGGGTTTTACGACGATTGTCGCGATCTTTAGTGTGAAATCGGATTCCATTGCATATGCAACCTGAGTACATTCTAACCATAAAATCAGGACCATTTGCTAATGACCATAATTCATCAGTAGCTTCAGTTGACCCTTCAGATCACAATTGATTGATCTACAAAGGGACCATAACGAAAATAATATTATCATTTTTTCATTAAAACAGACAATAGACAATGCTTAGTATTTCATAAAATATTTCTTACTCGTTTTTCGAACCACCTGGGAAATTCTTGTTGATGTATTCTATGAACGTCTTGTTTATTTTGCTCTCGCAATAGATTTTTGTGCTCTCTACTTACAAAAAAAAATGTGATTGTATGTATTAAATAATAGACAACATTTAAAAAAAAACTTTGAAAATCATGAATTCATATATGTAAAAGTAAACTTACTCCAGATACGAATCTATCTCGGGGCTGTTATGTAAGACGAACCACTGAGCCATATCACGCTCCTTCTGCGACACCTCAGTTGCATTTGTTATTGGTCCAATGGGACGGACATTTTGTGAGAACACCATCAACCCTGGACTACTTTCACCGCCATCTTTATTTTGTTCCACACGATTAAATACAGTTTCCATCCCATTTAGATATAGTGAGCAAAAAGTCAAATGCTCATTTACAATATAAGCTTCCGCAATCGAACCTTCAGGATGAGCTCGATTGCCAACATACTTCTTCAAAGTGCCAAGGTACCTTTATACAACACAAGTACAATAAGATTTAAGTCAACAATACTTGTATTGATATCAAATGGATGATTACCTTTCAATCGGGTACATCCACCGATAATGAACTGGTCCAGCAAGGATTGCCTCCCGAGGTAAGTGCACAGCTAAATGGACCATAACATCAAAGAATGTTGGTGGGAAAATCTTTTCCAACTTGCAAAGTATTAAAGCAATTCGATCATGTGATGTCTTCAAGTCTGTAATCCTCAATGTTTTTGAACAAAGTTGTTGAAAAAAATTACCTAACTCAAATAAAGCAGTATATATTTATTTGTCAAGATACCAACGTATTCCAATTGGAATGAGCCGTTGTAAGAGAACATGACAATCATGAATTTTCAAACCCGATACTTTTCCATCCTTAGTACTTATAGATCTCGAGATATTAGCTACATAACCATCATGATACTTAACAGACTTTAGGAACTCACAAAAGCCATGTCTCTCCTTTGGGGACTATGTGTACCACGTGGGGGGTTTCATATAAGAATCACCTCGCTTTTGAAGGTGCAACTCTTTCCTTATATTCAAATCCTCCAAATCTAAACGAGCCTTTTCAGTATCCTTATTCTTTCCATCTATACTAAGCAATGTTCCAAGAATGTTGTCACATATATTTTTCTCTATATGCATGACATCAAGGTTATGTCTGAGGTTTAGTTTTGCTCAGTAGGGTAGCTCAAAGAAAATGCTTTTCTTTGTCCAATAAATTTCCTCGGATGTGCGCTTTCTTTTCCTATTGCTCGGATGCTTCCCAAACTTTACATTTGTCAATGATTGCAGTTGTTCCAAAATCTCATCCCTAGATAGTTCTAATGGTCTCGACCGCTTCTCATACTTACCGTCAAACAACTTACTTCGACGCCAAGCATGCTCTTGAGGCAAGTAACGACGATGTCCCATGTAACATATTTTACTTCTCAATGGCTGGGATGATGTATCATAGTTACAAACTGGGCATGCCATATAACCTTTTGTACTCCACCCAGACATGTAACCATATGCAGGAAAATCATTAATAGTCCACATAACAGCTGCACGCATTCGAAAAGTCTCTTTGCTACATGCATCATAAGTTACTACCCAACTTTTCATAGTTCTTTTAACTCATCGATTAACGGTCGCATATAGACATCAATATCTTTCCCAGGTGATTGTGGACCGGGAATAAGCAATGACATCATGAAGTAAGGATCTTTCATACATTTCCATGGAGGCAAATTGTAAGACATAAGTATGACTGGCCACGCGCTATATGCATTGCTCATGTTTCCAAAAGGGTTGAAAGCATCAGTGGCTAACCCTAATCTAACATTACGTGGATCTTGAGCGAAGGCAGGATATTTTAAATCAAATTCTCGCCATTCTATAGCATTAGCAGGATGCCTTGACCCATTCTCATCATCCACACACTTATCCTTGTGCCATTTCATATCTGTTGTAGTCTTTCTTGACATGTATAGCCTCTGTAACCTTGGTTTCAATGGAAAATAACGCAAAATCTTATGAGGAATCTTCTTACCTTTGCCATCATTGATCTTGTATCTAGACTCCCCACATTCTGGACAATTTTCTCGATTTTCATTCTCTTTCCAAAATAGTGCGCAATCATACTTACATGCACGAATGGGAACATATCCCAATTCCAAAGCTCGTAAGAACTTCTTAGCATCATAAATAGATTTTGCAAGTATGTTACCTTTTGGTAAAAGAACTTTCAATATCTCCAACAACATGTCGAATGACTTATTGCTCCACTTGTTCAACACCTTCACATGAAGTAATTTTACGACCGTCGATAGCAGAGTAAATTCAGTGCAGCCCGGATACACCTCACGTTGAGCATCCTGTACTAATTTTTCAAAATTCTCCACATCCTCTCTATCACCACAATCACCAGTTTCCCCAAAATCCGATTCCCCCCAAACAGTATCCATGAAAGTCCCCATGCCCACGTCTTCTAACATATCAGGTAATTCATCATGATCATCGGACTCAGTGTTTTTCATGTCATCTTGGACGATTTCGCCAAGGTTATTATCCCCATTGTATATGTTCGAAGGCACAGGTTCCCCGTGGTGTACCCACACCGTGTAAGAAGCCATAATCCCTTTCCAACACAAATGAGTTTCCACAATCTCTTCAGTATGCCATTCGAGATTCATACAATTCTTACACGGACACCGAATTTTTCCATTTCTTCCCGTTCATGGCATTGCAAATCTAATAAACGACTTCATCCTATGAATGTATTGCTTACTCAATCTTTTCCTAATTGTCATCCAACTCTTATCCATTTCAATGTACCTATGAATATTATATGCATGATTAAATACATTATATATACTAGCATATATGCATGATGGCAGGTTGCAACTACACCTTTTGGTTAACTTTAAATGCAATCCATTACCCGAGATCTAAAAAAACTTACCCAACAAAACCTATGAGTTTGTTAAAGGAAGCAACCATTCTTTTGGTGTCCTTTTTTTGTAATTTGAAATCCTTAATTTCTATTGCAACAAACTTGGGGACCTAATCTAGAAACCTAATCAATTATAAAAGGGGTGTCAACTCTGACCTGTTAATACGAACCTAAATTATTAAATACGTATAATAAATAGTCTAAATTAATATTTAATACTCATAACACACTAAATAAATTTTTTTTCATGGGTCTTGACATGAACACAACTCGAATAACAATGACATGACATAAATAACACGACATTCACAAGATATATATAAGTGCCTAATTGTCAAGTATACAATCACAAGATATATAATAAGTGTCTAATTTTATTTTTTTGGGTTCTAATCACACTAACATCTTCCTAATTAGTAATAGGCGTGCAACAGTAAAAAATCATAAACTATTCGTACAAATCAAACTAGCAGTTAGAACTCATGCCAAAGAAGAATAAAAATCTAAATTATTTCAAGAAGAAAAATTATGATCGCAAGAAGAAGAATATATGCCCAATTCTTTTGTGTTAAAATCACATGGATCACAAAAGAAAAAATTTGTTGTAATTAAATTTAGGGCATTAGTGTATATATATATATATAGCATTAATTTATTGTTTATGTATGAGTGTGTGAGAGAGGGGCCCATACCTTTGACCACTTGCAAATTCTTGGAGAATGGCGGCTAGAAGAAGAAAACAAAGAAATCTTTAATTTATTATATGTGTGCACATATATATATATATATATGTAGAGAGAGAGAGAGAGAGAGCATACCTTTTGGATTACTTGCACATTAACCTAATGGAAGACCAGCGGCTGGGAAGAAGACAACAAAAAAGGGGGAAGAAGAAAAAGGTGGGGAAAAAAAGGAGGGAAAAGGAGAAAAGGGGGTGGGGCGGGCTCTTTATTTTTTTTTTTTGGCTAAATTATCCCTAAATTATTTTTTAAAAAAGTAAATTAAAAATTAAAAATTTTATCAGCGACAAACAATTGTTGTCGCCACAGAAAATTATTTTTGGGCGACGAACTAATATTGTCGCCAAATAGCACATTTCCTAAATTGAAACATTATTTAATTTGTGACCACTAAGTCCGTCGCCAAAAAGTAAACACCAATTGGCGCCAAAATTGGTCATTGGCGGTAATTTTTTTGCAACCACATTCAGCGACAAATATAGATTTTTGTCGCCAATTTTTTTTTTTAATAATTTTTGGTGACGAACTCTGATATTGGTCGTGGAATGTCAGTTTTTGGCGACCATTTTTCTTATTCGTCACAGAAAGTTGTTGCAATAAAATATTTTTCTTGTAGTGTCTCTTCCAAGAAGACTTCGGGTAAGGTTTTTGCAATCCGGTTTTTATTGGCTTTCTCTAATTAAAGATTGTGTTTCATTTTGCAAAGAATGTGATAGGTGCCAAAGGTTGGGAAGTGTGACCCGTAGGAACATGATGCCCCTCTCCCCCGTACTTATAATTGAGATATTCGATTGTTGGGGCATCGACTTCATGGGTCCATTCCCTATGTCCTTTGGCTACCTTTATATTTTATTGGCAGTGGACTATGTGTCCAAGTGGGTCGAGGTCATTCCAACCAAGACCAATGACCACCGGGTCGTGGTCAAGTTTCCAAAAGAAAATATTTTTTCAAGGTTTGGGATGCCTCGTGCAATGATAAGTGACGGTGGGTCTCATTTTTGCAATAGACCATTTGCTTCCTTAATGTATAAATATGGCGTGACACACAAGGTGTCCACCGTTTATCACCCACAGACTAATGGCCAAGTTGAGTTGGCCAATAGAGATCAAAAACATACTAGAGAAAATGGTGAACCCAAATCGAAAGGATTGGTCACTTAGGTTGACCGATGCCTTGTGGGCTTACCGCACTACTTACAAGATCATGCTAGGTATGTCTCCCTATAGGCTAGTATATGGCAAGACTTGTCATTTGCTGATAGAGATGGAACACAAGGCATATTGGGCCATTAAAACCTTCAACTTTAATTTAAGAATAGCTGGAGAGAATAGGAAGTTGGAGTTGAATGAATTAGAGGAAATCCATAGAGATGAATATGAGAGCTCAAAAATTTCCAAAGAAAGGGCAAAGATTTTTCATGACAAATCCATTGTAAGAAAGACATTTGAGCCTGGACAAAAAGTGCTCTTGTATAATTCTTGACTCTCCATTTTTCAAGGGAAACTCCGATCTCGTTGGGATGGCCCCTATCTTGTCAAGGTGGCCTACCCCAATGGAACCATAGAAATTACAAACCCCGAAGATGGCAAAACATTCAAGGTCAATGGCCAATGACTTAAACCGTTCTTCGAGAGTTTTGAAAATCAAACCGTGGAGGAGGAATTGGTGGATCCGGTCTATCCAGACCATGTTGAGGAATAATTGTCCAAGTAGATTTAGTGTACAGTCGCTTTCTTTTATCATTCACTTGCAAGTTAATTTATTTACTTACTTCATTCTGTACATAGTGTTTTCCTTCTTAGTTGCAGATGTTGGTGTTTTTGTCAAAGCTCATTGCGAGGTGTTCTCTTACCCTTCTTATCTTTTTAAGTCCATCATTGCATGCCATATCTTTTTTGTTGCATTGAGGACAATGCATGAATCCAGTTGGGGGGGGTGAGGTGCACCATTTGTATGATACACCAAATTTTTGTTTTGTGGAATTTTTTTTTGTTGATAATACCATTTTTGTGGTGAAATTAACCATTCACATATTCTACAGATTTATTGTTTAGAATAGTTGAGAAATATGTGAAAAATTGTAAAATTTTTTGTGAAAAATATCTGAATGTTGAACTATATTCCCCTGTTCAAAGTGTTATGGGTTTAGTGATATTTGGATCTTCGCTTTGAACTTTGAATACATGAGCACATTATAAAAGTTTATCCTATGCCAGAGTATCACGTACTTGTTTGCTTTTGAACTCATCCATAAGTGCACCTTGAATGTGTAATTTTGAAAATTTACGGATCGAATTCACATTTTAGAACTTGACATGAATAGTGGAGATGACTAAGTACCCATGAGAGCTTTAGTGCCAATCCTTGTTGCAGGGAACTTAAATTTACACAAGGAACAATTTTTCAAATTCAAAATCTGTTCAATAATCTCATTATGCTTGCTTTGGTTAGAGTGCATTTGGGTAATTGATTGACTTTGTCTTGAAATGCAATATGCTTCCCCATGCTTATCTAGAAATGATCTTAGGTCATCTTTGATTCACTTTGAGCCTTAGCCTTTTTATTGCAAAAAAATTTATCCCTAGTACCTTGATTGAGCCTAAATTAAAGATTCGTTTCCATGCCACGTGATTGACCAAGCTAGTGTAAAATGATAAAAATTACCACACCTTGGTTGTTCTGAGACCGACCGTGAGTGATCATAAAGAGAATGAATTGTGGTGAGAAAACCCAGGAAGGGATATATGGTGCCAAATTCAAAAATTTTGACGGAAAAGAAAGAAAAATCCAAGAAAAAAAAAGAGAAAAAGGGGTGGAAAAAGAAAAGAATGAGAAAAGGAAAAGGAAAATGTTAAGGAAAGAAGAAGAAAAAGGAGCAAAAAGTGAAGTGAAGGTGTTGAGCTAAAAATTCCACAAAAAGGGAAATGTTTTACAATAAAGGTCATGCCCTCGGAATAACCCTCTTTGTTGTCCTTTATCCTTCGTTTCACTTGTCTTAATATCACCCCAAGGCCTCATTACAACCTTTGAAAATCCTAAATGATCTAGAGAAATCATGGTGAAAGGATACCTTTAAAGAGAAAGAAAAGTTGGTTTTACTATCTAGTGCTCTAACATTCTTTTCATAAGATTATGCCAAGGTTGTTTGATTTGTTATGCATGTACTTCCTTTTTGGGTTATATGTGAGCATATTTAGGTTTGTGCACAAGATTCTATCTCACATATACACATGGAGAGCATGTTAGGATAATCATAGCGTTATTCATTTTTGAGAAGAACCTTGGTGAGTTTGCATCAAAGCAGAATTTGGATGGCTAGGTAAATGTGAATTCTGTTGGGTAAATGTTTAAATTACATGTTCACTTCACACACACACAAGTTTGAAAACAAATGTGTATGTGTATACTCTAGAATATCATTTAAAGCCATAATGAAGTTCATGTATGCTTAGTTCGGGTGTTTAAGCAATGTTTTCATGTAACCCTATACTTGTAGGATAGGGGAATATTGCCCAACTTTAGATATTAGGAAGGATTAAGAATGCCTTTACATTGTAGATTTGTGCTTTACATACTAGGTGTTCATTTTGGTAGTTAAATTTATAAATCCATGTCATGTGTTTTGAGCGCATGAAAAACTCAAATCGCATTGCAATTTCGTAAATGAATTTGGGCATGGTCACTCATTTGTGGTTCACTCGCATCGGTTTAGTTTTTTTTTCGTTTTTTTGTTTTTTTGTTGTGAAGTAAAAGTTGTAAATAGGTCATTAGGAGGTATAGGAATTGAAGAGACTTGGAGTGGAGTTGAGAGTTAAAGCACAAGGAATATTTTTGAAAAAAAAAAACCAAAACCTACCGGTAGGAGTATGCCTAAACCTACCGGTAGGAAATTTCCAGTGCACAAAACCTACCGGCAAGTTTTCATCGTTCCACCGGTAGGTTTTGTCCAGAAAACTAGGAAATGAGGGTTTTAAGTCGGTTTTTTTTCGGGCAAAATTTTCACTTTCTCCATTACTCTCTATCTTTCAAGCTCTCTCCTCTCCCTCAAAACTTCTCAAACCCTCAAAGAACCCCTACCCATCTTTCAAATCCCCCAATTAACATTCCTAGGACGGATTTTCACTTGGATTGCACTGCACTTGGTTGGTTTTCTCCCCCAAATTCATTAACCCTATGTTTTCATCAAAAGCTTGGATCCCAACACCATGGCTTGTTTGGGTAAGCACTCTCATGTCCCTTTTGATCTCTTTGAAGAATTTTGGAGTTAGATCTTGCCTTTTGTGGCCTTTGGGGCATTTTTTATTTACATGGCAAGGACAAAGCAAACGGGACCAATTCCCCCACCACCCACGAGCACGGAACCCAATCCTCCACCACCCACGGGCACATGACAACATAAGAGGACAGTGGCGGGCCACAATGGAGGGAGTGGGGAGAGAAGGAAGAAGCATAAAAATGATGCTTGCACGAAGAGCATTGAGGAAAAGAATGTGACGTGCGAGCGTCATGTGGACAAGCCCACCCTCGGGCCGAACGACGAGGTTGTGCAGGTGATCGAGGGGCACGGGATAGACATTTGGTTTGAGCCGATGGGGGGTTATAGTCTTCCGATGTGCAAGGAGTTTTACCAGAGATTGAGGGTAGTGGATGAGGATATATTCCTACTCAGGACAAACGAAAGGGCGAAGGTTATGGATGTCACTCCGGGATTGATTGTGGATTTGATGAAGTATGAGAGACCTCCCCCCAATGTCCCAGTCTATCCATACAACACCCGAGGAAATCACTCCCGGAGTACGTACATTTGATGTATGAGGACCCGACACAATTCAAAGGAAAAATTCAAGTCGGGGCCCTCAAGCATTCATACGGGGTGATGAACAAAGTCTTGCATTACAACTTGATGCCTCGGGGAGCGGAGAAGACCCCAAGGGAAGAGAAGCTTGCCCTCATCCACGCTTTCATGACGGGAAAGAGGATGGACGTAGCCCTATTGATTTTGGAATTCATAAAGGAGTTCGCCCAGGCTAGGAAGCCGAAGGCGAATCTCCCATTCGCTAACTTGGTTACAAGGATGTGCTACCACTCTAAGGTCAAAACCTACCCCTCGGATGTGTTGCTACCTCCAGAGTTCGGAGCCATTGGGAAGTCTAGTAGCAGCAAGAGAACGACGATGACAAGAGGGGAGAGGGGCAGGGCACCTAGAGCTGAGCCATCCATGGCCAGACCATCCACTGCCGGACTGTCTACTGCCGGGCCATCCACCACTGCCCCGCCTCGCACAGTTTCTTAGCTCCTAGACGCTATGGAGAGAAGGATGGACGACCTTGGTAGGACTATGCATCAACTCTCCTTGATGATGACGAGGATGTATGAGCACACTTTCCCTGGAGAGCCGATCCCCGATGTGCCTCCGCCTCCTACTGTCGGGCCTTCTACCTCTGCCCCCATGGCTTCTACTATTGTTGAGGTGGAGGGTTCCGACGATGAGGACTCCGGTGATGAGGAAGGCAGCGACTATAATGATGACGAGGAGGAGGGACCAGGAGACAAGGATGATGAGTAGGGAGATCTTTTGGTTTTATTGCTTTTGGTATTTTAAACTTAGGGTTTAGAGGTAGGCGGCCTAGTAGAAGAGTCTCTAGGATCACATGCCGTTTTCTTTTTGTTTCAAAATCATTGTACTGAACCGTTTGGAAGTGGTTAATGAAAGAACCACATGACTATTTTGGTTGCTTGTTGAATTACTTAACATGAATGGATTGTTTGTTTTATTGTATCGTGAATTGAAAATAAAGTTTGCTAGGGACTAGCAAAACTCAAGTTGGGGGGTGTGATGAGTATAGAATATTGCATATCTTATTTCTCTTTTGCATCTTCATGGCTTGTTTTTGTGGTGAAAATTGGGGGAAATATGTTTAATCTCACATTTAATGGAGTTTTGTGTGTTTGTAGGTAAATAGTAGGTAAGGGCATGCATTTAACCTCCCATCAAGTGCTTGAAGGCAATGGGGAAGAAGGATGGCTTAACAGATGGCCCAGAGCACAAAGAAAGCAAGGAAATTCCAAGACAGAGCAAAACCTACCGGTAGAAGTTCAGCAAAACCTACCGATAGAAGTTCCAAAACTTACCGGTAGGAAAAGTGCACTGGAATTCTTCTACCTCAGCCCCTTGCCAAAAACCTACTGGTAGAAGTTGCTTACTAAAAAAAACCTACCGGTAGTTTTATGATCGTTCTACCGGTAGGTTTTACACAGAGTTGCCAGTTGTCTGCCACACTTCTGCACCTTCTCCGTGGGCCCACCTCTGCTAATCCAAACCACGCCCTGACACATTTTACAACCCAAGATGATCTCCTTGACCAAAAATATCAGGTTGAAGAGGAGAAAGGAAGCAAAGGGAAGAGAGAGAAGAGGAGTGGTTGGGGGAAAGCATGGAAGAGGCATGTTGGCCTGTGGTTGCTGGTGGCAGTGTCCATACTCCCTCCACTTATTACACTTCAGTTCTCACAGACCATAGGGGGTTATGGACGAAATTGGAAGCACTACTATATAAGGATTCAGCTACACACATAGTTTTAGAGAGAGAAGCTCAAGGAAGAAGATGAAGTTAGAGAGAGAAAGCTGGGTTTTTCATATTTCTTCACCATTTTCAGTGTAGTAAGCTTTAAATTACTTGTAATCTTTCCCCTTTTCACTTAAAACTCTTTTATTCAAGTTGTATGCAAGCTTAGCTAGGGTTTTCTAGTATTTCAAGTTCTATATTTGGGTATTTGTTTCGAATCTTTGTGTTTTGACTATGAATGTCATTTCTCTTGTAGTTTAACTCTTTTTCTTGCATTAATACAAGTCCATGCTCCATTTCTATACCATGTCTCTTCACTTTGTGTTGGGTTTTGTTTTCATTATGAGTAGCTAAGCATTTAATTGGCTAATCTAAGGGGACTTTCCTCTTGGGTATGTGAAATCGAATCTCTTTCGTTCTTACTCGTAGTGTAAAGTATTTGGTTTCACTAGGTTGAGTACGGACGTGGTTGTGGGCTTTTGATACACTGTAGACTTGTCACGGGGTATGCTTGGGTCTAACACATCCACATTAGTCCCTCACTTCCTACGAATCAATCAAACACCGAGACACCATTGGGGAATGAATTGAGTCGATTTGGCATTTCCATTGGAATGACCCCTATGGATTAGCCAACCCTATTTTCCTTGCATTTTTTCATCAAAAAACAACTTTTCAAAACACAAATCTCACAATTTTTCAATTTTCATTTTTTCACCAATCACCTTTCAAAGCAATTTAACCTACCTTCCCCGAGGGACGACCTTGGAATACTCATTCCAAGTAAAACACGACATTTGCAAGTCTCTCTTCGCTTGGGGAGCACTTTTGCACACACACATATTTTTGTTCACACACTCGATTTTCCCCATTTCTTGCATGATACCCAAGGGAGAGTGACACTCAACTACTCACATAAGCCATATACACATATTACGGGTTCGTGTTTGGAGATTAGGAAAAATAATTCAAGCATGTACCTAGTAATCTGGAGTTGAAACAAGAGATTCTAGAGGTGACACATAATTCTCTTTACGCTATGCACCCTAGTAGCACTAAAATGTATCAGGATCTACGTGGAACTTATTGGTGGTTGGGTATGAAGTAAGAGATATCAAAATTTGTAGCTAAGTGTTTAGTATGTCAACAGGTGAAAGCAGAGCATCAACATCCCGTAGGATTGCTTTAACCCCTTCCCATTCCAAAATGGAAATGGGAACATATCACGATGGATTTTGTAATGGGCTTGCCTCATACCTCAAGTGATTATGATTCTATTTGGGTAGTTATTGATCGATTAACGAAGTTTGCACCATTTCCTGGCTGTTGATTGGTTGGAAATGCGGTGTTGTTTCCTAACCGCTTAACATCACCCTCACCCTCAATGTGTGTATGTGGCTTATAGTGATGGGGGAGTGTCACTCTCCCTCCGGATGATGCAAGAAGATAGGAAACAACAACAAAATGGATGTGAATGGAAATGTGATGAACAAAATAGATGGAATGAGATGCGGTGTGCACAAAAATGCTCCCCAATCGAAAGGAGTCTTTTGTGGTCGTGTGTTTTACTTGGAAAATATTCCAAGGTCGTCTCCTCAGGGAAGGAAAGGGAGTTTTGTGAAAGTGATTTTGCAAAAGTGAAAAGAAAGTGTAAAATCTTGTATTTGAGTTTTGTGTTTGGTTTGTAAATGAAAATGCAAATAAAGCAAGTGTTGCCTAATCCAAAGGGTTCATTCCAATGGGAATACCAAATCAACTCAAAGCCTTCCTCCGATTGAGCATGAATGAACGATTGATTCGGGGGAAGCTAGGGACAAGATTGGTGAGTATCAAAGCATAAACCGTGACTAGGCCTACGGAATATCAAAGGCTCACCAACTCATCCACTCTCAACCCCGTCAAACCGAACCATTTGACTCTAAAGGGAGGAATGAAGAAGAGTTGAAAATGGTATTCCCAAGAGGAATTTTCCCTTGGATTAACCAACTTAAATCCTAGCTACTCATATTAAAAATGCATAAAGGAAAGACAAGCATAATGTAAATGAAAGACATTGTATAGAAATGAAGCTTTAAAGCATGAAACTAAACTTGAAGCAAGAAATCTAAAGCTATGAACAAAAACATTCAATACCCATTTTAAGCTAAAAATGAAGAACTTGAAAGCATAAATGGTGAAATGAAGAACATGTAATTAACTTGCAATATACTTGAAATAAAGGAGATTACAATGTAAGAAATGAAGATTACAAGAGGAATGTAGCTTACAGCAATAACATGGATGAAGAAAACGCAAAAACGAAATTACTATTCATCATCTTCAACCTTGGAGCTTTCTACATCTACTCCTAAGCTTAGGTAGCCAACTCAATACAAGCTTGTAATGTTGAATATATGGAGTGTATGCCTCTCATTTTCGTGCATGGTGGTCCCCCCTAGCTGTGTGAACGAGCTCCCATCAAGAGAGGGCTGAATGGATGACTTTGACAGGCTAGGGAGAGCATAGCCTGGCAGCCCACTTCCCTCCCCCTTCCTTCAATGTTCAAGCCTCAAAAGTCTTCCCCAAGGTGTAAGAGAGACATGGTTGTGTAAGGAAATGTTGGGGGAAACGTGGGAGAATCGATGGTGGGACCCCCAAGCAAGTGGGGCTGAGTTGCAGGAGCATCGGGTCTGCTTCAGGGGAGCATACCGGTACGCGTACCGGTACCCCGAACACCAGAAACTTCGGCGTACCGGTACGCGTACCGGTACCCTCTTTTCTGCTCTGGACCACTTTTGGTAGAATCGGCATAAATTTTGATCCAACCGTTGGATTGGGCTGAAATTTGGACACAAAATAGAAGACACCCAGCTCTATAACTTTCATGTTTTGTACTTTTTTAAATTCTGAGTATATCATGGTCAAAATGGAGGAACTCCGAGGCAGTACTTCCAAACGATGTGGCTGCTGATGCCCTTGTTCCCAAGCACCAATGCCTTCTTGATTTCTTCACTTTTAAGCCTCCAATTCTTCATGTATTGTGTCCATGCCTTCACCACACATCCATCAAGGTTGCAATGTCCTAAAATCAATCATTTATGCTATAAAAGGTTGCAACATCAAAATATCAACATTATAGTTCAAAACGGCTAACTTCTAAGCACTTATATGCAAAAGTTGAGTTGAAATGCTTGCAATGAGGCCATGAAATATGAAAAATTACGCACTCATCACACCCCCTAACTTAAGCTTTGCTAGTCCCTAGCAAACAAAACGTAAAAAACAAGAAAAACAAAATAAACATATATTAATTCCGATATTGCATTTAGCACATGCAACAAGCCTTTAAACCCCTAGGTGATCCCTAGTGGACGAGTTTTGTCTCGTGAAGGTTTCCAGTGAAGGTACCTACAAACTTCTTTTCATAGTATCTAATATTTAAAATATATTCCCTTATCTTAATTAGCACTGGGATGTCAAAACAACTTACTCTAAACACCCGAACTAAGCACACATGAGGCACATCATAGCTTTAAATGCTATTCTAGAGTATTCACCTACACATTTTCTTTCAAAACTCGTGTGTGTGTGAAATGAACATGTAATTTAAGCATTTACACAATGGAGTTCACATTCACTTTGGCTATCCAAATTAAGCTTCGATGCAAAAACTCACCAAGGGTGTTCTCTCACAATGAATCACGCTATGGTTATCTTGGCATGCTCTCCATGTGTATATGTGAGATAGAATATTATGTTCAAAACAAAATATGCTCACATATAATCCAAAAATGAAGTATGCATAAAAATGAACACAACCTTGACATAATCTCATGAAAGGAATGCTAGGGCATTAGATAGCAAAATCAACTTCTCTTGTTCTTTTAAAAGTATGCATCCCCATGCTTCTCTAGATCATTTAGGACTTTCAAGGGTTGTAATGAGGCCTTGGGGTGATAATGAGGTAAGTGAAATGAAGGATATAGGATAACAAAGAGGGTTGTTCCGAGTGAATGACCTTTATTTCAAAAAGATCTCCCTTTTTATGGGATTTCTAGGCCAACACCATCACCACACTCTTTTTTTTCTTTTCCTTAACATTTTCCTTTTTTCTATGATCGTTCTTTCTTCTTTCACCCCTTTCTCTTCCTTTTCTTGAGTTTTCATTCTTTTTCATTCAACATTTAAACTCCACAACATCCATCCCTTTTGTTTGAATTTCCACACCATACTTCCTTCGCTTTATCGATCACTCAAATTTAGCTCTAGGAACAACCAAGGTAAGGTAAGTATTTATCATTTTGCATTGGCTTGGTCAAATGTATGGCATAGAAACGAATTCAAGTAAGGCTCAATCATGGCACTAGGGATAAATTTTTCCAAGAAAAAGGCTAAGGCTCAAAGCATTCAAAAATGGCCTAAGATCATCTCTAGATAGGCATAGGGGAGCATTGTACATATCAAGACAAAGTCAATTAACTACCCAAATGCACCTAACCAAAGCAAGCAAAATGAGATTATTGAACAAATGTGGAGTTTGAAAAATTGTTCCTTGAGTAATTGTAAGTTCCCTCAAACAAGGATTGGCACTAAAGCTCACATGGGTTCTTACTCATCTCCACTATTCATGTCAAGCACTCAAATGTGAACTCAATTCGTAAATTGCCAAAATTACAAGTTCATGGTGCACTTATGGTTGAGTTCAAAAGCAAACATGTATGTGATACTCTTAGCAATAGGATAAACTTCTATAATGTGCTCATGTATTCAAAGTTCATAATGAAGATCAAGTAATCACAAATCTCATAACCATTAGGATAGGGGAATATAGTTCAATATTAGAACCAAAATTTTCAAAATTTTCACCCATTTTCCATTATTCTATACAAAAAGTGGTGGAACATGTGAATGGTGCACCTCACCCCCCAACTTAAACCATGCATTGTCCTCAATGCACAAGGAATCATGCAATGAGAACAATGAAAGTAAAATGGGAAATGAGATACCCCCCCTCTCTCTCTCTCTCTCTCTTTCTTTCTTTTTTTTTATATATATATATACACATTAAAAGGAAAACAACAAAGTTTGGTTACACCCCCCCAACTTAAACTCGGACATGATATTCAATAAGATTCGCTATGATGATGCTCAAAATGATATGAGTCCAAATTAGGAAGAGGTAAACAACTTCTACACTACAACATTATGAAAATAAAAATATAACAATATTCAACACTATACTACAATGACAAGAAAAGGAAAATATGACAATTAAAAGAAATCTAACTACTATATACATGGAAATAAAACAACAAGGGCTCATGTTAATCCGGCTTCAATTCGGATATGAGCTTGCGCCCATGGATTTTTTTGGTTTTAAAATTTTTTTGTTGTATAAATGCCCTTCTTAAACCATCTATCCAAACATATAAAGGATGTTGATTCAAAATTCTCAACCAAAAAGATGTGTAGGCAAGTTTATGCAATCCCAACAATGGAGTATACAATTTTTCTTGAAGAATTTCTACACTTGACTCCATCTCAATGCTCTCCCCAAATTGAAAAATGTTAATCTCAACACCACTCATAGATGGCAAAATGACCTTGGGCTCATTAGCCTCATGTGAGATAATAACTTCATTAAATGTTTCACAATCTAGAGTGGTGGGAGATTCAACATCAATATGCATTTCATTGGGGGGATCAACCTCAATACATTGACTATGCTCAAGGTGTTGTTCTTCATCCATAGCAATTATAGCATTAGTCAATGTATCAAGTTGTTGGGTTATTTGGGCATTGAAATCCATTTGGTATTGCATAAAATCGCACAAAATATTTTCCAATTCTTGCTCAGTTGAGTCCTCATACGTTGGATAATGGCAAAATTCATTTGGTGGTGTGAGATTGGATGAAAAATCATGAGGTTCATTCTCCCAACCATAACTCGGATAACTCGGTGTAACATAATGATTGGGGTAAAAATTTTCGGAGGCCAAAAATGAATTTGAACCTTCGCATGCAAAGTCTTGAACCGGATAATTTCTTGGGCATTCATTAGTGAGGTGTCCATACTCACCACAAATTTCGCAAACGTTTTCAAAATAAGGGGCATTTATTGGGCACTCACTAGTGAAGTGCCCATACTCACCACAAATCTCACAAACGTTTTCAAAATAAGAGGCCATTCTTGGGCACTCACTAGTAACATGCCCATACTCATCACAAATCTCACACACATTTTGAAAACTTTGGGCATTATATACATTTTCATAAAAACTATAAGACATAATACAAAACACAAACTAAAACAAAATATTTACAAAAGAAACAACATACCTTGGCCCGTGATGAAAATCACGAGACTTACCATGCCGCCCAAAATCACCCTTTGAACTCAACGCTTTACCTTCCCCGGCAACGGCGCCAAAATGATTGGTTGGAAATGCGGTGTTGTTTCCTAACCGCTTAACATCACCCTCACCCTCAATGTGTGTATGTGGCTTATAGTGATGGGGGAGTGTCACTCTCCCTCCGGATGATGCAAGAAGATAGGAAACAACAACAAAATGGATGTGAATGGAAATGTGATGAACAAAATAGATGGAATGAGATGCGGTGTGCACAAAAATGCTCCCCAATCGAAAGGAGTCTTTTGTGGTCGTGTGTTTTACTTGGAAAATATTCCAAGGTCGTCTCCTCAGGGAAGGAAAGGGAGTTTTGTGAAAGTGATTTTGCAAAAGTGAAAAGAAAGTGTAAAATCTTGTATTTGAGTTTTGTGTTTGGTTTGTAAATGAAAATGCAAATAAAGCAAGTGTTGGCTAATCCAAAGAGTTCATTCCAATGGGAATACCAAATCAACTCAAAGCCTTCCTCCGATTGAGCATGAATGAACGATTGATTCGGGGGAAGCTAGAGACGAGATTGGTGAGTATCTAAGCATAAACCGTGACTAGGCCTACGGAATATCAAAGGCTCACCAACTCATCCACTCTCAACCCCGTCAAACCGAACCATTTGACTCTAAAGGGAGGAATGAAGAAGAGTTGAAAATGGTATTCCCAAGAGGAATTTTCCCTTGGATTAACCAACTTAAATCCTAGCTACTCATATTAAAAATGCATAAAGGAAAGACAAGCATAATGTAAATGAAAGACATTGTATAGAAATGAAGCTTTAAAGCATGAAACTAAACTTGAAGCAAGAAATCTAAAGCTATGAACAAAAACATTCAATACCCATTTTAAGCTAAAAATGAAGAACTTGAAAGCATAAATGGTGAAATGAAGAACATGTAATTAACTTGCAATATACTTGAAATAAAGGAGATTACAATGTAAGAAATGAAGATTACAAGAGGAATGTAGCTTACAGCAATGACATGGATGAAGAAAATGCAAAAACGAAATTACTATTCATCATCTTCAACCTTGGAGCTTTCTACATCTACTCCTAAGCTTAGGTAGCCAACTCAATACAAGCTTGTAATGTTGAATATATGGAGTGTATGCTTCTCATTTTCGTGCATGGTGGTCCCCCCTAGCTGTGTGAACGAGCTCCCATCAAGAGAGGGCTGAATGGATGGCTTTGACAGGCTAGGGAGAGCATAGCCTGGCAGCCCACTTCCCTCCCCCTTCCTTCAATGTTCAACCCTCAAAAGTCTTCCCCAAGGTGTAAGAGAGACATGGTTGTGTAAGGAAATGTTGGGGGAAACGTGGGAGAATCGATGGTGGGATCCCCAAGCAAGTGGGGCTGAGTTGCAGGAGCATCGGGGCTGCTTCAGGGGAGCGTACCGGTACGCGTACCGGTACCCCGAACACCAGAAACTTCGGCGTACCGGTACCCTTTTTTCTGCTCTGGACCACTTTTGGTAGAATCGGCATAAATTTTGATCCAACCGTTGGATTGGGCTGAAATTTGGACACAAAATAGAAGACACACAGATCTATAACTTTGATGTTTTGTACTTTTTCAAATTCTGAGTATATCATGGTCAAAATGGAGGAACTCCGAGGCAGTACTTCCAAACGATGTGGCTGCTGATGCCCTTGTTCCCAAGCACCAATGCCTTCTTGATTTCTTCACTTTTAAGCCTCCAATTCTTCATTTATTGTGTCCATGCCTTCACCACACATCCATCAAGGTTGCAATGTCCTAAAATCAATCATTTAAGCTATAAAAGGTTGCAACATCAAAATATCAACATTATAGTTCAAAACGGCTAACTTCTAAGCACTTATATGCAAAAGTTGAGTTGAAATGCTTGCAATGAGGCCATGAAATATGCAAAATTACGCACTCATCAGCTGTCAAAACAAATCTCTTACTGGACAGATGTGCTCAGATATATGTGGATCAAATTGTGCGTTTGCACGGAGCACCAGTATCCATTGTGGCAGACAGGGACCCAAGATTTACTTCTCGATTTTGGCCAAGTTTAAAACAGGCTATTGGCACAACAATGAAGTTTAGCACGAATTTCCACCCTCAAACAAATGGGCAATTGAGTGCGTCATTCAAATCTTGGAAGATATGTTGAGAGTGTATGCAATGAAATTTAAGGGTAGTTGGGATGATCACCTACCATTAATGGAGTTCTCTTATAATAATAGTCATCAATCAAGCATCGGTATGACACTGTATGAAGCTCTCTATGGAAGGCGGTGTAGAACACCAGTGTGTTGAAATGAGTACGTATGACTACTAACAAGGTGAAAGTGATACATGAACAATTCAAAACTGCTCAGAGTCGACAGAAAAGCTATGTGGATAATTGGAGGCAAAATTTGGAGTTCTCCATTGGGGACCAAGTATTTCTTATAGTTGCGCTATGGAAAAGGGTTATGAGGTTTGGAAAAAAGGGGAGGTTAAGTCTGAGATACATTGGACCCTTTAAGATACTTAAGCGAATCGGAGCAATAGCTTACTGATTGGTGTTACCACCGAATCTATCGAGGTTACATAAAGTGCATACCGGATCCTTCTCATATCCCGAAAATAGAACCTATAGAGTTGAAGGAAAATCTAACTTATAATGAGGAACTTACAGTGATTCTAGATCATAGAGATCATGTTTTACGCTCAAAGGTCATTCCATTGGTGAAAGTTTTGTGGTGGAGTCAAATGGTAGAGGAGGCAACTTAGGAAAACGAGGAACTTATGCGAGCACAGTACCCTCATCTATTTTAGTATGGTAAGTCAATTTCGAGGACAAAATGCTTTTAAGGGGGGAGGAGTTGTGAGACCCGTACTTGAATAATTAGGCATTTTATACAGTAGCAAGAGTTTAAAAGGGTATGTCAATTCGAGTTATGAGTTTTAAATTAAAAAAAACATTATTGGGAAACACGAGAAATTAAATTTAGGCATCGATAACAATTTATGGATTTAATGCCAGAATTGGGAGGAAAATGTGGGATAAGACGGGCTAGCTAAAGGAAGACAAAATATGTAAATGTAATTAAAGGTTAGTGAACATAAATATGTATAGGTATATACATATTTACACATGTGTTTGTATGCAAAAGTGAATACATCTACATATAAGTGTATATATATGTGTGTGTAGTAGTAGTAGTAGAATTAAGGGAGAATGCATGTGCATCTACTTGTCCAACTCAAGAGAGTTTTCGCTAAGGGAAAAACCGGTGGAGAGAGTGCTAGTGGAGCTTCCACTTTTGCAATTTTTTTGCTCTTGGTCTTGGAAGAAAATTGAAGGTGCTTGGAAGAGTTCTTCAACTTCCATTGAAGAACCTTGAGAGTTGGTGAAGGTGGATGCTCAATTAAGGTAAGGATCATCTTCTCTTCTTATAAAATTCTCAAAAGGATAAACTAGAATCAAGTGTAGGGGTGATCTTGGGTAGGGTTGGAGGTCAAGGACATTAAGTTTGGGTAAAACCCAGGAAAATTAAAATCTTAATTAAAATGATAATACGGTAATTAGGCCGATTTAGTGCGGGTTAAAATTTTGAATTTTTATACAACTTAGATGAAAAAATGGACTTCACTGTTGGATTTGTTTCACAAAATCGAGTTAGCCAGTCAATTTTCATTGAATTCTGAAATAGTCAGAATTTTCATGTAAAATGAGGCAAAACGTGCAATTAAATTCCAGCAACTTGGTTTTATTCGCGGGACCCATAATATAAATGATGTAGATATTTAAAGAACATTATCCAAGCATGACATGTGTCGGAAGGTGATTGGCTCTTTTGGATTTCCAACCAATAAAAAGGTGATTTGTGGCACGTTATGAGCCAAGTATAAAAGGGAGAGTTAAAGGGGGAAAATTAGATTTTTCCCCCTTTCTCTACCAACCATACATATATATAAACCATAACCTCAATGAACTAGAGTGAGAAGAAACCCCTACCTTCTTCCTTAGTTTTGTGTGAAGAACTTGAGATTTTGACCCACTTCAATGTGAAAATCCTCCTTGATCTTGTGTTTTTCTCTTTCTTTCTTCCGCTCTAAGAATTTCTAGGGTTAGAAATGTTGAAATGATGCTAAAGGAGGTGTCCTTAAGTATTTATAGTGGAAGAAATGATCTCATGTGCGCGATTCTGAAACCCAGATTCTTAACTCACGTTCGAACGTCATTGGCGTTCGAATGTTAGTTGCTCCCAGTACTTTTTTTTTTCCATCAGACAAGAGTACTGGAACGAACTGTTGTTCGAACGGACTTTCACATTCGAACGGACTCTTTATTTCTACTGTAACTTCCAGTGAAGCTTTGGCCTATTTAGAGGTCGATTTGAAAAAGTTTCGTGAAATACACTGTTGTAGCCCTGGAATTCTAGTATCTACTGTAAAAATTTCAGCTCAAAGGGACATCAGGGTAAGAAGTTATGGTCCAAATACTAGGTAGTGTGCAAAATCCTTTCTACCCAAATTTTCTCTAAAGTGTGCTTTCACTCCGGAATACTTCCTATCTTCTAATACATACCCTATTTCCTCGCCTAACATTTTTATTTCTACTCTTATAATCTACATAGTTCATGCATACATCATCACATATATTAGCATTCCAAAAATAATTATGTTGCTATATAAAGATAAGAATGTGGGGGTTTACAATTTAAACCAATACTTATATTTTAACCACAATAATATTTTTAACTACTCACATTTTAACCACACTAAAAAATATGCTTTACACATGTACACCCTAATTCTCTATATAAAAGGGTAAGTGTTTAGCATATTTTGGGATTGCGAACATGCCAAAGCTCAGGCAGACTTAAAATTTAAAAACGTACGATCTTACCTACTTGAACCGACATAGGGTTCTAAAAAATGTGATTGTTCAGGCGACTGTAGTGAGACGTAAGATTACCTCTAGGTTCTTTTCTATGCCTTGGAGCTCCAAGGACTTTAAATAATTTTACCGATTAGAGACGTATAAACACTAGCTCCGTTGTCGGGGACAACGAGTGTTAATCAAAGGTGATTTAGAGGTACACATGTAGGCCTTGTAATTTTCATCACGAGTCCAGGTGAGTATATATGCTGTATTTAATTTATTGATTTCTACTATTTTCATAGTTTTAGAGTTTTTAGTTTTGTATATGGGGACAAGACCAAACTGATAGAATTGTTAGACTTAGACCTGACCAAAGACTCGACCAAAGATATGGCTGTCTGCTAATCAGAGAAATAATAATCCTAACATTGTGCTTAATCCCGAAAACGCTGGGAATAATCCTCCAACACTTCAACCTGGTTGAACTATGAAGGATTATCTCTAACCTACCCGTTCTTCCACACCATCTTGCATTGTAATTCCTGTGCAAACACATTAGTTTATTATAAAACAAGGGATGCTCCAACTACCCCCTTAGTTTCATGGTGTGGAAACGGAAAATTGGCCACCACCTCAAGAAATTTGAGGAAACAGTTAGTACATTCTTAGAACAAAATGTGCGAGAGGAGATGGCCCGAATGAAATTGTTTCATTTCTCACTTAAAGATAAGACAAAGGCTTGGCTAAACTCACTAAAACCTCGGACAATTTCTACTTGGGCTCAAATACAAAAAAATTTTTTAACAAAATTCTTCCCCATTCATAAAACTAATGCTTTGAAGAAACGCATCCAAAATTTTGCTAAAAAACCTAATGAGCAGTTTTATGAATGTTGGGAAAGGTTCAAGGAACTTGTAAACTCTGTTCCACACCATGGCTTTGAACTGTGGTAGATGGTAAGCTTATTCTACGAAGGAATTACCCCTGCACATCATTAGTTCATAGACATGCTATGTAATGGATATTTTTTGAATAAAGAACCTGAGGCTGAAATAGACTGCAAGATTGTCGAGCTTTAGGACGAGTGTGCGATGCTCCTAGAAGAATATGCATCCTTCCAAGTGCATTTAGAAAAACTTAAGGCCGTTGCGATGAATGTCATGACCTTTGTAGATGTGGGCTCGACCCCTGCTGAGTTAGCTTCGGCCAAATTACATGCCGTGATTAAGTCACTGTACCAGCTATTAGAAGTTCATTTTTATGATATTGTACAGCTCTTAGACAGATAATAAATGAAAAATATAACTAGACTCTTTTACCCTTTACTATCTTCACTCATATCCATCTTTTAATTTCTTTAGTGACGGTTGACATGATTGCGAATTAAATGGCATTAATTGCCACTTATATCACGCCTTTCGGTCATTTGATCAGCGTGCATGCATTTTGGCGCTTTGACTGTCGTTCGAGGTAACATTTCTTTCTCCTTATTAAAATTTCATCAATGCTTGACCGTTTTCGAGGCAAGGCCATTAAAGTATTCAATTCCTTCATGGAATATAAATACTGAAGGACTTAAGCCCTTTTCAGAGTACACCAAACTAATAGATGCCATCTTTCTTGTGCGATATGACTACTATTTTTTCTGAACCTCCTGACCCAAAAAGGAGATGGTTGGATGATTACTTAGTTAACCTCCCAACTCTTTCTACCTTCGATCTTAGGCATGAAACTTGCTATGTATTTTTCCCTTCAGGCCCACGGTTGGTTTACCGGTTTACTTCATGTTCTTCCTTCAGATGGACACTTCATTTCGCCTCTATCCTTGGGTCATTTTTTATATCATTTTCTTGGGGGTAAGACAACATGAGTTGGTAGCATGCACTTGTTGAAGATGGAAGAAGATACTACATCTGGGTTTAAATGCATCTGGCGGCCACATTTTGTCTTATTCTCTTGATCTTCAGATTGGCCTTAGGATGGGTTTTCTCGGCATCACTTCTGAAAAAATGAAGCAGTGTGGGTGAGGACAATTGGCATGTTCAAGGAGATTTCGGCTAGAAGGTTCCTGTGTTAGAGGTCTATACCTTGGCTCCGGCCACTCATCAGCTTCCTTCTACTCCTTTCTTTGTCTCCATGATTGCCAGTTGTCATCTTCAAACTCAAGACGACAAGCTTTCAGAAACAAGTTATCCTGATGTTAGACTTTATGCAGCACTTTATATTTTGTGTACCATGCAAATTGTATACACTGAAATTATACAAAAATTCTATGAATAAAATTTACTTTATTGTTCGCTCTTTTCTATTTTTCTTATTGCATTTTACAACTATTAAAATGGTAGAATGATTTCCTTGCTGGTCGTCGGCCCATCTTTGGTCGTCGGTCGTAACCCTTTACCTTAAGGGTTTGGCTTGCATTCTGCGGCCTCCTAAACCGTAGGTCTATAAGCCTTCAAGAATTTTCCATTAATAGATCGAAGGTGGCATTCTCCATCCAAATCTCTTAAATGATAAACACCGCATTTCTTGACCTTGAGGACTTCAAATGGCCCCTCCCAATTGACCGACCACTTATCAGTCCTTGGATCATTTAGTCCCAAAGGCAACTTTACTTTCCAAACTAAATTACCTATGTCGAAGGTTTTGTTCCTAACCCTCTTATTGTATGTCCTGGAGGCTCTAAGCTTTTTCACTTTAATGAAATCCAAAGCACCTAGCCGCACTTTGTCCAAATCCTCAAGCTCAATCATCATGGCCTCATTAAATTCAGTTGGACTTAGCCTATTCTGAAAAGCTACTCGTAATGACTACACGGTGATTTTCATAGGCAAGACCATGTCGTGCCCATCTGTTAGCTTAAATAGGGCATGATGTCGGTACTGGACCGTTTGGACGTTCTGTATACCCATAATGCCTTCGATAGTTTATCGTGCTATCCCCTTAGATTATCTTCTACCATCTTTGTGATAATACCTTTCATCACCTTGTTAGTAGATTCTGCCTAGTCGTTTCCTTGCACGCAGTATGGGGTTGAGTGGATTATGCTGAAACCATGCTCCTCTACAAATCCTTTAACTTCTCTACCTGCAAAGATTATTCCTTGGTTGACCACTATATGATGGGGAAGCCCAAATCAATGAACAATATTTTCTTTAATCATCTGTATGATATCAATTTGATTGACCATCCTCGTAGGAATGGCCTTTACCCGCTTTTTGTAATAGTCGATGGCCAAAATGATAAAAGAATGTTGCTTCATAGAAGGGGGAAAAATCTTCCCTATCAAATTCATGGCCCAAGCTCTGAGTGGCCATGGCATGATTACAGGATGCATTTGTATTGTTGGCGCCCTATGAATAGGCTCGTAGCACTGACATTCTTGGTAGCCTCTTGCATACTCGATGTAATCCTTCAGAGTACTTGGTCAATAATAGTCATATCTTCTAATTAACCATCGCGTATTGATCCCAGCTTGATGTACACCACATATGCCTTCATAGCTTTCGTCCATTACCAGGATGGCTTATTCCTTGCCGATGCACCTTAATAATTGATCATCGTGCATTCCTTTCTAATACAGTTCTCCATCCATGAGTATGTAGTTGGCGGCCCTTCTTCTAACGGCCTGATCTACATCCTCACTTTGATACTTTAGAAACTACATGATGTTGAACCTCCAGTCTTCCTCTTCCATTTTCACTATTAGCTCTTCAAAGTCCATTCCTTTGTTTCTTATGGATGGCAAAACTCTCTTTTGGACTTTGAATAATTGCTCATCCATGCCTTGAGAAATCCTTAGACTTGATCCCAATTGAGCCAAGTTGTTAACCTGGCTATTCATCTCCCTTGAAATCGCTCGCAATGTCACATCATCGAAATTTGTCAACATCGACATCACGATAAAGTGGAAAGGGCATAAGTACTAACTTTTGCATTGAAAATTACCTGCGATCTGGTTAATGACTAAGTAGGAGTCACCGGTTTTGTCAACCGTTGATGCTCCCATTCCCAATAAAACTTCAAGCCCGTTGATTAACGCTTCGTATTCAGCTTGGTTATTAGTGCATTTGAACTCTAATTTGAATGATAATTGGGTTTCATGTCGTTGGGGTGATTTAATAATTACCTCAGCCCCTGTAGACTCATGCACCCTTGACCAGTCGTATCTTAATTTTCATGGCGTTAATGAAACCACGGGTACTTCTAGCAAACCGAGTGATTCCCTCATGTCTTGCTCTACTTCCACACAAGGGTGGTCTGCTTAAAAGTTAGCCAGTGCCTGGCCTTTCACCACACGTTGTGGCATGTAATGGAGTGAAAATTCCATGAAGGTCAGAACCCATGTACTGATTCGGCCTCTCATATTTGGTGTCGTTAGTATGTACTTAATTAAATCAGTTTGTGCTACTACATATGCCACAACTAAAATCATGTAGACTCTTAACTTTTGTGATGCGAAGTATAATGCTAAACAAATATTCTCGATCAGCTTATAATGTTGCTCGACCATAGTAAACATTTTACTTAAATAATAAATGGCCTTCTCTTTGCATGTGTTATTATTTTGAGCCAATAAACACCTAATAGACTTATGTGCGGCTGATAAGTATAATAATAGTTGCTTACCCTTAATGGGTGGCATAAGAACTAGTGGACTCGCCAAGTAATCCTTGATCTGATCGAAGGCCTCTAAATGTTGTACTTTCCATCTAAAATCCTCTACACCTTTTAGCTTTAAGAGTGGCAAGAACGCCTACACTTTTCTTGCGTAATTGGCGATGAATCGTCGAAGGAAATTGACTTAATCGATCAGGCACTGAAGTTCCTTCTTGGTCTTCGGAGACGTGGCCTCCATGATGGTCTTTGCCTTATTCTTGTCTACCTCAATCCCCTGCTTATGTACCAGGAATCCAAGGAAATTCCCTGTTGTGACCCCAAAGGCACACTTCAATGGGTTCATCTTTAGGTAGTGAACACGCATCCTTTCGAAGAATAGTTTCAGATCGCTAAGATTTTTCTCCATGTCTTGAGTCTTGACTATGATGTCATCAATGTACACCTCTACAATCTTACGGATCATGTTATGGAAGATGGTGTTCATGGCTCTCTGGTATGTGGCTCTTGCATTCTTCAGACCGAATGACATTACTCTTCATTTGAACGTCTCGATTGATCCGAGACATCGAAAGATAGTTTTATGTTGATCCTCCTCTGCAATAAAGATTTGATGGTAGCCCGTGTTACCATCGTTGGACATGATTGCGTTCATGGCGGTCGCATCTACAAGATGGTCTGCCAATGGTATAACATACTCATCTTTGAGAGTTGCCATGTTGAGGTCGCTGTAGTTGCAACAAACTCTAATTTTGACTTTCTACTTTTTAATTGGCACGATGTTGGACACCAATTGTAATACCCAATACAGGTATGTGTTTAGACCTTTCTAATAAATAAATAGATAAATAAAAAGAGAGCAAGTTATTAGAAAATTAGAATTAGTTGTACGCTAATGCCTTATGGTTAAACTATAAAAAAAAAATTATTTAGTGTATTGGTTACCAAGGGTAACTATAAAATAATAATAATAATAACTAAATGGGATAAAAGTGTGATTAAAGCAAGTTCCCTTGTTGCTCTAGATGTCCACTGATATATATATATATATATATATATTAATTTCATAACTGGCTATCCAGGTCGTCAAATGGCTCTGAAAATTAGGCGGAAGGATGAAGATGATGAATATATGAAATTTAAACAAATAAATTGACAAAGAAAGAATAAACCCACAGAACATAGGAAACTGGGGGAGTATCTTCTGTCCTTACTGTGACAGCTAAGACAGCATATTCATTTGAAGGAATAGCAAATTCACAAGGAATTTTATAAACTGAAATAGCCATAAGAATTACAAGCTGTAGATATA
This sequence comes from Ilex aquifolium, assembly GCA_951799425.1. Taxonomy (NCBI): domain Eukaryota; kingdom Viridiplantae; phylum Streptophyta; class Magnoliopsida; order Aquifoliales; family Aquifoliaceae; genus Ilex; species Ilex aquifolium. The sequence goes on along the minus strand of OX637395.1, from coordinate 28,267,587 downwards.
AACAAATTTTCAAATATATATATGAAAATTACAAACAGGCAATACTTACAACACTAGCACTAGTGGGCTAGTGGAGGTAAGGTTGCATTAGAGGAATCAACATTGTAGACATCACAGTAATAACTCTTCATTTGAGGCTTTACAATTTTGAGAAGGTAGGGAGAGTATTTTCAAGGCTTGTAATAGTCTAACAAGACTTAGGAAATAACTGAAATCAGAAATCCTTATATAGGCGTAAGGATTTTGGAAACAATCATTTCTTTTTGAAATCAACTCTGGGTAAAATGCTTTCACCTTCTGCTTTCGGCTGGAAAGGTGGAGTAAACTCCTTTTACTCAGGGTAAAGTTTGACAAAATGGCACTAGGGGGTCCAAAGGTTGTCAGGGAAACCGCTTTTGGTGGAAAAGCAAGGGTAGAATGCTTTTACTAGGGGAAAAGCAAACTGATTGGCAATTTGTCTGGATTTTGTCGGTTGCTTTACTAGGGGGAAAGCACCGGGTAAATTAAGTGATATCTTATCCTTACATGTGACAGACAGCTTTTCCCTCTTGTGTGAGAAGAGAGTAGTGAGTGAAGCTGTCACAAGTAAAAACAACATCACGGGGTGGTGATGTCTGCTTCATCAAGGACATCATATCCTTCATATGGATCTTGGGCATCCTGGTATGGGTCCAGGGCTGGAGTAACAGATCCGGCTGAAGAGCTGGGAGATGATGAACTTTGGCTGGCAGCTTGCTGGATCAAATCCTGAGCCATTTTGAGAAGCTCCGCAGCTGACGGCTTAATTGGCTTACTGGAGTCCTTAGATGAGAACTTCTTCGGCTTCACTTTGGGGGGTCCTGTAGACTCTTTAGGTTTTTCTTCTGGGGAAACCCTTAGAGTCGGCAAGGCCTTCTTAGCTGGAGTAGAAGGATGTAAGGCAGTATGGACCACTACTGGGGTCGGCACCTTGACAGGAAAGTCCTTCTGAATATCAGCAATTATGGCATCATATTTAAATCTGGGCCACCATTTGACAGAGAACTGCCTGGCAACATAGTTAGAAATTATTCGCCATTGCCACCTGCAAATCCAAGCAATTTTGTACCTGCAAATGAATGTTAGTAAATCTGGAATAGGGAATAAGGACTGCTATTTACTAGGATCATAAGCAGAGCAGAAGTAAGAATACTGATCTTGAAGATCAGCAGGAAAGATTTCAAGTATGGGGCCGTGAACTTGCCACCACCTTACAAACCAGGAAGGAATCTGGCTTTTGAAATCTTTATCAAACTGAACGAACCAGGAATGAGTTAATGAATCATCCTAATAGAGCATAAGAATAGTCCATGACTCAATGTAGTCATAGTAGTTGAACTTCTTATGGGTTCCTTCGAGATCTCTGAGCAAAGAAGGATGAGATCCCCACTCTTTAATGGACAAAATCTTCTTAATAAAAAGAGAGTGATAAATTGTTTTACTGGGGTCATTCTTATCAGGAATAGGTTTGATATGAATGGATCCAGTAAGAAATAGGATATCTTGGTAAAATTCAAAAGTCCTTTCCGGGTCATGAGGGACAAAAGTCCACCATTCTCCAAGATAGGCTTTAAGAAGAATTTGGATATCATTAATGTGAGCATGGGCAGGCTCAATAGCAAAGACATTATGAAAATTGGGCTTGTCAATATATTCTGCCTTTGGGCCTTTTAGAGTTGGTCCATGGCGATAATAGGGATTAACAAGTAGGGTAGAATCTGGTGGAGGCATTTGGGCCATTTGGGAGAAAGTAGCAACAGGGACGATGGTGGGCCTGAGATGGTGACTAACTGGTCTACCAAGAGGCTGGAATCTGTTGGCAATTTGAACGGCACTAGATGGGCCAGGTAAATGGGCTAAGGCACTTGTTGGGCCTTGGATTTGGGAAATTGGTTTTGGGTTTGGAGGACCCAATGATAATGGTAATTTACGATCTCCCTTCCCCGGGTTTTTAGAGTAAGTACCGGATTTGTGGGACTTATTGTCCGCCATGTGGTTCCTGCAAAAATTCACGAGTTAGAAAATCAGGAATGCAGTTATTACTGCCCTTAATATATTCTATGTCAAAATCAAAAATACTTAAAATAGCTTGCCATCGTGCAAAAATTTGCTTACTAGCAATGTTTTGAACATCTTTTTCAAGTACGTATTTAGCAGACTTGCAATCAACACGCACAAGAAATTTTTGATTTAAAATATCATCCTGGAATTTTGAGATACACAGGACAATAGCTAGAATTTCTTTTTTAATAGTGCTATAATTGGCTTGTGCTTTGTTCCAAATACCGGAATGAAAGCGAACAATTTGTTCAGGAGAATTAGGAGATTCTTGCTGAAGGAGAATACCACCGTATCCAATGTCGGAGGCATCAGTTTGAATAATTTTAAAAGAATCAACTGAAGGAATACCAAGACAAGGCAAAGTTTTAATGTATTTTTTGACTTGTTGGACAATAGAAGTATGTTCAGAGGTCCAAGGAGAAGGGTTTCCTTTGAGTCTGTCATACAAAGGTTTGACGGTTGATCTGAGATTCTGATAGAAGTCAGAAACATAATTCAGAGAACCTAAGAATCTTTGAAGTTGAGTCTTATCAAGAATTTCATCAGGAAATTTATCAGCAAACTGAATAGCTCGACTGATGGGAACAATGGTGGATTGTCGGATATTATATCCAAGAAATCTAACAGAAGTTTGGAATAATTTTATTTTTCTGGCAGAGATGACAAGACCACTGTGTCTAACAGTCTCTACAAATGCATTTAAGTGTTTCCAATGTTCTTCTATAGACCTGCTAAAGATGAGAATGTCATCAATATAGGTTATAGAACAGTGACTTAAATGGTTAAAAATTTCATTGATAATATTCTGAAATTCACTAGGTGCATTTTTTAACCCAAAAGGTACAACATTCCATTCATAATGTCCGAATGGAGTTACAAATGCAGTCTTGTACCTATCTTCAGAAGATATCTGTATTTGCCAGTATCCACTTTTCAAATCAAATTTTGAAAATATAACAGAATTTTTTAATCTTTTAATTAAATCTTGTTTGTTTGGAATAGGATACCTGATCCATTACATTCTACAACCATTCATATCATGAGAGCACTAATATAATTCATTCATAAATAAAAGTTCATTCACCATATCTAATGATTACAACATTATCCCAAAAGATCAAGCCAAAATGTGGCGATTTCATCCCAAAAGATTCAAAGTTAATCTAGCAGCGGACTAACAAAAGATTATATTTTTTTTACATGATCTCAAAATAACTCTTCCATCTAATACAAAGATGGACAGTCTAAATATCCCCATCTGGATCCACATGCCCGTCACCTATACGATCTCCTTCTGAAGCATCACCTGAAAAATGGATTGTTTGTAGGGGGTGAGCACTAAGCTCTGTAGGAAAATCCTCCCAAACCCGAACAAGGTTTAGAAAACATAGAAAACGGTCGGTCTCTTTTCACAAATAACATATATAGATTTTGAGATAACACCGGGACATTTAACGGATCTCAAGTTTAAGTAAAAACAGTAATTGGATGAATAAATGCACACAATACACAATTAATACACCATTCCACCATTCACCGTTTCCACAATAACCCATATATAATTTATAATCCATTTCCACCATACACCGCTTCCACAAGTTCTCGTGGCATCCCATACTACCCCAGGACTCTTGTAGAAACTGTCTATGGTAGAATGAACAATATACGACTGTACTCGTATCTCAGGTATGAAGCACGACTCCGCATGGTCACCATCGAGAATATCATGTCCCACGCAAGTACATACCAATGCTACCCCGTGAGCAATAGTGGTTTAGTCTTACCAAAGCACTAACCCCACTATGAGTGGTAGGAAAAGTTCTTACCAAAGAAGACGTCTACCCACTCCATGATACCTAGTCAATAGTAACCCATGTTCATATCGAGCAACCATACAAGAGATACAATACAAACTATTTTCTCAATTAACAAGCAAGTTCCACAGTTTAGTTTTCTGTGGTATGAGCATCCTTACAAGGAACTTCTCACCCATGTTCATCCAAACAACATTCCATAATTTCAATACCAACACTTATCACCCATATCCAACAACTCCCCCAAATCCACAACTTTCGCAAGTGATATTTCCCATAAAACATATTTAAGAAAAAGTACATGAGATCATCAAAAGTATCATTTTATTGTTCAATACAAATCGCTAGAGTTTTGAAATCAAGAACAAATGAATGATCAAGCTTTGGAACTCAAGAACAAAGGACAAATCAAGTCTTGAATCCCTAACAACAAATATCAAGCTTGAAATCAAGAATAAATGGTAAATCAAGTCTTGAATCCATAACAACAAATATCAAGCTTGGAATCAAGAATAAAGGAACAATTAAGTATTACAATCAACAACAAACGAATATCAAGATTGAAATCAATAACCAAGGATAAATCAAGAGAAAACCCACTTCCCTTGAAGAAACTAGGGCATACAAGAGGTTTAGTGATTACCCAACCATCACATAGTTTAATACAAGGTAATAATTGCAAGAATAACAAGAAATGATGAATTCATAGCAAGTATATATGATTGAGAGTCAAGAGAATGCATATATATAGTAGCCCTAATCTCAATGTAAGAGAATGGAAGAAAACCCCTACCTTGAATCCAAGAGTTGTAAGCTAACCCAAGCTCCAAATATCTCTTTCCTCCCTTCTCCTTCTCCTTCTTGTCTTCTCTTAGGGTTCTAAGAGATGTGGGTAAGGGTGTAGTGAAAGTGTATAGGAAGAGAGGAGAAGAATGGTGTTCTTGAGGAATTTCGGTTTTGATTTCTATGAGGTGTGAATCTATCTTGATCTTGGTGTTTCTTCCCTTTCTTTATCTCCTCCTAGGGCTCTAAGATGTTTGTGGTGAGGATGAGATGAAGAATGGGGCAAATAGGGCTTGGAATGGGTGTTTTAAAACCCAAAATCCCGACTTTTTACTGTTCGGGAAGGCTCCAGTCAAAGGGTACCGGTACCGGGTACCGGTACCAATTAGCTACTGGTTCCGGGGTACCGGTACTGGGTACCGGTACTGTTCGGTATCGGTACTGGGTACCGGTACTGTTTGGCTGCTTCGACTTCCAGGGAAGTTTTGACCCCTTTAGAGGTCGAATTGGACAATTTCCAAGAGATACACTTTTGTAGCCCTAGATGTCTACTATCTACTGTCAAAATTTCAGATCAATTGGATGTAAGAATAAAAAGTTATGGCCAAAATACTAGAAGGTGTTTCAACTCATTTTTACCCAAAAATTTCTCTAAGTGTGTTTTCACTCCGGAATACTTCCTAACTTCCAATACACCTCATATTACCTCTCCCAAGGTTGTTCGACCTTCCGGATTCAATGGATACCTTATTTTGACCTAGAAATATTCAGAAACTTCCATAATCCCTTTCCTCAAGTTTACACACCTTCGAAACTTAAACTTCCCAATCAATTTGTATTTCTAGTTTTTGTTTTTATTACTACCGTCACTACACCTATCTACATTTTTTACGTCAATTATTTACTATATATCTATATACATATATAAAAGAACATGTGGGGTGTTACAATCCACCCCCCTTAAAGAAAGTTTCGTCCTCGAAACTTAGTTGTAGGGTTGGTCTATCTAATTCTCATTTGGCCATGATGTCTCCACTTCTATTCATCCTTAAATATCAAAGTCAAGATTAACATAAAACTTCATATCCTAAGGTTTACATTCCTCCCTTCAACTTATTTCCTATTCCTCGGATATCACTTCTCTTTTAAATTTCACCAATCAATTCAATCAAACTCATATTTGCTTCTTACATGTATCTTCTTCATAAGCATATCAAATAACTCAAATGCAATTCCACCATTAGGGTTAGTCATCCTTCCTATACTAACAGCCTGGTGTAACACAAATTTTGTTACTGGCATCACGGTAAGATTTATCTCAATTCCTGAAAATAGATACAACGTTCTTCAAGATTTCGTATCTCACAACCCAAGAGGAATTCCCAATCTTGAAATCTACCATAATTTCAATTCATAACTACACACTCCACATCAGTCAAGGTTCTAAGATCAACTCTTAGATTTCACCTCAATTTGTACCTTCTCATAATACTCCTTATTGTCACCATTATAGTCATTAATCCAATGGCTCGCTGCGCACTCTGATATAATTTATAATCCACCGATTCACAAGTCAAAATATGCTACAAGATAAGAACTTCGCACAGATTTGAAAGTTCTGAGAGAGTAATCTTAGATTCCACCAAAGTATACAATTGAAACCTGATCGCACTTGTTTTCCAATTATAGCTTCCAAAATGTGTACACTAACGATCCATCCCATCCATTCAAAAGGGAAATTTTTTTTTTTTTTTTTAATTAACCAGCTATAATACTTAAGCTAAGGATCAAGTTATATCTCCAAGATATTTGCTCTTGATCTCCAATCTTGAGCTAGAGCTAATAACCATTTAATCAATTCTTAGTGGCTTTCATTAACATCACAACTCTTTTCGCGATGTCTATACTTCCGAATCCCTATGATACTATCTACCTTAATATATATCGATTAATATGCCAAAATATGAAGAAAGATGGTTAAGGATCCCAAAATATCTCTCCATTCCCTATCACCCGACTTCTCATGATATAATCAAAATTAAAACAAGGCTCCCAATGGTTAAACCAATGTTCCTCAATTTCACCATTTTAGTCATCATAGGGTTACTCATTATTCATAATCCCCAAGGTAATTAATAATTTGCTAATTCATAGCCTAACCTAAGTCGTTTATCCCCAAAAACTATAGAGAGTTCCTGCATTCATATCAAAGTCAATATTCATAGATATCATCATTGAGTCTTTAAATTTACATCTTCACAATTATCACCATCAACCATAAGGTTCAAATCTTCTATATTCATACTAACAATCCCCAAGTATAACTAATCATTCCGATCTTAACAAGATACTAAATGAGACAAGAATAAGAACGTCCTATTCCCCTAACACAAATCCAATGACATTAAAAGATTTCCTAGAACAATAGAAGTTCACCTCAAATTTGAGATATCATCCTCTTTTATGTCTATAAATTCGCTTTCCTAAATTGACCTCAATTCTCAATAAGGATTTGCAATACAAGTCAACTATTAACCTCATACTCAAACAGGAGATTCCTGATTGTTAATGCTTTAGAGAGTCCATGTGTAGTCAACTAGGTCCACAACGAAGTAAGAGTACCTAAGTACAACATCCTCAATGAGTATCCTATGTATGACCCTCCTAAACCATCAATACTTCCAAAGTAAATTTAATCAACCCTCCATAATACTTTCAAACCCATATTGGTAACCTCAAGTTTGTGGTTATGAAAACAAAATCCGATCCACATTTCTTTTCCAATATCGATGACTTTTAGACAACACACATATCCTTCCGTAACCTTATTATTCCCACTTAGTCCATCTTAAAAACATCTAAATAAACCTTATCTCCACACATCCCAATTGGGTTATCATATCTCCTCGACTTCCAAAAAGATAAGCAACACCAATAGTATAATAGATCAATTAAGTCTATACACCACCAAATCATAGTTGCCTTTATATTGTTATCCATCAAAATCACTTCAATCAAGGTGAGGGTGTCTCTCAATCAAAGCCTAAATCATGGGGAAGTTCACTTAAGGATAGGTCCTTCGGAATCTAAGAAGAAAGTAAAACACTTTACTGTCCAAAGAACACCAGAGTGCAGATTTTTGACCAACTTCGAAGAATAAACTGATTTGACTCGGATATTTTGAGCATGCGCGACCTATATGGTTGGAAAGATATACGAGTTAGGGTTCTAACAAAAATAACGGTGCACAATTTGGACTTTCCAATCAAGAGTTATGAACAAATTGGTGCGAGGTAATCTGTAGGACTGTTTAGTTCCTTTAACTTGTCTAACTCGAGTTTGGGTGTCTTCGTCACACATCCTATCTCATACCCATCTCCAAGATAGATAATATGACTTGCACAAAGATCCATGCCTAGCATGATTTACAACCAAAAGCCAAATTACCATCTGTCTCCTCGAATAGTCCAAAACGACATGATATGAAACTAAAATATCCATCCCAAAATTTTCGTCAACTCCTCAAAGCTAGATAATCCATGAATTCGAGCAAATAATTAATCCCTCACCTAACTAAACAACAAATCACACTTATCTTCTAAACATCTAACTTCAAACCAATCAAAACTTAAAATTTCTTCATCCTAAACTAATACTCCAGTGATAGTCCACAACCTACAGCTCCCATGTAAGACCTAATTCCTAAGCTCTGATACCAACTTTGTAACGCCCCAAATACCACCCTGGACGGCATTACATTCTACAACCATTCATATCATGAGAGCACTAATATAATTCATTCATAAATAAAAGTTCATTCACCATATCTAATGATTACAACATTATCCCAAAAGATCAAGCCAAAATGTGGCGATTTCATCCCAAAAGATTCAAAGTTAATCTAGCAGCGGACTAACAAAAGATTATATTTTTTTTACATGATCTCAAAATAACTCTTCCATCTAATACAAAGATGGACAGTCTAAATATCCCCATCTGGATCCACATGCCCGTCACCTATACGATCTCCTTCTGAAGCATCACCTGAAAAATGGATTGTTTGTAGGGGGTGAGCACTAAGCTCTGTAGGAAAATCCTCCCAAACCCGAACAAGGTTTAGAAAACATAGAAAACGGTCGGTCTCTTTTCACAAATAACATATATAGATTTTGAGATAACACCGGGACATTTAACGGATCTCAAGTTTAAGTAAAAACAGTAATTGGATGAATAAATGCACACAATACACAATTAATACACCATTCCACCATTCACCGTTTCCACAATAACCCATATATAATTTATAATCCATTTCCACCATACACCGCTTCCACAAGTTCTCGTGGCATCCCATACTACCCCAGGACTCTTGTAGAAACTGTCTATGGTAGAATGAACAATATACGACTGTACTCGTATCTCAGGTATGAAGCACGACTCCGCATGGTCACCATCGAGAATATCATGTCCCACGCAAGTACATACCAATGCTACCCCGTGAGCAATAGTGGTTTAGTCTTACCAAAGCACTAACCCCACTATGAGTGGTAGGAAAAGTTCTTACCAAAGAAGACGTCTACCCACTCCATGATACCTAGTCAATAGTAACCCATGTTCATATCGAGCAACCATACAAGAGATACAATACCAACTATTTTCTCAATTAACAAGCAAGTTCCACAGTTTAGTTTTCTGTGGTATGAGCATCCTTACAAGGAACTTCTCACCCATGTTCATCCAAACAACATTCCATAATTTCAATACCAACACTTATCACCCATATCCAACAACTCCCCCAAATCCACAACTTTCGCAAGTGATATTTCCCATAAAACATATTTAAGAAAAAGTACATGAGATCATCAAAAGTATCATTTTATTGTTCAATACAAATCGCTAGAGTTTTGAAATCAAGAACAAATGAATGATCAAGCTTTGGAACTCAAGAACAAAGGACAAATCAAGTCTTGAATCCCTAACAACAAATATCAAGCTTGAAATTAAGAATAAAGGGTAAATCAAGTCTTGAATCCATAACAACAAATATCAAGCTTGGAATCAAGAATAAAGGAACAATTAAGTATTACAATCAACAACAAACGAATATCAAGATTGAAATCAATAACCAAGGATAAATCAAGAGAAAACCCACTTCCCTTGAAGAAACTAGGGCATACAAGAGGTTTAGTGATTACCCAACCATCACATAGTTTAATACAAGGTAATAATTGCAAGAATAACAAGAAATGATGAATTCATAGCAAGTATATATGATTGAGAGTCAAGAGAATGCATATATATAGTAGCCCTAATCTCAATGTAAGAGAATGGAAGAAAACCCCTACCTTGAATCCAAGAGTTGTAAGCTAACCCAAGCTCCAAATATCTCTTTCCTCCCTTCTCCTTCTCCTTCTTGTCTTCTCTTAGGGTTCTAAGAGATGTGGGTAAGGGTGTAGTGAAAGTGTATAGGAAGAGAGGAGAAGAATGGTGTTCTTGAGGAATTTCGGTTTTGATTTCTATGAGGTGTGAATCTATCTTGATCTTGGTGTTTCTTCCCTTTCTTTATCTCCTCCTAGGGCTCTAAGATATTTGTGGTGAGGATGAGATGAAGAATGGGGCAAATAGGGCTTGGAATGGGTGTTTTAAAACCCAAAATCCCGACTTTTTACTATTCGGGAAGGCTCCAGTCAAAGGGTACCGGTACCAATTAGCTACTGGTTCCGGGGTACCGGTACTGGGTACCGGTACTGTTCGGTATCGGTACTGGGTACCGGTACTGTTTGGCTGCTTCGACTTCCAGGGCAGTTTTGACCCCTTTAGAGGTCGAATTGGAAAATTTACAAGAGATACACTTTTGTAGCCCTAGATGTCTACTATCTACTGTCAAAATTTCAGATCAATTGGATGTAAGAATAAAAAGTTATGGCCAAAATACTAGAAGGTGTTTCAACTCATTTTTACCCAAAAATTTCTCTAAGTGTGTTTTCACTCCGGAATACTTCCTAACTTCCAATACACCTCATATTACCTCTCCCAAGGTTGTTCGACCTTCCGGATTCAATGGAGACCTTATTTTGACCTAGAAATATTCAGAAACTTCCATAATCCCTTTCCTCAAGTTTACACACCTTCGAAACTTAAACTTCCCAATCAATTTGTATTTCTAGTTTTTGTTTTTATTACTACCGTCACTACACCTATCTACATTTTTTACGTCAATTATTTACTATATATCTATATACATATATAAAAGAACATGTGGGGTGTTACAAAACTTAAATGTTACAGATTGACCTAAAGGTTTTGTAGACAATCCTTCAATATTTGTAGTAAAAGGGTATAACAAATAGATGAAAGGTAATCCTAAGATAACCTGATCTGTCATATCTTTTACTAAGATAAATGATGTTTTAAAACAAACATTATCTTGGCAAATATGAGCTTTAGGTAATTTGTAAGCAACATTCATTTTACTGCCATTGGCAGAACTTAATCTTTCAAGAGTTTTTTCATAGAATTTGGTGGGAACAATTCCCTCTTGAATACAATTTACATCTGCTCCTGTATCAATAAGAGCAATGGTGTCAAGTATAAAATCATTATTGATGATTATTCGTACTTGAGAATACCATTTTTGTAAATTAATTTTATTAACAGAGTTAATTTGGTTATCACTTTGTGAACACTCATCTTGCGATGGCAGCTTCGTTAAACCTGCAGTTTCCAATGCACCGGAGGTTGCTGGTATCCGCTGGGGAAGTGTTCTGTTTGAAGTTTCAACATCAGATTGGTTATTATCTTGAACTGTAGGTTCAAGGGGGCTGGTGTTGGACATAGATAAAAAACTCAGAGTTTCAGCAAAGATTTTATCTTGTGCTTTTAAATTTTTTATCTCAACTTTTAATTTATTAACTTCACATTGGAGATCTTGTAAAGTGAGTTCTTTCTTTTTCTCTTTACTAAATCTTTCCATTGTTTTGTTAATACTAATTAATTGTTTTTCATTTGATAAATGTTTGTTATCCTTTTTAACAAACAAATCTTTGAGATTCTTTATGTATTTTAATTTAAGTTCAGGGTCTTCAATTTTGCTGATCAAATCTATCAGGATTTGTTCTTCTTCAGCTTGCTTTGTAATTACCCTAACCTTTTTACAACAATTATCCTTACATCATAATTTGATGTCTGGTTCAGTGGATTCATGTGTACTAGTGTGATCATCTGAAGAGTCTTCTGGACTACTAGTGGAGTCTGGAATTTCTTCAATTTCTGGAGCTGGGTTATTTACTCTGAAAATCCTAAGAATTTCTTCTGTTTCATTTTCAGCTAAATTTAATAACTTAACTTGTTTTTTAATTGGGCATTCAGGATTGATATGTCCTGGTTTTCCACAATTAAAACATTTAATATCATCTTGAGCTTTGCCTTTACCAGAATTTTTCTTTCTAGAATCTTTTTTAGATTTAGAAGATCTGTGAGATTTTCTACTGAATTTTTTATAAAATTCAGGCTTAGAAAAATCTTTCTTACTATGTTTGTAGTGAGATTTGGATTTAGAATATGATTTATGTGATTTATGGGATCTATGTTTCCTGTGGCTAGATGATGGGGCTACAGGAGGGAGACCATATTGTTCACAGAAATTTTCCATTTCATATTTAGCTTTATTTTTATCATTTTGTAATTGTTTACTAAGCTTTAAATCAATACACATCCTAAGGCCTTCCTTTTGGATGGTACTAATCAATTGACCATAAGTCAAGGAGTCATATTCTATGATCCCTGTGTCTTTAGCAAGGGCTTCTCTAATCTTATGGGCAAATAAACTGGGTAAACCATTAACAAATTTTTCTTTCCAAAAAGATTTATTGCAGTCTGGACGGTTCATTACCCGTGAGACAAAAACATCTTTATACCATCTGAAATCACTAAGTGTGGGACATTTAAGATTACTAAGCTGGTCATGGATCCTAGCTTCAATGTTACTAGGGGTTCCAACAAAATGTTTAATTATGGTAAAAATTAAGGTGTTTAAACCATCAGGTTTTGCTCTTCCAATTTTTTCATCAAAAACTGGAGTACCTTCATCATTTAAAACAACAGCATGTCTAATATCATCCCTAGATTCTTGGGTAAGATAATTATCCCACCAACTTCTAAGGACACCAGTGAAACCTGAGGCTATTAAATCAACTAAGTCAGGTTCAGGAGTATCCTGGTTAGTAACATAACTGTTAATAACCATAGACATGTGATGAATTTTATTCAAAATTTCTTGTTCACTTAAACCATCTATGTTCCATTCATAGAGTTTGTTTGACTGAACAGAAAATTGGTTTGAAATATTTTTTTCTTCAAATTGTAAATCAGGAGGTGTAGGTCTGGGATACCAGTTTTTTGTAGTACTGGTTGGGTTAACATTTGAAAAGGTTAATTTATTAATTTGTTGGTTTTCAAAAGCTTTTTCTAATTCTTTAATTTCGGAATCAGAAGAATTTTCATCAGTGCTGGTTTCTGCATCTGAAGTTTGATTTATGACAATTACTTGGGAGGTTCCTGATGCTTCAGGTTGGGCATCTAACTTCCTAAGTAATTGGTCAATTTTTTGAATTCTGAGTGTGTCAGCAATTCCTAACTTAGATCTGTCTTCAGGTAAGGTAACCAGGGGTTTTTCTAAATTTTTACCTGTAGATGACAAATCAATTTTATCAATTTTTGTTTCAATTTTATCTAACTGTCTTCCTATGGTAATTAGGCTTTGGTTAGTAAAATTGGTCTGTTCAACAATTTTCTTTTCAAATTTTGCTAAATTATTTTGTTCTGCTGTCTTCTTATCTGATTCACATGAGGGAACCTTAAAGGGAGACGCAGTAAGTTCAGTATCAGCATGTGAAAAATTAAAAGTTTCAGTGGGAGGATGACTAGAGGACACAATTCCTGAGTCAGCAGTTTTCCACTTATGCTTTGTAATGACTTTTACATCTTTCCAGCAAGAATCAATATAATCAAAAAATTGAATTTCAGACTCTAATTTGTGCATTGTTTTTATCCATTGAATTTTTATTTCTTGGATCTGTTGAGGATTAAATCTTTCAAAGAAATCTTTCTTCTTAGATTTATTTTCTTCAGATTCAATTTCTTTTAACAATTTAAACATGTTGGGCATAAAACAAAAATTAGATTCTTTTTTAATAACTCGGAGTTGATGATTGATGGGTTCATCAACTTGACTTTCTAATTCACTCCTAGAAGGACTCAAGGTAGGAGATGGAGTAAAATCATCTTCCCTTTTATCCCTTTTTTCTTGCTCTTTAAATCTGGAATAAGAAGAATTATAAGGAGTGTAATAAGGTCTACTAATTTGGTATCAGAGCCATTTGACGACCTGGATAGCCAGTTATGAAATTATATTTGAACACTCTTATTCGTGTTAAATCTCTATTTCTTTCAATTCCATTAAATCAGTTATAAGTTTTTTCTTAACCTGATCACCTAGCCTTTGTCCTAATCCAAGAGAGTGTAAGCCTCTTTGTTTTCCCGTTTGTAAGTCCAAGTGTGGCAGTCTAGGGAATTTTAGGCAAGAAACTGAGGATTTTGTATGTTAGGGGGTATGCATCATGTGGTTAAAACTTATTTTTGATTTATAAAATTGAAGAAATTTTGATTTAATAATGAATAGATTGTTTAGATCTAATTCCACAATTAGCTCTAGATCTTCATCTAGTACTATACCTAATATAGTAAATGAAGAAGATTTTGAATGTGAAATTAAACAATCCAATTGGATAGGATGGAATATACCTAAAGTCCCCAGAAGGGAAATTTACAAAACAAGTTGGATGCCAACAGCATTCAATGAAGAATTGCAAGTTAAAACTGTTGAACAAGTTCATCCTCTAAAAAATGATGAAGAAGTGGTCAGACTTCTTGATAAAGATGTTCTGAAAAGACACAGGTCTAAAGGATTCAAATTCATCCATTTAGGTCTTGTCCAGATTGCAATTAAACCTTTGTTAACAAAAGGAAAAAATGCTGCTGTTTTATTAACCCTAAGAGATGGTAGGTTCATTGAATACCAGCCTAGTCTTTTAGGAATTTTGGAAACAGGTCTTCATCAAGGTCCTGTATATTTCAATTGTTTCCCAGATTTTACTCTATGTCTAACTTGTAAGAACACTTACAAAGCACTTACTTTGGGAATCAAGCTATTTGGTGAAATTACAAAACTTGAAGCAGATACTGATTCTATTGTACTCATTTATAGAATTTATTACAAATGCATGACCACAAATCTAAATGTTAATGCATTATGTAAGAGTCCTGCATTAACATTTAGATTTGTGGTCATGCATTTGTAATAAATTCTATAAATGAGTACAATAGAATCAGTATCTGCTTCAAGTTTTGTAATTTCACCAAATAGCTTGATTCCCAAAGTAAGTGCTTTGTAAGTGTTCTTACAAGTTAGACTTAGAGTAAAATCTGGGAAACAATTGAAATATACAGGACCTTGATGAAGACCTGTTTCCATAATTCCTAAAAGACTAGGCTGGTATTCAATGAACCTACCATCTCTTAGGGTTATATATATATATATATATATTCTCTTTCCACAATCACACCTACACAAACGCTAGAATAAGAGAAAGAAGGGGAGAGGCTAGGGTTTCAAGTAAAGAAAAGGGAAGAGAAAGAAAGAAGGGGATTTAGAGAAGAAGGAAGAAAAGTAGAAGATTTGAACGTCAAGTTTAGTTTTCATATTGAAATTAAATTATGTATGTAATCATTATATGTCCAGATACACAGGTTTGTAGTCTATTATATCTTGCAAGTAATCCATATGGGTAGGTTTTATAGGATTAAAATATTTGAATTCAAATATAATATGGTGGGTATTTGTGTTAAGAAGATATTGGGAAAAAAGGGAAGAATGAAAAAGGTGCAGAAGGTGGCATCTGGAATTCCGTAAGGTTGAAGAAAATGCAATGCCACTAATTACATAAATCCCCCTTATTTATAAAAAAAACTTTATTTTGACCCCTATACTCTTATAATACAAAATCTTGACCACCATAGAACTTGGTAATGTACAGAACTGACCCAATATGTTTGGGAATCAAGGTGAGTAGTTTACTACTTCTTTTGAGAGGATTTTCTATATTAAACTTGTGGGTGCGTGTGTGTGGATATTTCATATATATGATATATATGTTGATTTTTGGGGTTGCAATTAAATGTTTTGCAATTATTAATTATTATACATGAGAATCTTGAAAACTTATGGGATGATTTTATATTATTGCTTTGGTGATGAAAGAAAATTTTGTGTGCATTGAGACTAAAACGACAATTTTAGTGTGTGTTTAAATCATGTTTTATGAGACAAGGACAAGGTTACCAAGTCTAAATGGCAACGAGATTGAAGGTATACCGGTGTGATCGGTATAGGGATGTGCACATAGGGGCCAGTCATCAGGCTAGTGATGACAAGAGACGGGGCCAGTTACCAAGCTAGTGTTAACAAACATGATATGACAAATGTATTTGAGACTGAATGTGTGTGTCAGTGTTTTGGGTTATAAATGTCTTTTCATTTATAAAGTTATTTGTGAAAATGAGTGGGTGTTTTGGGTTATAAATGTATTTTCATTTGTTAAGTTATTTGTGAACATGAGATCATTTTGTTTAAATGATTAAGTGAGATGGGTTGGGATACAATTTATTATATTTATGTATGTATCAAAGTTTATTTTCACATCTCATTAGAGGTGGTCGCTATTCACGGGCCGTTGTGCTCATACAAACATTTAACATTTTTCAGGTGAGGATCAGGGTGAGGAGTAAGTCCACAGATAGACAAGGGATTAGAGGACTTGAAGATTTATTTTGTTGTAGGTCTTCAGGAATAAATATCTTTTATAGTTTTGAGACAAATATTTAATTATTTTGGGAACGATGTTGCCTATGTTTAGAGTAGTGAACCTTATGGTTTGATTATTGTTTTACATGAGTTTAGTAATGATGTTGGTGATGTTTAGTTTATTCCTTAGGTATTCATTTGGTCGGTGGAATGGATCACTTTATTATTTGTCTTCCACTATATTTTGTATTTATTATGCATAGGGTTGGTTGATTAAGGCCTTGGTGGCCGGTTGGCCGCCCACCTTATGTAATCCGGGGTAGGGGTGTGACACCAATTCTGCGTACCGTGCTACCTGGATGCACTTTGCCTTCAGGAGGTGCTCAATCTCCTCTTTCACCAACAAAGTTATCTCTTGAGACATCAACCTTAGTGCTAGCTTAATCAGCCTGTATCCTTCCCTTATTGGCAATCAATGTTCTACTAATGCCGAGTCTAGCCCTGGCATTTCTTCATAACTCCAGGCAAAACACTCGCGATATTCTCTTTGTAGCTGCATAAGCCCTGCTTGAAAATTCGGCTCTAACAGCTTGCTGACAAAGGTTGGTCGATGCTCCCCGACCCACCAATGTGAATTTCTAGCAAGGGCTCCTGAACCTCCACCAAGTCGTCAAGCCCAGGGGGGCTGCATCGATCTCATCCAGTTCGATGGACTCTCGTCAGGTGATTCGTCCGGATTCATCCTCACAATCCACCATATTAATGGCACTTTGTTGTCTGTTGGCCGCGTGTAGTGTGACGACCCTTTTTTCAACTAGGCAGGCTCTATGTTTACTATTGTTGTGCTCCATCATCAATCGATCTTTCAGGCTCTTCCGTGTCATTCGACCTTTGCACATTAGTGGGCTGACGGACCTCCTCCTCTATCTGACGGATCTTACTGGACCAAAAGTTGGTCCAAAACACGACTTCTCTTGGCTTTCCGTACTTATTCTGGCCTTGAAACTTCATCGACCCTATCGCTTCTTCATAGAGACAAGCATCAGCCATGTGAACATCCACCACAAAGGGTGTTTGATCTACTTCCACCACCTCAAAATCTCCCAGACTCCACAACACTAGCTGCTGATGAAGTTTTTATGGAATACATTCACTCAAATGGATCCAGTCCTGTCCCAAGAGAGTTTTGTATAACGTCATCGTGTCAATCACAAAGAATGGTGTAATGTTGGTCCTACTACCGATAGCCAATCCAACGGGTAGAACTCCCACAGTCTTGTTGACTCCTCCTATGATCCCACTCAACATTAAATCTGGGTGGACTAGGTCTTCTTCTTTCCTCAGAAACTTTTTCATAGTCACTATAGGAAGAATGTTGATGGTCGCGCCATTATCAACCAAGACCCTATTAAAAGGTTTTTCCTCCAAGTGTGCTCGGATGTACAGTGGCTTCAAATGTTGCATCATGGGCTACGTAGGCCTGCTAAATGGCCAACCCCTTATGCTGCTGGGAAACGACACTCTTTCTGCCCCTTATTCTTGGCTCAAATCTCTCTCAGGAAAACGCTCTTCTTGGCACCAAGACATTTCGTCTTTGTATAAGAAAGTTGATCCTAGCGTCCCCATGTTTTCAACATCTCCTATTAGGGACTCAGCCTGGGATCCCCGACTCTTAAATGACGTTGGCAACTGACCAAGAACATTGATAGACACTGTTGGCCCTAGAGTACCGAATTGGATGGAGTCACCACCGGCGCTATCATCTCCATCGATGGGGTCTATAGTATCTTGCTTCTTTCCTCCCTTACAAGTCTCTGGAGGGATGTTGAGAGTGATCCTCATTCATTCCACCACATTTTTCACCATTCGTTCCTCGAAGCTCTCCTCGGATGAGGGCTCCGACTCTACCTTTTTTTCCCTTTCTCCTCAGTTGTGGCCCTCCTTGAGGCCACTGAACACTGCAAATGTGGGGATACCCCGTGTTAAGATCTAATCTCCCCAATCTCAGGCTCCTATTACCGGAATGTCTCCTGGGACTGTCGAGCCTGAAGTTTCTCTTCTTCTTCCCACCTGCATAACTCGGCCTATATGCGTTGCTTCCTATACTTTTGTGATCTTGATAGCGACTGAGGCTGATAGTACTGTGGAAATTTTGGGTGTTAGGCTACGTACCAACGGCCCTCTAGTGGCTTAATTGGTTTCACCATCCTTGGGTGATCCCGATAATCTTCAGCTTTTATAGGCTGACCAGGCGCCAATCTTGTGGTGTATTCCTCATACTTAGGTCCTAGACATCCTTTTGAAGGCTCTGGTATGTATTTATCATTCCTTCTGTAGCTCGGCCTCATAAACTTGCCCGATCAATCCTCCTGGCCTTGCTTAGGCAGCGTCCACTCACATAGCTATTTCCAGTGGGTTCCCTTGTAGTTCCATTTCTTCCCTTGTAGCTCCTCCTTGATAACTTCATGTTTTGGAACGATTCTGTAAAAGGCCTTACATCTTGGATATAGACCTTTCTTGACCATATCAAGCTGTTCTTGGATTCCCATCGATATATGCGGCTCCGCTTAGGAGTCCTCCTCTGATGACTCCTCCAAGTGTGCATCATCCTTCTCCCTCCTCGACTTTTCATCATTCGTTGACCTATTTTTGCCTAATTCAACCTTCTTCCTAGGGGTTTTTGATTGTCCTACTTCTACCATGTTAATGGTGATTGTCTTCTAAAAAGGGTTCTTATCAACCACTATCTCTGGCTTTCCCTTGTCTCTGAAGATCAGGTGGCCCTTAGTCAAATTCTCTTGAATGGCGTTTTTGAACACCACATAGTTTGTCGTAGAATGGCTCCACATATGGTGTCATTTATAGTATGTCTTGTTCTTCAGTTCTGCGGCCGATGGGATCTTATGACCAAACAACAGCTTGATAATGTCGTCAGCAAGCAGATGGTCAAAAATTTGATCGACCATTGAAATATCAAAGTAAAACTTTCGGTCGCTTCCATCACTAGTGCCTTTGTTAACACTCGATGCGGCCTATGCTTGATTTTCTAGAGGCTTGGTTAAAGCCATACACAAGTGTGACCGCCTTGCCACGATCTCAGTCATGTTCACCTCTAACTCCTGATATGGCTCGACCATAAAGATCTCAGTGTTGAGATCTCTATAGTATGTACCATTGGACACGTTTCTTTGGTCCAGCTCTTCATGCAAGATATGCTCATATCATGTGGCCCGCGTGGCCAACTCGAAACGGTCATTGACCTCCATCCCTTTAAACTTCTTCTGGAGTTCAAACCCCAAGCCATTCTATGCAATTTACACATACTCCATCTCGGGCAGCACCAACCTGCACTAGATCCTAGCCTTTTTGAACCGCACAATGTACTGCTCCGCTGTTTCCCTAGTCGCTTAGTACAACCTGGCTAAATCAGCTATGGCAAATTCTGGCTCAATTCATTAAAACTGAGCGTGAAACTTGTCTTTGATCTGCTATTAGGCCAACACAGAATTGGGCAAAAAATCAATGTACCACTTGAATGCCAATCCTATCAAAGAATTGTCGAATAGCCTCAAATTCAAGAATTCATTAGCCCCAACTTCACCACACTGAATGGTGAAGCAGCCAATGTATTCTACGATCGACATGCCGTCTTCGCCCAAAAATGTAGCAAACACTGGGACTTTATACCCCCGTGGATACTTATATTCCCTATCCATCCAGTAAATTTGTTTTAACGATGGCAAAACACTTCAATCTTGCAAAGAAATACAAGAGTCGTGCAATTTTCCTCTTTTCATAGGTGCAATCAAAGTTCCAGAATAATTTGTGATTTGTAAACAATAAAATTTGGATCCACATAAAAATTCTTGAAATTTTTTTACACATGGATAAAGTTTTGTTTGTTGAATACACCATTGAGCATAATCATGTGAATGGAATTGATTACCAATGTATAGCCCTTTTTGAACAAAAATACCGATCTACAACAGTTTTGAACTTATTTACCAACGACAGTTTTTGAATGCGGAGTCAACAAATCCGCTTACATTTACTATGACATTTTTTTGAAAGTGGATTCTACAAAGCTGCTTACTTATAAAGCGGAGACAACAAAGCCCCTTTCACTTATTAAGCGGAGTCAACATCTATGTTTTTAAAGGCTAAACTTACCCTAAATAAGGGACTTATTAAAAGCATATTTGTTGAATTCGCTTTATGAAACCAGATTCAACAAATACACTTTTTATAAATGAAACGGGTTTGACAAACCCCACTTTCAAGACTCATTTATATCACCCACCAGGCAAAACATTTAGAATTTCTTCGAAGCTGAGCTCTGCTTTCACTTCCCTCTTATGTCTCTTCTTCATTCCTTGTCTTCTTCCTTCTTCTGCTTTCTTCCTTCAATCTATCTCTTTGCCAATCAATATTCACCTTTGACCCTTCTGAGTTTCAATTCGTCGTAGCCATGCCCTAATTGTGGAGATTCTTCCGTGATTTCATCAAAGTTGCAGAACATGTAAAGCTCTGACCACCCAAATTTCGGTCCTCACCAATTCATGTGTTTTATATGCTTGAAGATTCGAATGTAATCGAAGAAGACAAAGAGCTGCACTTTCAATTTTAGACCTAGATGCAGAACCCGTAAGCCATAGGTTGTGACTGTGAGCCCCAGGTTTCAAATTGTAGCAGTTCACGTGAAGACTATATTGTTCGTCTACTTAAACTAGGTATTCCCACTGCCCAATTCGTATTTCACTACCATTAGAAAACATTAGCAATTGCCCAACCCATTTCTTCCCTTCAAGGAGTTCAACCCATTCCACTGCCCTTCAACTCTTTCTGAATTCTAAGTTCTTATTCTACTTGATTTGAAGGCTTCCTGTATATAGGTTATACCCATTTATTTTAGTTTACATTATATGTTAATTTTGTTTGTATGAAATTGTTAATGGAACGACATAGCATAGTTTATATATTATGTCTATTGGTATATGATATTTGATTTCAACAATTAGTTTGATGAATTGAGTTTTGATTAAGTCATCTATCTAGTGTAAGAAGTACTGTAAACAATTCAGTGTTCATTGAATGGTAAATAATTCAGTTTTTTTTATGAATTGAGTTTTTGGTTAAGTCATCTATTGAGTTTTAATTATATTTCACTAAATGGTAAATAATTCAGTGTAAGAATTACTGTAAACAAATTAGAGGAAATTCGATTTGGAATCCACTTATGTTCATTGTAGATTCGTACGGTTCGTTTGCTTTCAAAAAAGAAAAATAAACTCCAATTATTTTGCTTAACTTGGATGTGAAATCATAAAATTAATCTTGATTTGAAGGCTCTATAAGTGCTAAGTTGGGAACCATTATATTGTGAGGTTATGGTCACTTTGTTTAAGATTAGCATAAGATGAATATTTTACGGAATTAGTTGGTATCGATGGTATTAAGAAAGGCTACAAATAACTCTTCTTTCATTTTATGTGCTCTACTTGTATAATTGTGAGCTTATGTACTTTTTTTATGTGCCCCTACAACAATTTACTATATAGTACTTAGTTCACAGATTCTATACAATTAGATTAAGTCATACAATTAGTAACGTGTTCTACCCATTTCTTATAGTTTACATTGTATGTTAATTTTGTTTGTATGAAATTTGTAATGGAATGGCATAGCATAGTTTATATATTATGTGATCTTTGTATGGCATATGATTTCAACAATTAGTTTAATGAATTGAGTTTTGATTAAGCCATACTCTCTCATGCATGATTGCCAAAACTATGTAAGATAAACCCTAGAAGCCATTAAAGTTTTACAAACCCTTACAAAAATGATTAGTAAAAAATTTGACAATAGAAGAAAGTTCATCACTGAACAATATTCAAGACTTTGGAAGAAAATTTGAATTTCTCCCACCCGAACCAATCAACACAGAGCGTCTGATATATAAAGTAATGTTCTTAACAGTTAACAATACCAAAGAAAATAACTATTAAACTATCAATTTGCACCATAAGCTTCATTTGCTCTTTCCTTTTATGCTACTGTTTTGATTGCAGTCAGTGGCTTTTTCGGCCAATTAATTAAAAGATAATTTTCAGTCATAGATTTTTTTAAGTTATTTGCATTTATTTATCAGAGAAATAAAAAATTAAAGTGACTCATCAAAATTATTTGATACTATATTTACTGATGAACTTCTCACTCATCCATAAAAAGGGTTGATCTAAATATTTAGCCAAATTATTTGATACTATATTTTTCAATGAAGGTATAAAATGTCGAGAAGATGTGAAATCTTGTTGTGCTATTGGGGAGGTAATAATGTATACAATGAAGAAGGTGCATCGTACAATGGGAAGCCTCAACATTGTATTGAGTTAAAACACGAAATCACATATGATGAATTGTTGAAAACTGTGTATAGCATCATACAACTTGATAGTTCAACATCAAGACTAATGATAATTTGTCGATTTCCATCATTTTTGGGGGATCACATGCAACAGTATTTGGAATTTGAAATAAAAAATGATAACGGTGTGGCGACGATGTTGGATGCTATTTTTGAGGACCCAACACTAAATAGTATAGACTTATACATACAGACTGAGGAAATCCAACAATTTCCTCAGACCATGGTGAATGAGTATGACCCCTATATACAGTTGCTTACATAGGAGAGCATGAACCCGTTGCACAATTCACTTGCGATTGATCATTCTTATTATGACGAAGGGGAAAGTCAATATGCGCCAGGCTTTATGGCGGACAATACTTATGCAGCTGAGTTCAATTCGGGGCATGGAATTAGAGAGGTCGAGCCATATGTTCCAGAGTTACATATTGGACCCAATATGCAGACGTCGATGTCTATGGGATACACCGCATCCTATTCGAATGTTGGCATCCAACCTTAGACTTATACAAGGAAGGATGCCATTAGACATCTTATTCAGTCTAATAGTGATTTGTTGGCGTGCAATGAAATGCGTTCATTTGATCGTGCCGAAGACAGACGATGAGGACAAGGAGATTACATTAATAGCCGACATGAAAAATATTGCTAATGACGTTGAAGAAACTGGCCCATCAATTGCTATGGAAGCCAATGTTCGTATTCACGAGCCAGTGTTTGCCTTCTTCACCAATAAGGAATTTTCCCAAGTGTCTACCCTCAACATTGCATCTAATACTCCAGTATGGGATCCTGATCGGCCTGAATTATCCAACGGACTAATCTTCAAAGTCAAAGCAGAATTTTAGGATGTAGTGAAGATTTATTTAATTAAAAATCATGTCCAATTCGAGGTGTTTGAGAGTGAGAAAATTATTGGCTTTGAGGTGTAAAAAACACCAATTCGGGTGCAAGTTGAGGCTTCCGGCTTGTTAAAAGAAAACACATGGGATGCTTCAGATTACCAAATATGAAAGCCCTCATACTTGTCGTCATGCGTCAGCCACCCAAGACCATGTAAAATTAGATTCCCACTTCGTTGCGTGCCAAACTAAAGGTCTAGTGAAGGCAAACCCATCTCTGAAGGTTGCTATGATAATACAACAAATTGTTGATCTGTATAAATACGAGATTTCGTATAGAAAAACGTGGAAAGCAAAACAAACTACATTAGTTATGATTTTTGGTGACTAGGATGAATCATATGCTATTTTGCCAAAATTTCTCGGTGCACTAGAAAAGTATAATGAGGGCACAATAGTCAGATGACAGTTGACCAACCTTAGAAATGGGACGGCTGTGTTTGATAGAGTGTTTTGGGCATTTAGACCATGCATTGAAGGTTTCAGATACTGTTGTTCACTTATAAGCATTAATGCCACATTCCTATACAAAAAGTACAAGGGAAAGGTGTTAATTGCTACGGGCATCGATGGAAATCATTAGATTTATCCGCTCGCCTTTGCAATCGTCGATGAGTAAAGTATAAGCACATGGGGTTAGTTTCTTTGGATACTTAGGCATCATCTTGTCGGTGACCAAGAGGGCATATGCCTGATATCTTACCGCCATCAACGTATCATTCAAGTAGTGGCTGCTCATGATTCTGGATAGCAAGCGTCGTATGCATATAATCAATTTTTCTTATGATATGTCCGCAACAACTTCAACAGTAAATTTCATAACACCCATTTGAAAAGTCTAGTATGGGATGCTAGTAGTGCACATCAAATCCGTAAGTATAACAAGATTATAGAGGAAATGAATGAACTCAACCCGCGAACTATTCGTTGGCTTGATTAGATACCAAAAGAGCAATGGACACTTGCACATGATGGTGGAAGACGTTATGAAGTTATCACAACTAACATTTATGAGGTGTTCAACAATGTCAAAAAAAAAAAAGCAAGACATCTATTGATCACGTCATGCGTTGAAACAATATTTTACAAATTTGTTCAGTACTTCAATGACAGGCGTGGTTCGATGTCAGATAGCGGTTGCTTGTTCACACCCGATATAGTGGAGAAGATGTCGTATGTTGAAATAAAAAAAGTACCACATTCAATCGAAGCACAAGGAACGCAAACATCGCACATGTACATATGGAAACAGGAACACTTATAAAATGTCATGCTCCCATGCGATGGCGGTTTTTTCAAAGAGGTGTTTAGACCCGTGGTAGTACGCATATGAGATAAACAGTATTGATGCACATGATGCCAATTAGACTCCTCAATTTTATCCACTACATCACGAAGGCTATTGGGATGCGTCTATTGGACCAAAAGTATATCCTAATCATAATCTACTATGACTGAAGGGTCGTCCCCAATTTACTCGCATCCGAAATGAAATGGACATATGTGAGGGATGCAGTATGTATCAATACAAATTGTGTGAAAAATCGGGTCACGGTCGACGAACTTGTCCAGCCAAAAATCAACGAGTTCTGCCTAGCAGTCATGGAATGTAGATGTTAATATAATGTTAAGATGTAAGAAATGTATTGTGTAGATCTCTACTTTTATTTTGTGTATATGTACTGTGAAAATATGCTATTTGTGTTTATGTAATTACTGTTGCGGTATGTATTATGCCAATATTGACAATGTATAATTACACAAATACTTAATTCACTAAACTATGTCTACATCGAGAGGACCAACAGTTTTGAACAATTGTAGATGTCAAAGGGTTTAGTTGTTGAAGAGCAAAACGATGATTACAAAAGTGAGAGATTTACTGACCCAAAAGAGTACTATGCTGGAGTAAGACGAGAATGGGCGTTTCATATTAATGAATCAGACGAATTATGCACTGAGCTAAGATTACTTTGTATACCGGTGCCACGTCGATAGTCGCTAATGATGCAAAGAAAGAATAAAGAAGATTACAAATTAGTAGTTAGTCAAGTTGGGAAGGAGAATAATAGGATGTTGGTGTTTGTAGGTATCGATATTATATGCTCCAACTTGTAGTGGACATGGTAGAAAATGCATATGAACTAGAGTTATCATCTGTAGAGCGTAATAATATATTGAATAATGAATAATACGTATCAGATGACTTTATGTCCAATGAAGGATAAAAAGTGTAAAATTCATTTAAAGAACTAGTTTTTGTGTGATTTGTAAATCGCTATGTACGAATGAATATTCCTTATTTAGTAACATGTAGTTTTTGTGTATATACAATGAGTATTGCCTATTTATTGTTACTTTAGGGACAATGTCATAGTTGAATTATGTTTAATGGAATTCAGATATGGAGCATCAACAGGCTCGTGACTTAGTACACCCGGGACAAGAATCGGTTGCCCATAGTAGAAAATGGGTGGAAAGAATTCTGCTCATTTGTGAAGCTGAATACTATCCCTCCCGATAACTAAAATACCACTCATTTCGGAAAATAATCCATCACAACATGAAAGGTAAACAATAAATTCATTCCAAATATCACATCATAACCTTTCACATCAAGTGCCACCAAATCTACGTTCAACTCTTGCTCCCCAATCCGAAGCATAAAACCTTTACACACCCTACATGTATCTAACTGTTCCCCAGTAGATCACACTCAACTCATTTTCTAAGCTATCAAAATTCAAACCCAATGTAATAGCATATTTCGTACGTATAGAGAGTGAGTGGCACTGGGATCAAACAAAATACATGCCCAAGAATTATAAAGCAAAGTAATACCTTCCATCACTTGCTGGAAGCATCCTCATCCTACTGGGTCATTTCAAAGTCGCGACCCTCGTTATTAACTATAACGGCCCAACTCAGGGGTGTACTTTTCTTTATTAATAAAAATGGAATCTCGAATATTTAAAAAAAAACCTGTAACCTAGACATAGGCACAAAAACCCACGTCCTTAAAATCATGGAGATAATCAAAAGAAGATTTAAGTTTAGAAACAAACTTAAGTGGGTAGCACTCTTCGCAGAGTCACACATATTTACAGACCACCAGATTCATTTACAACTGCTAATATTAAAGTGTATAGCCAAGAACGAAACGCAAAAGACCTCAAGGTGACATCCCCCACAACCTCCTAGACTCAGCAGTGGACTTCACTCATGGCATTGGATTGCTGAAACATTACATCACAAGAGTGAGCACGGAAATCTCAAAGAAAGAAACATGCACAATTAAAATGATAAAATACCATTCTACTAATTTGAATATCAATTTAACTCCGTAAAAGTGAAACCACCAAATAAAACACTCCACTTGAGCCACCAACATAACATCTCTAACACCATCGACAAAGCCATATTTGCCACAAGGCTTATCCCATCACACAGATATTATCCACCATACAGGCGTAAATCACCATTCAATAGTATTAGCTATATAGGCATTTTTTCGTCACACAGACAATAATCGCCACATAGGCATGATATGTTACACATGTCATACTCGCCACACAGGCATGATTTGTCACACAGACAATAACTGTTACACAAGCATAATGTAATAATCTATAACACAGATAGTAACCACCACACAGGCATGATCCGTCACATAACAATGTTTCCACTTTTTCTTCAACACTTCTTCACATAGTAATAATTTGATAACAAGTAAGCTTACTATACAAAATAGATATGTGAGATAGTGCACTCATCTTGGTTCGGCTTCGACCTCAAGTGCGGTTTCCCATCGGGGTCTTGAGTGGAGTGGTTGACGATGTGGATGCCTCAGCTCCAAATATATCATGATCACAAACACATTTCATTATATCTCTTGTAACCAAAATATTTCAAATGCTTCTAAACAAATATTTCCGCATGTTTAGGTTTACCCCAAAATAATCTTGTTACTCTTCTTGCTTGTTAGGCTTATCACTTACGTAAGTTAGCCCATTTAGGGTTGTTCTATAGCCCAATGGAATGCTATGGACCATTTAAAGATTGAACGAATGAGAGATTAAGAAGTCTAAGCAAAAACAGAATTTTTTGCCTTGTTGTACCGGTACTACTGGTACCAATTCTACCCATTCTAGAATACCCTTGCACCAATACAACCAAGTGTTGTACCAATTCTTCCCCTAACCAAGATTATGAAGCTTGTCTCAATACCTACCATGACTCTTGTCTTCTACATCCAACCCTTTATAAACATTATATGTGACACCCCAATTCCCAGGGGTTCTAATACCCGTTAAGCCTTATTAATTGACCCAAGACATTGATCCCGACGGACCAATCCCAATGGAAATCCGGCGGAGTCTCCTTTGTACGGGGAGCTCCCTCCAAATCCAAGTTGTGTTCTAAACTAACACAATGACAATTCCAAGGACCCAAACCAACATTTAAGTATTAAACATTAACCAAAAAGTCTCAATGTAAAATATACATCTCCCATAAGAATAAATACATGAGGTCCCCCAGTATACAACCCTTTGTTCTAAAAGAATATACCAAGTTTTGTATAACCAAAATACAAGGCTAAATAGATACAATGGGGCCTATGCATTATACATTCGAAAATGAATATCCAGTCTTCAACTCCGTCATTAAGTCGGACCCATGGAGGGCCATCTACGGAAGAGCGAGTACATGAAAAATGTTCCCACAACGGGATGAGCCGAAGACCAATAGGGTATCTCCTATAGAGAATACCTCCCAATCACAATGCATATGATATGAATACATTTTCAACAAACTGAGCATATAACACAAGTAACATTTCAATGATACTAAACATGCCAACCATGAATGATGTTTCATAAATGCATGTCTGATTCTGAACCCACTCCCAGGTTCCCATGCACGACACATAATGTAATGCCATAACATGAACTGGGCATTCCAAGCCCCCGCCATTGGGTTACACATATCCAATGACAATTTATCAATTTATGGCTCTTTATTGGGTAGATAATTTATGGACTTCCACCAACGGACTACCAAACCGACACTGCATTTCGGGTAGGTGGTGATTGACCCAAACCCATGCACACACACTCACACTCACACTTACACTCATGTCAATGCCCATGAATGTAGTGGAACCCGCGCATATACAATGTAATGTACAATTGCAATTCCATTCTTAATTATATTGCAAGGCATATAATGACATTCCATAATCATCACCAAGTATGTTATAAGCATTACCAACTCAAATAACACACTTGCATATACATAGGCATTTTATCAAACACCTAGAGGGCATAAATGAAAACACATTGCATACCCATTCATTCCACACATACTTAATATGTTCACCACCCAAAATCAAATAGAAATAGGTATACCATGCTCAATAATTCACCAAACATCTCATTACTTACACTAGCTAGATGGTGGATATGTAAACATTCTACATAACCCTACCCATACCATATACATAACCAGAATTGCAAGTAATTGTAAATAGGAGGAACTCTCACCTCTTTAGAATACCCAAAAATAACTCTTCAATGCATATCCCCAACCCTTGCTTTTCCGAAATTTGGGGAAAATAGTTGAAATTGGTGTTGTCGTGTTGCCCTCGTCGAGTAGAGTGACTTTTGTTCTTGGGGTTTGATGATCCAACGGTTTCCTATATATATGCTAGAAAATTATTAT
Source organism: Ilex aquifolium (assembly GCA_951799425.1). Classification (NCBI taxonomy): domain Eukaryota; kingdom Viridiplantae; phylum Streptophyta; class Magnoliopsida; order Aquifoliales; family Aquifoliaceae; genus Ilex; species Ilex aquifolium. The sequence goes on along the minus strand of OX637395.1, from coordinate 28,237,998 downwards.
TTCTTGATAATCTTGCAAATATTGCCATGTTTTGAAGGAAGCTATGGTTGGATAGCCATGAAATCTCTTCTTCTTGTCTTGAAAATCCTAGTTTTCAAGAAAAATGGGTTTTTCTCTCAATATTCTTTTGTTCTTGATTTCAAAAATCTAGTGCTTTGTATTGAACAATAAAATGGTATTTTTGATGATCTCTTGCATATTTTCTTAAATTGTTATATTGGAATAATACATGTGAAAATTGGGGATTTTTGGATTTGCTTGTGATTTGAGGAAATGGGTTTGTATTGTATCTCTTGTGGATGTCTGGATGACCATGGGTGGCTGTTGACCGAGTATCGTAGAGTGGGTTAGATGCGTTTCTTATTCCGTGTGGGTTTGAAGGTTCTCTATCACTCGTAGTGGGGTTGGTGCCTTGCGAGAACCAAACCACTATTCGCTCATGTGGTACCGAGGCTGAGGGTTAGTATACTATTCCTGGGTTGGATCGTCTCTGCCGATGCATCGGTATACGCCCTTCCTAAAGTTGTGTATCCTTGCGAGGATTAGATTTGTGTGTGTGGACCAGGATATTCTCAATGTGTTTATTCATGCGATGTCATACATCATACCTGAGATACATAACGTGGATACAGATATATAATGTGGATACAGATACAAGTTGTGGTTTGAGATACATTGTGGGAAATGGTACAAATGGTGGGTTATTGTTTATTGTTGGAAAGATACAATTGTTGCAAATGGCTTATGGTTGGAATTGGTTTATTGTTGGGAATTGGTTTTATTTCTTCATTTAAATTATTGTTATTGCTTACACTTGAGATTGGATGAATTGTCACTGTTTTCTTTCAAATGTTATATATGATATTTGTAAAATGAGACCAACTTGTTTTATATGTTTTCTAAACCTTGTTCGAGTTTGGGAGGATTTTCCTACAGAGCTTAGTGCTCACCCCCTACAAACAATATTTATTTTCAGATTTCGGTTTAGAGGAAGAACTCGGAGTTGATGAGCAGGTAGCTTGGGAAACTCAATTGGATGGAAGCGTGGATCCCGAGGGGGATGTCTATAATTGTCCTTGTTATGTTCTAGATTAGGAGATTCATTTTGAGAAAATTTTCATGTAAATATTTTCCTTATTCCGCTGCGAGATATAGTTTGGTATATTCTTTTGGGATGTAATGACCATGGTTTGGCATATTCTTTTGGATGATGTTGTAGATATTATGGATGATGAATGAAATTTTCTTTACTTATGAAAATTATTAGTTGCTCTCATGATGTGAATGGTTTTAGATAGTAATGTCGTCTAAGGGTGATTTTGGGGCATTACAAGTTTTGGTATCAGAGCCTAAGAATTAGGTCTTACATGGGAGCTGTAGGTTATAGATTACCACTAGAGTGGTAGGACTAGGTTGAATGAATTGTTGACTTAAATCTTATACAAGTCTTATGCTTTAGATTAAAGTGATAGTTAGGATGTCTTGTACATCAAGGAAACTAAATTGTGAATTGATGTGCAGGATGGACGGTAGACGTGGACGTGGACGGGGACGTGGTGGCCAAGCAAACCCACCACCACCACCACCTCCAGATGCCATGAATGGCATATACCACTGCCTAAGGGAGCTAACTACTCTGGTGCAACACCAGAATGGAAACAACAACCACAACGGTGGGGTTCATACCTTAGCCCATGAACCGGACAACGGGGACGAAAAATCGAAGGATGGTAGTTCTTCGAGAATTTCTGAGGTAACGCCCACCTAATTTCCAAGGAATTCCTCACCCTTTGGATGCGGATAAGTGGATTCGCAGGGTGAAGAAAATGTGTGATTGCATGGGAGTTGCTGAGGATCTTCGGGTCGGCTTAGCTACATATCTGTTAGAGGGGGAGGCAGACCATTGGTGGGACTCGGTGAAGAGAAGGAGGAACACTGACGCGATTACTTGGGAGGAGTTTGATCAGATCTTCCAAGACAAATATTTTCCTGAATCAGTCAGGGATAAGATGAGTGCAGATTTCCTCGCTCTACGACAGGGTAGCATGACGGTAGCCGAGTATGAGAGGAAGTTTGACTAGTTAACCCACTATGTCACGGAGTTCATATCTACTAAGGCCAGGAGGGCCAAACGTTTTTAGCAGGGTTTGAGACCTGCCATCCGGGAGAAGCTTGTGGCTCACAAGATTCGAGACTATGGGGATCTAGTTGATAGAGCTGCACTGGTGGAGAGAGACACAGAGGACAACCAGAGGTGACAGAACTTCACGAGGGGAGGTCTGATCAAGACCGGTGCTAGTAGCAGTGGAGTGCAGAGAGCGGCACCATACCGTCGACTAGACCAGGCGGTTGGACGGAGACTTCAAACAGCTCGAGGAGTTGGAGGCGTACCAGAGAGGGTAGGAGTAGACCCACGAGCCTGCTTTGCATGTGGAGGTTTGGGTCATATTCGGAATCATTGTCCAATCTTCCCACCCCAAAAGAATACCCCGACGACCGGACAGGTTAATGCACATAAGCCACCACTACCGAAGCCACTACATCAGAGACCGTTAGGAACTATAGCCCCCGACGGTACTAATCAAGGAAGAGTTTTTGCTTTGACCCAACCGGAGGAAGATGTTTCCAATGCCGTTGTGGAATGTATTGTTCTTCTCTACAATTCTTGGGCCCGAATTTTATTTGACCCCGGTGCTACTCATTCATTCATACGCACTACATATGCTATCAACTTGGGATTGGAATTTGAGAAGCTAGAACATACCTTAAGTATTGACATGCCTACGAGAGAACGGTTGGATACTAGAAGAGTGTGTAGAGGTTGTGTGCTTCGAATTGGGGAGCAAGAATTAATTGTAGATTTGGTTGCATTAGACATGAAGGGGTATGCCATAATATTTGGGATGAACTTGTTGTCCACTTTCCGTGCGGTAATGGATTGTTTTCGTAAATGGATTTTATTTCAATTACCGGGAGGGGTAGTTTTCAGTTTCATGAATGATCGAAATTCTTACCATCCATTTCCTACTACGAGTAATAGATTCTTGAAAGCTAAGGTGGGGAGCCATTTGAGTTTCTTAGCTAGCTTGATGGGAGATGATCAGGATAGATCCCAACTGAACGTGGTATTGATAGTGTCGAATTTTTTAGATGTCTTCCCAGATGAACTACCCGGGTTACCCCCACAGAGAGAGATTGAGTTTACGATTGATCTCTATCCGAGAACCAAACCCATATCCATTGCTCTCTATCAGATGGCACCTTCGGAGTTGAAAGAGCTAAGGAAGCAGTTGGACCAACTATTGGCTATTGGGTTTATCCGCTTAAGCACTTCACCTTAGGGAGCCCCGATCCTCTTTGTGAAGAAGCATAATGAAACTCTTCGGTTATGTACAGACTACTGAAGGCTGAATCGGGTGATAGTGAAAAATAAATATCCATTGCCACGAATTGATGATTTATTCGATCAGTTGAGAAATTCTAAGTATTACCCCAAGATTGATCTTCGCACAGGGTACCATCAACTATGGATCAAGGAAGAGGATATTCCTAAGACAGCTTTCCATACCCGGTATGGTCATTTTGAATATACGGTAATGCCGTTCGGATTGACTAATGCTTCTGCAGCCTTTATGGATTTGATGCACAGGGTATTCCGACCATATCTAGATCAGTTTGTTATTGTGTTTATTGATGACATATTGATTTATTCACGGACACAAGGGGAACATGAACGTCATCTCTCGATTGTGCTACAGACATTGAGAGAGCATAAGGTGTATGCTAAGATGAGTAAATGCGAGTTCTGGATGAAGGAAGTGAAATTCCTTGGCCATGTTGTGTCAGAACATGGTGTAGCTGTTGATCCCGCAAAGATTGAAGCCGTGATGAAATGGGAACCACTAAGGAATGTGACCGAAGTACATAGTTTCCTGGGATTAGTAGGCTACTACCGGAGGTTTGTGGAAGGGTTCTCAAAACTAGCGATGCCAATGACTCGCCTTACGAAGAAGGGAGAAAAGTTCTTGTGGACTCAAGAGTGTGAACTAGCCTTTCGCACCTTAAAGGAGAGGTTGACAACAACTCTTGTCCTCATTATTCCGAGCAGTGTGGAAGGATATAATGTTTACACCGATGCTTCGTTACGAGGCTTGGGATGTGTGCTAATGCAAGGAGGTAAGGTAGTTGCTTATGGCTCGAGACAACTAAAGATTCATGAGCGGAACTACCCCACTCACGACTTGGAGCTTGCCGCAGTGGTTTTTGCTCTTAAGCTGTGGAGGTGTTACCTATATGGAGAAAAATTTCAAGTGTTTTCTGATCATATGAGCCTTAAGTATATATTCACACAGAAAGACTTGAATCTTTGGCAAAGAAGGTGGATTGAGTATCTAGAAGATTATGATTTCACACTCAACTACCATCCGGGGAAGGCGAATGTAGTAGCAGATGCACTGAGCAGAAAGTCTCGGGGTGAAATAAATGTTCTTGCTGTTAATTGGTGGAAGATGATTGATGCTTTGGAGGAATTTGATCTATTGGTGGATAGACAGGGGGATCGACTATGCTTATTTAATCTTGTAGCTCAACCAATTCTCCGATAAAGGATTGTGGAGTTGCAACGATTAGATACCGAGTTGGGAGCTATCTGGGATAGATTGGAGAGAAATGAAATTGTTGAGAATTGGTTGATACATAATGATGAGTTACAGTTTCGTGGAAGACTATGTGTACCAAACAATGACCAAGTAAGGGAAGAAGTGTTGGGTATGTGCCATCGTTCAAGATGTGGGACATGAAGAAGGGATGAAACAAGACGTGGCTAAGTACGTTGCAAAGTGCGCGGTGTGTCAGCAGGTGAAGATTGAGCATCAAAAACCCGGAGGATTACTACAGTCCTTGCCTATTCCAGAGTGGAAGTGGGATTACATCACCATGGATTTCGTGTCTGGCTTTCCACGGACTTCACGAGGGCATAATGTCGTATGGGTCATTAAAGATAGACTTACCAAGTCCGCTCATTTCTTGAGTATGAAGACCACTGACACTTTAGAGACCTTGAACAAGCTTTATATTCGCAAGATTGTTAGATTGCATGGAGTTCCACTCTCTATTGTGTCGGATCATGATTCTCGTTTTGTGGCGTAATTTTGGCAAAGTCTACAACAAGCTATGGGGACAGAGTTGCACTTTAGCACCACCTTTCATCCTCAAATGGATGGCCAATCCGAGAGGGTGATACAAATTTTGGAGGACATGTTACAAGCTTGTGTGTTAGACTTCAAGGGAAGTTGGAGTGACCATTTGTCGTTGGTGGAATTTGCATATAACAACAGCTATCAGGCAAGTATTGGAACGGCTCCTTATGAGGCATTGTATGGAAGACCATGTAGGTCCCTGACTTGTTGGTTAGAAGCTGGAGAGAGTAGCTTGGTTAGGCCAGAAATTTTTTGGAAAACTACGGAGAAAATTCAACTAATTAGGTAAAGACTACGCACGGCACAAAGTAGACAGAAAAGCTATGCGGATAGAAGAAAAAGACCCTTGGAATTCCAAGAGGGGGACTATGTGTTCCTCAAGGTGTCACCCAAAAAGGAAGTGTTTAGATTTGGCAAGAAGGGGAAATTAGCACCAAGGTATACCGGACCATTTGAAGTGATCAAAGCGGTGGGCAAAGTGGCGTATCAACTTCGATTACCAGCCCAGTTGTCAGGGGTACATAACGTATTCCATGTGTCAATGTTAAGAAAGTGTCAATCGGATACAACGCATGTCGTGGATTTGGAGGGAATTTAAATTCAAGATGGACTCACATATGAAGAACAACCAGTGAAGATCCTCGATACCAATGAGAAGGTGCTTCGCAATAAAGTCATCCAACTAGTGAAAGTCTTGTGGCAATATCATGGGGTGGAGGAATCTACCTGGGAACCAGAGCTGGAGATGCGAGAGAAGTACCCTCATTTATTCTCTACTTAAGATAAGTTTCGAGGATGAAACTTTCTTTAAGGGGGGTGGATTGTAAACCCCCACATTCTTATCTTTATATAGCAACGTAATTATTTTTGGAATGTTAATATATGTGATGATGTATGCATGAACTATGTAGATTGTAAGAGTAGAAATAAAAATGTTAGGCGAGGTAATAGGGTATGTATTGGAAGCTAGGAAGTATTCCGGAGTGAAAGCACACTTTAGAGAAAATTTGGGTAGAAAGGATTTTGGACACTGCCTAGTATTTGGACCATAACTTCTTACCCTGATGTCCCTTTGAGCTGAAATTTTTACAGTAGATACTAGACTTCCAGGGCTACAACAGTTTATTTTACGAAATTTTTTCAAATCGACCTCTAAATAGGCCAAAACTTCACTGGAAGTTACCGCAGAAATAGGGAGTCCATTCGAACGTGAAAGTCCATTCGAAAGACAGTTCGTTCCAGTTCTCTTGTCTGATGGAAAAACAAAAGTACTGGGAGCAACTAACGTTTGAACGCCAATGACGTTCGAACGTGAGTTACGAATCTGGGTTTCAGAATCGCGCACAGGAGACCATTTCTTCCACTATAAATACTTAAGGACACCTCCTTTAGCATCATTTCAACATTTCTAACCCTAGAAAATCTTAGAGAGGAAGAAAGAAAGAGAAAAATACAAGATCAAGGAAGATTTTCACATTAAAGTGGGTTAAAATCTCAAGTTCTTCACACAAAACTAAGGAAGAAGGTAGGGGTTTCTTCTCACTCTTGTTCATTGAGGTTAGGGTTTATATATATGTATGGTTTGACTCTTAATCCTATATATATGCTAGGAAATTATTATTTCTTGATACTCTTGTAAATATTACCATGTTTTGAAGGAAGCTATGGTTGGATAGCCATGAAATCTCTTCTTCTTGTCTTGAAAACTCTAGTTTTCAAGAAAAATGGGTTTTTCTCTCAATATTCCTTTGTTCTTGATTTCAAAACTCTATTACTTTGTATTGAACAATAAAATGGTATTTTTGATGATCTCTTGCATATTTTCTTAAATTGTTCTATTAGAATAATATATGTGAATTTTGGGGATTTTTGGATTTGCTTGTGATTTGAGGAAATGGGTTTGTATTGTGTCTCTTGTGGATGTTTGGATGACCATGGGTGGCCGTTGACCGAGTATCGTAGAGTGGGTTATATGCGTTTCTTACTCCGTGTGGGTTTGAAGGTTCCCTCTCACTCGTAGTGGGTTTGGTGCCTTGCGAGAACCAAACCACTATTCGCTCACATGGTACCGAGGCTAAGGGTTAGTATACTATTCCTGGGTTGGATCGTCCCTGCCGATGCGTCGGTATACACCCTTCCTAAAGTTGTGTATCCTTGCGAGGATTGGGTTTGTGTGTGTGGGCCAGGATATTCTCAATGTGTTTATTCATGCGATGTCATACATCATACCTGAGATATATAATGTGGATACAGATATATAATGTGGATACAAATACAAGTTGTGGTTTGAGATACATTGTGGGAAATTGTAAAAATGGTGGGTTATTGTTTGTTGTTGGAAAGATACAATTGTTGCCAATGGCTTATAGTTGGAATTGGTTTATTGTTGGGAATTGGTTTTATTTCTTCATTTAAATTATTTTTATTGCTTACACTTGAGATCGGATGAATTGTCACTGTTTTCTTTCAAAAGTTATATATGATATTTGTAAAATGAGACCAACTTGTTTTATATGTTTTCTAAACCTTGTTCGAGTTTGGGAGGATTTTCCTACAGAGCTTAGTGCTCACCCCTACAAACAATATTTATTTTCAGATTTCGGTTTAGAGGTAGAAATCGGAGTTGATGAGCAGGTAGCTTGGGAAGCTCAATTGGATGGAAGCGTGGATCCCGAGGGGGATGTCTAGAATTGTTCTTGTTATGTTCTAGACTAGGAGATTCATTTTGAGAAAATGTTCGTGTAAATATTTTCCTTATTCCGCTGCGAGATAATAGTTTGGCATATTCTTTTGGGATGTAATGGCCATGGTTTGGCATATTCTTTTGGATGATGTTGTAGATATTATGGATGATGAATGAAATTTTGTTTACTTAGGGAAATTATTAGTTGCTCTCATGATGTGAATGGTTTTAAATAGTAATGTCGTCCAAGGGGGATTTTGGGGCGATACATAAATATTTATTTTCGTTAAAAAGTTAAATATAAATAAAAAGAATTACTGTAATAAAAATACTAATATAAAAATAATAAGATAAGTTCAAATTTATTGGTCTTGGTCTTTGTTGTAGAAACTTAACTAATTTAAGCAAAGATCTGTTTTATCAATATAGATATCTAGTAGTCCCTCATTTACAGTTCTGTTAACGGTTGTGATCAGAGGTAAAGCTCACTCTGGCGAGCTGTGAAGTTGTAATGTCACCCTTATTCTCAAGGGACTAGACTATGGTACATCCTTTTGGTTTTTCTGTATGGTACCAAAAAACTAATGTACATCATTGATTCATCTAGCAAGAAAAATGAGTCATTGATCAATGTGTCCTTTCAAAAAAAAATTTCCCCAAAGAGTAACTGGTTACCTACTGCAGCCGATTAGTAGACAAGACAAGACAGTGAAATGACTTGTCAGATAGTACATCATGATTACTAGTAATTTTATTAAAATATACTGCAATACTGTTACTATAATGAAGGGAATATTTACAACTTCAATGGATAAAAATAGTAGAATTATGGGTTTATTGAAGAATTTTGTTTACAACATTTGTGGAAATAATTACAAATGTGTGAGGAACTGTTACCACTCTTTATCAACAATTCTAACAATTGATGATAAAATTACAACATCACTTAAATCGTTGTTCATCAGGTAAAAGGCCGAATTACGATATTTTTGGATAAGGGTATGACAGTTGTGAATGTTTTTACAAGTGTAATGAATATATTTGTATACATAAGGAAAATTGACGTTGTAGGTGAGTTTATGACCCGTAAGGTATGTACCTGTTTTGTGGATGAACTTACAAGTAGAGAGGAGTATTTACTACTTAGTAGGTAAGTTTATGACCCAAGGGTACGTTTATAAGGCAGGTAGGGTAAATTAAAATATATGAGGAAGGATTTACCACTAAAGGGGATAACTTTAAGATGGTTAAGGTACATTTAACTAAAGTTCAAGGGTTTGCTCCAATGTTTTCGGATAAGTTTATGAGATCCGTACGATAACTTTAGTTTTAGGTTGGTTAATTTTACCAGAAAAGTGGTAAATATTATGAAGGTATAGGTATATATATAACATCTATGGAAGTCATTATAATAGCTTTTACTACGAATGTGGTGAAATGGGATATTCATCGTTTACAACAAAAATGGTTAGATTTCATTTAGGAAAAAAAAAATTGACGTCATTTAATGAATTTTGTACGAAATTTGTGAATAATTTACAACCACTCCAACAAGATATGCCAGTTTTGTTGATAAAATTGCAAGTGGAGAGGAGTATTTACTAGTTCTATGGTACAATTTACGATATTTGTGGGTATGTTGAAGACACTTCATTGTACATTTACAAGGCAGGTGGGTTAATGAAAACATATGAGGAAGGTTTTACCACAAAAGTGGATAACTTAAAGATGGTAAAGGTTACAAGTTCGTATGAAAATTGTCTTTCCAGGTTGGTTAATGTTACGACAACAATGGTTAATATTGCGAAGGTATATGTAAATGTATATAACATGTATGAGAGTCATTATAGGTAGTTTTTACTACGAATGTGATGAAAGGGATATTCATAGATTTGCCACCATAATGGTTAGATTTCATAAAGGAATAGAAAAATTACGTCACTTAATGAAATTTTTACGACATTTGTGAATAATTCACAAGTATTTGAATATAATTTACCAGTTTCGTGGATAAGTTTACAAATATTAAGGAGTATTTACTACTTATATGGTATATTTTACGACGTTGGTAGGTATCATAAGACCCTTAAGGGTTCGTATACGAGACAGTCCGGTGGGGTAAATTAAAACATATGAGGAAGTATTTACCAAAAAAGTGGATAAATTTATGATGCTTAAGGAATACTTTACTGGAGTTCAAGGTTTTGTTTCAATTTTTTTGGATAAGTTTATGACTTATATGGTAAATATACCGTATGTATGGGAGTCAATATAATAGTTTTTAATACGAATGTGGTGAAAATGGATATTTATAGATTTACCATCACCATGGTTAGATTTCATATAGCAAAGAAAAATATAAGTCAGTAATGAAAATTATTACGTTATTTGTGGATAAGTTACACGTAGTTGAGTAAGATTTTCCAGTTATGTGATCGAAAATACCAAATTTGTTAATGAATTTACAAGTGGATAGGAGTATTTACTACCTGTATGGTATATGTTAAAATATTTGTGGATACTTTTATGAGTGTTAAGGATATAATTACGAGATAGGTTGGATACATTAAAATATTGGTGAAGGATTGACGACTCAAATGCATATATTTACGTGGTTTAATGAACATTTTACTAGAGTTAAAGATTTTGTTCGGATTGTTTTGGATAATGTTACGAGAAAAGTGGTTAATATTACAATCTTATAGGTAAATATATAACATCTGTGGTATTCATTATCGTGGGTTTTACTACGAATGTGGTGAAATAGAAATTCATAGATTTACCACTATAATGGATAGATTTCATATAGAAAAGAAAATTTTAAGTAAGTTAATCAAATTTATACTTCTGTTTTGAACAAGTTAATAAGTTGTTGAGGAAGATTTACCATTATTTTGGTCTAAGATATCAAATTTCTAGACTATATTACAAGTAAAGAGGAGTATTTACTACTTGTATGGTATATTTACAAGATTTGTAGGCGATTTTATGAACTGTAAGGATTTAGTTACGAGGCCTATGGGAATACTTAAAACATATGAAGACGGATTTATGACAAACGTGGATAACTTTGGTATGGTTAAGAACATATAGCAAAGGAAAATTTACGTCTCATAATAAATTTTTTACGACAGATGTGAATAAGTTCTTAGTAATTGGAGAATATTCACCATTGTTTTTGGTGAGAGAAAACCACAGTTGTGGATTAACTTACAAGTGGAGAGGAGTATTTACTAATTTTATGGAAAATATTTCGATAAACTCGATAAGTTTACGAGAGTTAAGAACATTATACAAGATTTTAAGGTTTTGTTGCGATAGTGTATGGGATTGATCGATCGTGTATCAATCCGAAAGTTAAAGATCGATCAATTATTAATGTGATCGATCGATCAGGTGTATGAAATGGTCACATTCTGAAACTTAGCGATCGATCAGTGAAAAATGATCGATCTTATATCATATTTTGAAACTTACGATCGATCAGTTACTAATTCGATTGATCATTAACATTCTGAAACCTATTGATCGATCATTGAATAATGATTGATCTTATATCAATCCAAAAGTTAAAGATGGATCAGTTATTAATGTGATCGCTCGATTAGGTGTATAAAATTGTGACATTCTGAAACTTAGCGATCGATCAGTGAGAAAATGATCGATCTTATATCATATTTTGGGACTGAACGATCGATCATTTACTAATTTGATCGATCCTTAATATGCTGAAACTTATTGATCGATCAGTGAATAATGATCGATCGTGTATCAATCTGAAACTTAACAATCGATCAGTTATTAATGTGATCGAGTGAGCAGGTGTATAAAATTGGCACCTTCTGAAACTTAGTGATCGATCAGTGAAAAATGATCAATCTAATATCATATTTTGAAACATAACGATCGATCATTTACTAATCCGATTGGTCCTTCACATTCTAAAACGTAGCGTTTGATCAGAGAATAATGATTGATCATGAATAATGATCGATCATTTACTAATGCGATCGGTCGAGCAGGTGTATAAAATGTTCACATTCTGAAACTTCGTGATCGATCACTTATTCACGATAGATCAATATAGAGGTGTTGTTGTAGCAGAAGAATGGTTGTTCAATCCCCCCTCATATTGGCGTTATAATTGTGGGAGTCTGAAATTTTTCGATCGATCATGTTCTTTTTTTTTCCCCTGATGAATCCAAGTGACATCGTTTAGGGTTTAATTCCATACCAACCAATCAGGTTTGTGACAGCTAGCTATACCAGTTCCCTCCTCTTTCCTCTTAATCCCGGCAAAACCCAATACCCAACTCCCTCCCTCCCTCCTCTTAACATTGAGGTCATTGGGTCTCCTCTTTCTATCTTCCAAAATTAGCGTGTCCCCTATTCATCCAAATCCCTCTTCTTTGTTCTGACATTGGTGCCTCCCTCTGCATTGGTTTGTCTTGGTCTACGTAGAAGTGTACACTCCTCATTTAGAGGTAGTATCAGCTTGTTGTGATTAACGAACAAGAGGAAATACATAATAAGGTATCAGGAAATTATTAGTGAAAAGATGAAATGTTAGTTTTTTATAAATGGTATATTTTCAGTGTTTGACCTCTCTGTGTGTCATACTTGCAAACATTTACATACTGGTGTGGATGTTATAGTTGTGAATGAATTTTTTGGTGAGTGTGTTTGAGAAGGATTTATGAATGGTTTAGAGAAGTGTATGTGTAGCATATACTTATTTATTTGACCTATACAACATGTGACATTTGCAAGGGAGTAGCAAGCCCCTGGACTTGGGAAGTCCAATTTGGCGATATTTCTAATATAAGCTATGATTATATTGTTGAATAGATTTCAGATTCATCATAGTCCAGACTTCATATTATGGTACATATTTCAGGGGGAAGAAGAGGTCCCACAAGTCAAAGGCCGAAGGCTTTAAAGCACAACGTCCACATGGCGCATGACTATTTTTCAAGTATGAAAAATTAGTGTATTGTAGGATCAAATTAGTTTGTGGTTAATGTTTAGATTTATTATTTGATAATGTAGGCATTTGTTATACTTCCATTACAATAAGGAACGAATGGAGAATATCAAAGAAAACGCTGATAAAAAAGTCACACGCGAGGTATAATTTGTTTTACAAAGAGCAAGTATTGTTTGGGGTAGTGAAAGTAATAATGGCTTCCAATTGGCAGTTGTACTCATAAGGTGATTAAAGAACTAGCTAAACAATGGAGGAAGATGGCAGATAGTGAGAAACAAAAGTACAGAGAAATGTCTATCCAGACGAAGAGTGAATGTGATTGTGTGAAAGATAATTCTGGGGAAATGGCAGTACGGGTAAATAAAATGTCGATGTTAATTTTTATGTGCATGGTTTACATTTACTGCACATCTTCAACTGAATTTTCTGTATATGTTTTGACGAATTATCAAAGGGGACGCTTGGTACAAGGTGTTCGCCTGGGAAAATTGTTAAAATGATACGAAACTTATGTGCTGAGCAAAAAGCGGCAATAAAAGAACTTGGTTTTGGGGGGATGAGGAAATTAAGAAACATGTGATCATGTTGAAGAACTCCAAACGACTAGCAAGTAAAGAGGTTACTTGGTCTGTGTTTGACGACACCATGAATAGATCCCCACCTATTGCTACAATAAACGTTAGGAAACGATCCACCCATGCAGTGAAGCCAACTATTTTGACATCAGATGAAAAACCACCGATACGCATATACCATGATACTGAAATCACCTTGATTTCAAATGTTTTTGGACACATTATCATTTGTGAAAATGTGCAGGCTTGAGAGGTCAGAATGTTAAGGATGGAGAATGCGATTGTTAACCTAACTGGCATGGTCGGCTCAATGGTTAGCATGATGTAAATGTTCATGGGTGGCTATGCACCGAAACCATCAAATTACGAATTCAAACACAATCATGCTGATGTTGGACAAGTTTATGAGCAAAAAAATGATATTGACTTGAATGAAAATGTAAACGCCAATTGCCTTAATGAAGTGGATGTGGACTACCAGATTTGGACACCCATTGCCACTTTCCGCACCCCACCACCAAAACCATTCTAGGAAGTACGACAACGACCATTGAATTGGTGACATGCAAGAGGCTTCTTACTCATGCACCCAAATATCATTCCCACCAATGCAGCTACGAAGAGATTCTAAATGGAGGCCAAGCAAACTTAATGTATTACTTAACTTATACATTATCCTCACTTATATTTTTCTCACTTCAACTACAACATCGTGGGGAGAAGAAGGATGATAACAAAGAGGGCAAGGGGGAGATGAATAATTCCCTAGAACACAATCAACCAAGGGACGATTCAATGCATAACCATTTAATGCCTAAGGTTATCACATCATTTCTTATTATCCAATTTTTTTACAGGTGTATGTTCATTTTCTCATTGCATAGGGCATTGATGACAAGAATGGTTATGACAACAAGGTAGCGATCGATGTGTACAAGACTCCGCATAAGCCTCTTAACAAACTGAAATTGCCTTGTAATAGTGCATCAATTGCTGAAATTCATAAGGTCTGTTTTGTTATGTTGTTGAGTATGTGACAAACTTGAATGGTAGTTTAATATCACAAGTTGGGTAAACAGATTTCAGATTCCACTTTGGGTATCCCACATCACATTGAGGAGTATGTACATGTAGACATACTTTATCCTGAAGATAAGCAATTGATTCTGAATTACATATTTGACAAGAATCCTGACATGAGGTATGGTTATTTTAAATAATACCCTATTTACATTTTAATTATCTATTAGGTACATGTCAAGAAAAAATAATTGTACTCTTTTTTTTTGTGTAATTTTTTATATTTTTTTAAAATAGAGAGATTTTAATTAGGTTTGAACACGACCATGCTGTACGCCATTCCCTCATGAAACTATTACCAAAGCAGTGGTTACTTGATTTGATTGGTTAAGTTGTTTTTTTTTTTACCCATACGTTGTTACTATAAATTATACCCATTGCATTTTACATTGGTATTTTCCATTGAATGTCACAAGTTGTGGACTTGGCTCACAATTTGTTATCTAAGGAAGATAAGACAAATCCAAAAATTGGGTTAGAGAGGTGGTACCTACCCACGTAGTTCTCGATAAGAAACTTGTCTTTATTTGGTAGTACCTAATTTTTTAAAACAAAATTACATAAAATACGTGTATGTAATTTTCATAGTTGTATTCAGCAACAAACATTGGCTCGGGCTATAGCTAACAGTGAAGGTAAAACAAGTTTGCTTCAATCTATGTATGGTGTGAATGAGTAGTACATAAAAGATTTCACATACTGTGACAAGGTTTGTAATAACTATATTGATAATCCATTTTGAATTCCAAGACCTAACATTAGTTAAATTGATCCACACTTATCAAAAATGTTTGTGTCTATCAACAAATTTAGATATACATCCCGATTAACGAGAACAACGACCATTGGTATCTATGCGTCATTGACGTTACTGAATAGAATGTTGTTTTATTGGACCCGCTTCCTTGTGCCGATATTTCCATTTGGATGAATGATGTGCACAATGTCCTCTTTGAATTAGATGATGTTCTTCAAGTTACACAGGATAACTACCAACATTTTTTGTCCACATTCACTTTGTTCGTGCCGCCTTGGACCCCACGTCAAGGGAATGGATATGATTGTGGCATGTTTGTTGTCAAGATGATTCAAGCTCCAGTTCTTTGTCCAGGCTTTAGCATTAAGGTGAAGTACTAACATAAGACATGTCGCAATTGTAATTATATAAGTTTTTTATATCCCTCCTCAAAACTCATTAACTTTACCACATGTATCATTTGTCCACAAGAAGATTCAAACGAAATGCTCATGAACTTTGCTTTTTCATTAGCGACTCACGCTGACAACAAAGTTAGGAACAAACTCATACACAAGGCCCGAGAAAGAGGGAGAGAAACAGGGAAATTTAGAAGTATATTAGATGATGTGATTAGGTAGATGGTATGTAGATCAACCAAAAAGTACAGTATCTAAAATTGATAGTATAAGTTAGTGTTATCACAGTTTATTGATTTCAGAATTGTATATATTGGAATACAATGTTGACTGGTGAATGGAATTTACACTAATTTATTATGGAATTTATTGGTAATTTTTTGGACACATCAATCATTCAAACACCCTGTTGTGTGAAAACATATGTTGCATATTTACATATTCGTGTATGGATTGGTTGTTGATATGTTAGGGTACACACTACTCCATTGCATGATAGATTGGTGATGCACAATGGTAAAAAAAACACCAGTCTCCACTAACTCTACTTCATTTTTCACAAGTATACATTATGTTTAACACTTTGGCATATCATGTGGAATACAATGTGTGGGTGTAATCAGACTACTTCAGTCCAATCTTCGCTCAAATCACCTGCACCATTTATTGACTAAAGACGCAGCAACATCAAGTGCCAATTCAGTGCAGTTAACAGTCCTCAATAATCCACAAACACAATACAAACGATGCACATTAAGTTGTACATACTTGTCATCTGTACAACACAACGACTAACCAATTCAATTAAAAAAAAATATCAACATAATAATATGTCCATATACAACATGTCCACATACGCCTAAGTATGATCAGGAACAAAATATCCAAATTGATGTTGGACAGGGTGGTTACACCGTCACCCTTAACAGAACGTGTGACATATGTATGATTTTATCTCTCACTATGTTGTCCCCAGCGATGACCAAGTTAACAGCTATCTCCCTTCGCATGTCCTCACTCTTATCCTGCATTTCACAATGGCGTATCATTACATAAACAATCTTTGGTTGTATGATAATTAAAGCTCTTCGCCAGAATCGGCACGAATGGTATTGTTATTCACTTGGATTGTATAACTTGGCCCCAACTGTGATGCTTGCATCATCTTCACTACGAAAAGTCCACAATCAAACCCATTGCCTTGTTTGGGCATCCAATCTGGTTCAACAAGATTCCATATGCCCAATTTGTGTTTAAATTCGAGAGCCCTCTTGATTAGTACTTAAAATTGACATGTTATTATGACATTTTAAGACTAATTGTACTTTAATGGAGTTTAAGTGATGTCATTTCAGGCCCTAAATTGAATAAGGATCCAAGAACAACAAGTACCACACTTGGATGCAGCACCAGCACATTAGGGCCAAAATTGGAAAAGCTTGGAGCACAGCCAGAACGTTTGAACGCCAAATCACGTTCGAACGTCCACATTGCACTGTAGCAGACTCAACTGCTGAAGAGAAAGCGTGTTGCAGTTAGGAAAGAAGACTGGAGCTCTGAAGCACTTGAGTGTCACGTTCGAACGTACACTTGAGTTGATGGAAAACCAGACCACTGCAAAGAGTTGGAACTGAACCTCACAGAAGACCACCAGACTACTCGAGTGATAGGGTCAAAGCAAATCTGGCGTTCGAACGCCCTCAGTGCAAAAACAGAAGAAACGTTCGAACGGCAGTAAACGTTTGAACGCCCTTAGTGCAAAAACAGAAAGAACGTTCGAATGCCAACTCACGTTCGAACGTTATTCACAGACTGGCAGCAGAGTTGTTGACTGTTCACTTGGACTTGGGCGGCAAACATTATTCCTTCACCCCCCCCCCTTGTCTCCTCCTCTTGCCTATAAATACTCCCCTTGTTGGAGAGTTATGGGAGCCAAGTAGGAAGTAGGAAAGTTGATGGAGGCTTAGACTCCCACTCTCATTGTAGATTTAGCTCATTTCCCTTGCATGAAGTCTTTATTTTAGAGATTAGTTTGGCTTTAGTCCAACATCTCTTGCTTGTTATAACAGTAGTTTTATGTTTATGCTTATGTTTATGCTTTCATTTTTCATGCATAGAAGAGAGATAGCTCACCTTTTGGTTGAGGAAGCAACCCTCCAATTCTTGGTTGAGGAAGCCACCCTCCAAATGTGACTAGCTTTCTTCTAATTTTATTGTTCATACATTTCACTTCCATTGCTTGCGCTTCTTTCTTTCTTAGAAGAGTGAAACTCTTCCACTTTTCTAGAGCTTTACCAAAGTCGTGAAGGGTGGAATGTGATTCACCCATTCTTTGTTAAAGATTGGCTACGCATTTGTTGTTACTTTATCTTATAAGTTCTCTACTTGGAGGGATGAGCATCACTCACTTTTCTAGCTTTACCCAAGCCATGAAGAGTGAGTAGTTTCTCATTCACTCTTTAGTAAGAGGAGAAGGGCATGTATAAGTTATCCGGGAATCATATTTGTGCAATGTTTCTATGCTTAACGCTTATTTCCTCTTGTTATTGGATGATTGATTGCATCTAGCAAAGCTAGGGTACTTTGTATAATTGTGGGTTCTTTCTATGACACGGATGACTCTTGCATAGAAAGGCTCATCAGTTCAAGGCAAGTACCCCGGCTAGATCCTCATGACTACCCCTCAATCTTCCCCCTTATTGTACTTCATTTAAAGAATGGAATATTAATATCATGATTAGATGTCTTGTAGAAACACTTGCTTGTTTGTAGACGGGTTAAGTCTCATCACAGGCAATTCTTGTAAACTTCTAGAAAGACATCGGAATCATGTTCTTAATTCTCACAATCCATCTTTATCTTCTGATTAACTTGCTGTTGACACGGGAGTTAATTGAGTTATCAAGTACAATTATGACAAACCGGATAACTAGCTACATGTCCAGATCCTTGCACTAAAGAGTGACTTTTTTTATTAGCACCTATTTTGTTAAGAAAATCTTCCTGGAAAGAATCTTATATTCTGTCCAGAAAAACTCATATCTCACAGCAAATCTCAAAGGTTACAATCAATAGGTCTCTACCACTGCTCACCTCAGAAATATCAACAAAAGTTCCCTGTGGATTCGACTCCGGACTCAAACCGGATTATTACTACAGCTTGACCGCCTGCACTTGGGTGTACACATTTCGGATCAAGCAACACCTATTTGCAAGGATGTCGTCCAAAACCGCAATCTACAAAACAAGTTTGGCATGTAATTGCACCAAAATTTTTGCCACATATTCTTTTGTTACTAAAAACCATAAATATCTTACAACTCTATTTGGATTTGTGCAGTGAATCCTTTTTCTTTTTGGAGTTGACAGAGGATCGAGTTGGAATGTTTACTTGTTCTCTATGTCCACCAATAGTAGATACCAATGTGAGCAATCTTCGTTCATTGGGACATATATATAAATACAAAGAAATATTTATTCATAAAATCTGGTATAGGTATCTGATATGCAGCCTGGATTAACTTAAAAATTATAACAAACTGAAATTTTTACAATGGATACCTTGGTAGTTGTTCTAAAATTAAGAAGTATAAGTCGACTAAACTTCTGTTTTTGTAGAGTTCCCGTTGCACCATGGTTGCGGGTGGTGGTACTTGCAAGGGCTTGTTGCTACATCGCATCAATTGACACGCATTATTGTGTTTGCCACACGACACGAAATGTTTATTAAAGAATGCAACTCAAAATTACACGAAATGAACACATGTTCTTATAGAGAAGACCGTAGTTAAGTATCAACGTCCCGTTTGTAGAGCGATGCACGCACACAAATCAATTACCTAATACATTTTTAACACGATATGTTAATTTGATGCTCATAACATCACCACAAAAAAAATCAACAAAGGAAGATTCACGAAAAAGTCCACTTAGCCATTGTTCCAGGCCAAGGGTCAGTAACACTTCCGGCGTGCCATCATGATGGTCAGCAAATGACACCAGAAGCTCATTGAAAATGTACAAAACACATTAATTTTGTGCACAGTTGCATTGGAAAATTATACAATTAGCAGTTGTTAAGCATAAGATATAGGGTCAAATCTAGTGTATCACATACTTAGATGGCAGGTTGTTGTTAAATATGTAATTGTAGATTGTGCGATCAACATCAACATCGATATGGGTTACTCGTGGGAACACCACATCTACCATCTACAAAGTAATTTATCTTATAAGGGGTTCTAAGTGCCACGCAACTGAAAACACATGTTACATTTTTAATACAAAAACACAATAAAACCTACTTCTTCTGATCGGCGTTCCTCTGAGGGTTTTGGATCATCCAATTCAACCTACAAGATAAATTTCAGTAATCAATTCACGAAGGAAGTCATCAGTAAGAGATGTGGTTATGACAAAAAACGGATATGTATGACCATTAAAACGGCTAATCTACGCACATTAGTGATATCAATTCCCTCTTCCTCACTATTTCTCCCCATGTCGTGTGGCGCATCCTTCGCAGTCCCCGATTTATCAACAAATTGGGACACAATATGTCCAATCTCACCCAATCTTTTCTCCATTACAGACAAAGATGTTGTGCATTGTATTGCAAAAGTATCAAACTTTTGTTCCATGCGTTCAGCAACTACCTCAAGTCTTGCAATTATTAACCATAAATCCTACAAAACAATTGCCATTATAATAGATTGGTTGTAATAATTTGCCGCTCCAAAAAAAATAAAAAGCATAGTAAATCCTCCACAACCTATGCTCTTCTATAAAAGGATTTGGCAAATATATACAATGAGATGGTATATTTACATACGTCAGACAATGCTTGCTAGGTGGCGATACCAAGTGCATTATCAAATAGCTCCTCCTCAACGAAGATCGACAACTATATGCATAAAATCAAGAAAATATGCGCGTCAAAGAATATGTAAGACATTAACATACAACAATGAAGATGCAAAAATAACCCTACGTATACCTCTTCTAGCTTGAAACCTCCTAACTTCGAGATATCATGCATTCGCTTACTGACATCGTTGTCACCCCACTCTCCAATACGTGGGACGTCTCGATACACCAAAGGAATGATGGTTTCTCCTCTTGGTGTAACCCGTTCAAGATAAAAAAACATACATAACAAATCCAATGAAGACCATAAGATATTACGAATTATTTTCAAACCACATATACATTAAAAACATGTTTTTTATAATTAAATTACCATGAGAACTACCAGACAACCACCCATTGACCCCTGTCTTGAACTTTGACATTTTTGCATGCCTTCGATGACTCCATCAAATACAAAATTACACCAATTAGTATGTCGTAAAGAAGGCACGTCAACAACAGAATGCAATGCAGAAACACTTAGCGTAGTTCACATGTTTGGACGAAGCATACAACCAATAATATATAAAACAGCCAAACATATAAAGTCATCAGAGTCGTCTGTGATTGCACTAATGCGCTCCTCCAAATTTTTCAAAGACACCTCCGATTGGCCTTTAAATATAGAAATACAAAGATCAGTAATCTTGTCCTTTGTTCCCGTGGTCACCACATGTGTCCCTGCGCATGGCAACCCTAGTATGTATGTCACATCTTCGGAGCAGAACCTCACACATATCCCATATATGTTGAATGCACACTTCTGGGGATCAAATCTTTCAGCCAACCATGCACACAAATTCTGCCTAATATACATGCAATGTATGGTAAGCAATCCCCCCAAGCCAATTGATTTGATGGCTTGTTTCTGCGCGGCATTTAATTTTGCTACAAATTTCACTAGTTTTAGTGGGGAACATCTTGTCGCCACAAAATGCTATACATGTAAAGTAATGGAACTATTATTACGCAACGATACATGTCCAGTTGAACAAACTAATTATTTACATGCATACTGGTCAACATAACTTAATGTAAGAATGTATAACATACTCGTCGAGGTGTCTCGACTTCAGCACACGCCTATTTTCGTCGTCGTCATTTCCCTATCGTGGTTGTAGTATCCTTTTGTTTCCTCTTCACCCTGGTGATATTTGTTGTCATTTAATGGAAACTGTGAACAACTAAAATATGAAAAATATGTAAGACCAATCAAATTTCTTTACATTGTCGTTGCTTAAGATGTAAGTACTCTCATCCACAATAGGCCTTCAAAAATGAATCACCGGTACCTACAAAGCACCATTTAGGAGATGAGCTTTTATTATAAATACCATGGAACAACCTTAAGATTAAATGAAACATGGCTGAAGCTTAGAAAACCCAAGTAGAAAATTAGGCAGAACCTCAAAATCAATCACAAAAAATAAAAAATAAAATCACAACAATATCCCCATATTTACATGATTCCCGTGTTTGTTTCATCCCATTGATTAAACTTCAATGCCTAAGAAAATCAAACAATCAAATAAATTATCACAAATAAACAAAACAAATTATTACCGAAAAAGAAGTTGTATTAAAACATGAAAACCATTCCATCAAGAATCTGCCTCCAAGATTCACAGTCATGAACCTTGTCCAACAAAATAGTATATAGGCCTTGAACCATGTCCAACAAAAAAATATACAGAAAAATAGAAATTCCAATCCCTAAATTAGAAATTTCCAATCCCTAACAAATCAGTAATTTCAGTAGGAACCGATAGAGAGAGAAAGAGAGAGAGAAATGGGTTTCGGTGGGTTTCTGGTGGGGTTTCAGTTGGAGCCGATAGAGAGAGATGGGGTTTCAGTGGGATTCAGTGATATATATACAGAGAGAGAGGGAGAAAACTGATTAGCCAAAAAATATGACATATTTTGTATGCTAATATGCCTCTTATACTTGCTTTTGTCATGAAATTGGGGAGAAATGCGTTTAATCTTCGTTCTTATGGAGTTTTGTGTGAATGCAGGTAAAATGATGTAAATGGTATGAGTTAAACCCCCATTGAAGTTTTTGAATTCAATGAAGAGGAAGGGGCCTTAGAGGAAGGTTTGAAAGAAGAAGAAGCCAAGAAAATTCAAATTGGTTGAAAACTTTCCGGAAGGTTTGGGTAAAAACCTTCCGGAAGGTTTTGCCCAGATTACCCAGACAGCCTACAACTCAAGCTCTGCCATTTGGGGGTCCCACTCACACTTCTCCAACAGATCCCCTGACATCCCCTACACGTCTAGGAGCCTCCCCTCACCTCTACTTGGACGTGGAATTCCATTGTAATAATGAGGAGGAGAGAGAAGAGGCATGGCAAGAGAGAAAGGCTAGGCTTGTCCTAGCCTGCACCATCCCATCCCTGGCAGCCCCTATGATTGGAATCACATCACTCAGGCTTGGGGGACACTCCATGGACGTTTTTGGCAAGCTTCACCACCATTATTCTTGAATTAGCAAAAATAGGTTGTAATATAGAGAGAAAGAGAGAGTGCAAGGAAGAAGATGAATAGTGCTAGAGAGAGAAGTTAATATTTTTTCATTTTCTTTCCATACATTGTCTTGTAATCCATTGTAAGACCTTTCGAAGCTTTGTTTGAAGTCTTGAATGCCATTTATTTCAAGTTGCTTTCAAGTTTAGTCTTCCATTCAAGCTTTTACCATTAATGCATTCATGTTCTTCATTTTCTTAGCTTAAAAATGGGTAGTAAATGCATTCTCTTTTAGTTTATGTTTCTTGCATTAACTTAGCAACAATCTTCATCTCTTTATAATGTCTTCTTATTATATTGTTGTCTTTACCTTAAGCATGAGTAGCTAAGCTTTTTAGTTGGCTAATCCAAGGGAGACCTCCACTTGGGTATGCCTATACAACTCATTTTCTTTCCTCCTCTCAGAGTACGATTGTTCGGTTTGACTGGGTTGAGAGTGGATGCGGTTGTGAGTCTTTGATATCCCGTAGGCCTGGTCACGGGGTATGCTTGGATCCTCACTTCTATCTCATTCCTAGCTTCCCATGAATCAATCATACATCTATGCTCTATTGGAGGAAGGACTCGAGTTGTCTTGGCATCCCCATCAGAGTGAACCCTTCGGATTAGCCAACACTTATTTTCCCATCTTAATTTCATCCCAACACAAATTCCAAACAACAAAAGATTTTACACTTTTCGTTTCTTTCACCAAAATCACCTTCTACACGATTCACATCCTTCCCCGAGAAGACGACCTTGGAATACCTCCAAGTAAAACACGACACGCAAAAGTCTTCTTGTGCTTGGGAAGCATTTTTGTTCACTCACACATTTCATTTTCCACCATTCCCTTGCCCTTTCTTTTGACATTATTCCAAGGGAGAGTGACACTTCCCCCCTTTCACACATATATCATACATACATTGAGGGGTGATGTTAGGAGGCTAGGAACAACAGGGAAATAAATCAAGCATTTTTGGCGCCGTTGCCGGGGAAGGCAAGCGTTGAATCAAGAAGGTGATTTCCGGACAACGGATGTAAGTCCCGTGATATTCATCATGGGCTGAGGTACGTTGATCCTTGTACATATTTTTATTGTTTACATTTTCATTTGTAGATAGTTTTGTTATATGTGGGGTCGGGATGAACAAAACCGACTAGTTAGACAACCCTTGGGCCTCAACATGAACATTAACCAAGACCCACCCGAGGATGCGGGTGATAACTTTGAGAATGTAGGTGCCAACCCAAACATGCAACGGGGTGGGGGAGTGCCAGAACCTAGAATACCTAATCCACGAATGCAATTTCCCCCTCCTAAAAATGAAGGGAACAATCTCCCAATTGATCCTCCGGCAAGGTCAATGCGGGAATTTCTTCAACCAACCCGCAGCACCACACCCTCATGCATCCTCTTACCGGTCCAATCTCAGCTTTTCCAAGTTAAGCCCGGGATGTTGCAACTACTTCCTACATTCCACATAATTGAAAAGGAAAACTCTTATTTGCACATAAAGGAATTCGAGGATATAGTTGAAACCTTCAATGCTAATTATGCTATGGAGGACATAGCTCCCTTAAAATTGTTTCCCATCTCCCTTAGAGATAAAACAAAATCATGGTTGTATTCCTTGCGACCTCGATCCATTACCTCTTGGGCTCAAATACTTTCGGAGTTTTTGAATAATTTTTTTCCAGTTCATAGGACCATTGCTTTAAAAAAGGAAATTCAAAACTTTTCGGAGAAGCCATTGAGCAATTCTACCAATGTTGGGATCAGTACAAGGAATTACTACAATATATTCCACATCATGGCTTTGAATCGTGGCAATTGGTAAGTTTATTCTATGAAGGAATCACACCGAGTCATAGACAATTCATTGACATGATGTGCAATAGCGAGTTTTTAAACAAAGACCCCAATCAGGCCCTTGACTACTTTAGTACATTGGCCCAGAATGCACAATCTTAGGACATTAGGGATCCCAATGATGTACCTAGGACGTCTCCGGGTAGTAGTCAATCACAAGGGGGAGGGATGTATGACTTGAGAGACCGGGAAGACTTGCTTTCCAAAATTGTCAAATTGTCTAGGAAGGTTGAAAGTCTTGAAGTCAATAGGAGGCACGAGGTGTCAAATGTTTCAAAGATTGAGGAGGGATGCTCAATTTGTGAGAGTGTGGAGCATTTCATATCGGAGTGCCCCAACATTCCGGCGCTTAAGGAAGTGTATCATGAGCAAGTTAATGCCTTTAACCAAACGAGGCAATCATTTTCTCCACATTCAAACACCTAAAATCCGGGTTGGAGCAATCACCCGAACTTTAGTTGGAAAAATGAGAACCCCACTCCTCATGGTTCTAATGCATACACAACCCCCGTGCCTCCTAGGCAAAATCAATTTCAATCCCAAGGTCAAGGGCAAACGTCTAGCTCTCAATACCCCCGATCCAATCCACAAGGGTATTCATCAAATCCACCCCCACAAAATTTCTCCCAAAGTCCACCTCCCCAAAGCTTCTCCCAACAAGGACCATCCAATCCTCCCACCTACCAACCTCCCCATAAGAGGAATTTGGAGGATGTGCTCTACAATTTCATCCAAAGCCAAACCACCTTTAACAATAACATTTTGGCTCAACTCACGAAAATTACCAATGTCATAGGGTTATCACAACAAGAGAAGGGGAAATTCCCTGCTCAACCCCAAGACAACCCAAAGGGGCAACATGTCATTGAGTTGTCCGAGCCCATCAAAGAGAGTTGTGAGTAACTCAAGGCTGTCACCACCCTGCGAAGTGGCAAGGAAATTGATAAGACAATTGTGCCAAAGGTCGCACCCAAGGTCACATCGCCAATAGAAAAAGAGACCAAAGGTGACACCGGGGGTGGTGAGGTGAGTGATGAGGTGGTTGAGAAAGAAAACTTGAGTGATGGAAATGTGCATACCTCCCCTATTCCTGCTCCTTTTCCTAATCGTTTGAAGCCACCTGTGAAGCTGGCTAATTATGCTGATATACTTGAAATTTTTAAGCAGGTAAAGATCAACATTCTACTCCTTGATGCCATTAAGCAAATTCCATCTTGTGCTAAGATTTTGAAGAATTTGTGCACCGTGAAGAGGAGGCTCAATGTCCACAAGAAGGCATTCCTCACCGAGCAAGTGAGCTCAATCTTGAGGACCAACACCCCATCCAAGTTCAAAGACCCCGACTGTCCTACCATTGCCATAACCATCGGAAATTGTCGGGTGGAGCAAGCACTCCTCGATTTGGGGGCTAGTGTGAACCTCCTTCCATACTCGGTGTACTAACAACTTCAACCCGAGGAATTAAAGCCTACTCCAATCACGCTTCAACTGGTGGATCGAAGTGTGAGAACACCAAGGGGAGTAGTAGAGGATGTTTTAGTCCAAGTGGACAACTTTTACTTTCCCGTTGATTTTATTGTGCTTGACACTCACCAAGTTGCAAATCTTAGTTCCCAAATCCCTGTAATACTTGGTAGACTTTTTTTTGCCACATCTAATGCGGTGATTAATTACAGGAACGGTCTCATGAAGCTAGCATTTGGGAACATGACTGTGGACCTAAATGTGTTCAACTTGTCCAAGTAACCGGGGGATGATGAGGAGGCACATGAGATCAACCGGATCGACACCTTGGTAGATGAGCACTTGGAGCTAATGAGCACCTTAAGATTTGAAGAGGAGGGAATGGTTGTTATGAAAGAAGTTGATGAACAAGAGGAATTAGAGAGTTTGAAAGGGGTAGAGAAATGGACCCCTACATTTGAGAAGCTTCCACCTCAAGAAAAGAAGATCTTTCCATCGGATGTACAAAAGCCCAATTTGGAGTTGAAACCACTGCCATCCCATTTGAAGTATGCATATCTTGGGAAAGATGAGACATTTTCGGTGGTGATTAGCTCAATGTTGGATGCAAAGCAAGAAGAGGAGCTCTTGGAGGTATTGAGAAGGCATAAAGGGGCGATTGGTTAGACAATTGCCGACATCAAGGGGATAAGCCCCCTCATTTGCACACACCGTATTTATCTTGAGGAGGACTCCAAACCATCCCGGCAACCACAAAGAAGGTTAAATCCAATTATGAAGGAGGTGGTGAGGGACGAGGTGCTAAAACTACTTGACGTGGGCATCATTTTTTCAATTGCTGATAGTAAATGGGTTAGCCCCACGCAAGTAGTACCCAAGAAGTCGAGAGTCACGGTTGTGGAGAATGAAGAGAATGAGCTTATTCCAACAAGGGTGATCACAGGTTGGAGAATTTGTATTGATTACCGGAAGCTCAACCTGTGCACAAGAAAAGACCACTTCCCAATGCCATTCCTCGACCAAGTGTTAGAACGAGTAGCGGGGCATCTATTCTATTGCTTCTTAGATGGATACTCCGGCTACAATCAAATCGTGTTTGCATTGGAGGACCAGGAGAATACTACCTTCACTTGTCCCTTTGGCACTTTTGCCTACCGTCGCATGCCGTTTGGGCTATGTAATACCCTTGGAACCTTTCAACGTTGCATGATGGGAATCTTTAGTGACATGGTGGAGAAGATTATTAAGGTGTTTATGGATGACTTCTCGGTCTTTGGGGATTCTTTCAGTGGGTGTTTGGAAAATTTGGAAAAAGTCCTTGAGAGATGTGAAGAGAAGAACTTAGTTTTGAATTGGGAGAAGTGTCACTTCATGGTGACACAAGGAATTGTTCTCGGCCATATAGTTTCGGCAAAGGGTATTGAAGTTGACAAATCAAAGGTGGAGGCCATCTCCAACCTCCCTACACCGAGAGTCGTTAAGGATATCAAGTCGTTTCTGGGCCATGCTGGATTTTACCGTCGTTTCATAAAAAAATTTAGTGCATTGGCTCGCCCGTTGACCAACTTATTGTCTAAG
This sequence comes from Ilex aquifolium, assembly GCA_951799425.1. Lineage (NCBI taxonomy): Eukaryota > Viridiplantae > Streptophyta > Magnoliopsida > Aquifoliales > Aquifoliaceae > Ilex > Ilex aquifolium. The sequence continues at coordinate 28,209,995 of OX637395.1, read as the reverse complement.
GATGTTCCATTTGAGTGGTCGTATGATTGTGAGGCATCTTTTACAAAACTCAAAAGTATGCTTGTCACACCTCCGATTATGCAACCACCCAAGTGGGATTTACATTTTGAGCTTATGTGCGACGCGAGTGATTACGCGATCGGCGCAATGCTCGGTCAAAGAGAGGATAATAGACCTTATGTAATATACTACACTAGAAAGACGCTCAATGAAGCCCAAATGAATTACACTACCACAAAAAAAAGTGCTGCTAGCGGTAGTATTTGCATTAGATAAATTTCGTTCTTACATCATTGGTTCACCGATAGTAGTCTATACTGATCACTCTGCTTTGAAGTATTTGTTGCCTAAGCAAGATGCCAGACTGAGACTCATTAGGTGGATCCTCCTACTCCAAGAGTTCAATTTGACAATCAAAGACAAGAAGGGAGTGGAGAACGTGGTGGCGGATCATTTATCTCGCTGGTGGTGCACGAGGCCGATGAGCACATTCCTATCCCAGATTTCTTCCCTGATGAACATTTACTTTCAATTCATTATGTGTGTCCTTGGTATGTTGACATATGTAATTACCTTGCAACAGGACAAATACCACAACAATGGAGCCTGGAGGATCGAAGGAGATTTATGGCAGATGTGAAGTACTTCTACTTCAACAACCCGTATCTGTTCAAGTACTGCCCTGACCAAGTCATGTGGAGATGCGTACCGGAGAACGAACAACGGGATGTCTTTGCATTCTGCCATTCAGAGGCATGCGGTGGTCACTTTTCTGTTAAGAAAACTTCAGCAAAAATTCTATAGTCAGGTTTCTACTGGCCTTCTCTGATAAAAGATTGTTTTTCATTTTGTAAGGAATGTGATAGATGTCAACGTTTGGGTAGTGTGACCTGAAGGAACATGATGCCTTCTTGATGAAAAACCTTGTTGTTTCCTAACCTCTAAAAACAATCCCTTAGAATGTGTAGTGTATGGATAAAGGGGAGTATCACTCTCCCTTGGGATAGTGTCAAAAGAAAGGGCAACAAGGAAGGAAAATGAGATGATGAAAATGTGAATTGTGAATGCACAAAAATTGTGTGTGTGTGTACAAAAGTGCTCCCCAAGCACAAGGAGAATTTCGCGGGTCGTGTTTTACTTGGTGGTATTCCAAGGTCGTTTCCACGGGGAAGGAAGTAAACCAAGGGAAAGGTGATTTTGAGTAAACGAAAGTGTAAAATCTTTTGTTTGTTGGAAGTTGTTTGGTGATGTGTGCTTTGGTAAAAATGAAATGAGAAACAAATGTTGGCAAACCCAAGAGGTCACTCCAATAGGAATGCCATCTTAACTCGAATCCCTCCTCCAATAGAGCATGAATGAACGATTGATTCGTGGGAAGTTGGGGATAAAAAAGGTGAGTATCTAAGCATAAACCGTGACTAGGCCTACGGAATATCAAAGACTCACCAATTTATCCACCCTCAACCCAGTCAAACCGAACCATTGATCTCTGAAAAAGGGAGGAGAATGAGTTGAAATGGCATACCCAAGTGGAGATTCCCCTTGGTTTTGCCAACTAAAAGATTTAGCTACTCATGCTTGAAATGAAATCAACAATGTAATGAAAAAGCATTGGAAAGAGATGAAGTTCTAGAGTACATAAATGCAAGAAGACATAAGCTAGAAGATAGTGCATTTAAAGCCCATTTTACAGCTAAGAAAATGAAGAATTTTGTTGCATTAATGGTATAAGCTTAAAAGAGCATTAACTAGTAATGAACTTGAAGGAGAACAACATTCATGATATTAAATGAAGCTTGGAAAGTTCTTACAGCAGATTCCAGGACAATGTAATGAAGAAAATGTAAAATCTCAAGTTTATCTCTCTAGAACACTATTCATCATCTTCCCCAGACTCTCTCTCTCTATATCTATCTATCTTTGTCTAATTGCTGAATGCCAATGCTTGGCTTCCAAAAACGTGCTTGGAGAGCTACTCTAGACTCCAGAAGTGACCTCCATCTGTAGGGGTGCAGGAGGAATGGCTGGACAGAGGGGTTGCAGAGCTTGTCTGCACACCCAGATCCTCTTCTCTTCTCTCTCCTCATTGATCACCAAGACTCCAAACTTGCAATCAAAGGTGTGAAAGGGGTGAACAGTGTTGTGGGCGTGTCAGGGGAGCATGGGAGGTCAGTTGGTGGGACCCTCAAAGCAGCAGACTTGAGTTGCAGAGCATTTGGGCAGATCAGGCAAAGCGTACCGGTACGCGTACCGGTACGTCGAACTCCAGTGGCCTCAGCGTACCGGTACGATGAACTCCAGTAGCCTCAGTGTACCGGTACGGTTTGGCTGACTTTCTGATTTTCTGATTTCCTCCTCTCTTGAGCTATCCCCAAGCTACCTTTTCATCCTCATTTGTCTCAAATGGTTTGGGAAGGCCTTAAGAAGCCTCATTTAGCACCTTTTTAACTGCAAACACCAAATATCATCTTTAAGAACTCAATTAACCCAACTCCCATCATTTAATCTCTAAAAGCAATTAAAATGAGATGATTAGCACATAAAAATATACAAAGTTTTGTGCTAATCACACCCCCCAACTTAAGTTTTGCTAGTCCCTTAGCAAAAAGTTATTTCCAACACCAGACAATAAGTATAACACACACTCAATCTATTTAATTAACCATTCATCCAATCAATTAAAAAGCACAAATCATAATGCAATTCCAAAATAACATAGACAAGAATGAATCCGAAATTGTGGTTTATTCATTAATGCGTTCTAAATTTGGAGTACATAGAGTAGGACAACAAAATAGACAAAATACCCTACGAATCCATTCTATCTATATCCAATCCAACCCCAAAGAAAAGATACAAACTACAAAACCTACTACACATCCTCCTCATCATCACCACCAGAATCATCACCCTCCTCAGACTCATCACCTTCATCATACTCCTCACCTTCCCCAGACTCCTCAGTGTCATTGTCATCATCCTCCTCCTCCTCCCCCTTAACTGCAGTGGGGGCAGGAGCAGAAGGAGCAGTGGCTGGTGGAGTGGGGACTTCTAGGATGGGCCTCCCAGGGAAGGTATGCACAAACAGCTCCTGCATCATCGCCTCCATACCCAGCACAGTAGCCTCAATCCCATGCACCGTAGTCTCTAGTGCATCGAGGCGCTGAGGGATCGAACATTCAGGTGTAGCAGTGGATGAAAATGCCCCGGGGGCCTCAGAACCAGCCATGGTCTTTGCTCGCTTCCCTCGACTCATAGCTTTTCTTTTCTTCTTACTGGTTCTACTGATGGCTCCAAACTCTGGGGGGTAATCTTGTCGAACGCATAGCCCTTAACTTTGAATTGCATACACATCCGGGTTACCAAGTCCCTAAATGGCAGTTTGATCATAGGCTTCTGCGTCTCAGCAAAGTTTTTCATTTCTTCCCAAATGAGAAGAGCAAAGTCAATTGCCTTCCCAGACACGACTGCATCCAACAGGGTCAGCTTCTCTAAGTTTGGTTTCTTTTCCGCACCCCTTGGCGAAAGATTGCAATGGAGGAGCTTATTCAACAATCCATAAGTGGGCTTCAACCTCCCACTTTGCACTGTTCCCTTGAATTCTCCAGGCTCCTGATAAATCAATTCGGCCAATTCGGATATCTTCTTGGATTTGGTGACGTTATGAGGATAGACAGGTGAAGACCCATGTGGCCTCTCGTACCCACCCAGGAGTGTGGCAATGACATCAGGGGTCACCACAAACATTTTTCCCCGAACATTGGTTTTCAAGATTTCCACTCCGTCCACCTCTACCACCCGGAGCATTTGGTAAAATTCCCTACACATTGACAAGTTATACCCCTCAACAGGCTCAAACCAAAACTTCATACCATGTGCGTCGATGATTTTCACAACCTCATTCCTTGGGGTAAGGGAAATGGAGTCAAGGTACCGTTCAAAAGTGACCCCCTTCTCCTGGATCAGTCGATCCCTAGCCTCATTCTTGGCTTTCTTCCTCTGCTTACTCCTATCGCCACTCGACCCCTCTCCACTTCTCTTGCGACCACTAGAGCCTTCGGGTGAAGGAGATTTATGTCCCACCACTTTGGTTTGGCCCATGCACAGCAACAGTGCCCCCATCGTTAGAAAAACGCAAAGGGTTAAGAAGAGACCCTCAATCGGGTCCATGGTCTCTTGGAGAATCCCTATAGAACGATTCATCTGAGAGATTTTAGGAGAATTTGAGAAATGAAGAGAGAAGAGGGTTTGGGGAATTTTCGGCACTTAGGGTTTCAAAAGTTTGATTTCCATTGAATCACAGCACAAGGGAGAGGATTTGAGAGATTTAAGGAAGATTAGTGTGATTTGGAAGCCTAAGGGTTGATTCGGGTGAGAGAGGAGTGAAAGGGGGGAAGTATTTTAGGAGGCAAAATGAAAGGTGTTCCGAAAGAAGTCAATTAAAAGCCCTAACCTTTGGCATCCCAGGCAAAGCGTACCGGTACGATGAACACCAGTAGCCTCAGCGTACCGGTACGATTTGGCTGAATTTCTTAAAATTCCTGCTTAGCAACCCTTCACTATTCCTTTTCTTTTTAGGACCTCCCCTATACATTCAAACACTATCTTTATGACCTCTACTCTACCCCAAAAATGTACTCCACTTATAAACCACAATCCGAACCATCATGCCCAAATTATTACTGAAATTGCAAAGTGATTTAAACTTTTGATGCATTCAACGTACAAGGAACGGATTTCTATTCTCAACCATCAAAATGAACACCCAGAATGCAAATCATATAATTAATAACACGGGCATTCCTAATTCATTTCAAATATCAAAAACTTGAGCCATATTCCCCCATTCTTGCATGCATGGAGCTATTTAACAAATTTCTCAAATGATTGAACTAAGTATGCATGAGCAACACCATAGTCTTAAATACTAGTCTACAGTATGCACCTACACATTTATTTCCGAACTCGTGTGTGTGTGAAGTTCAACAAGTAATTTGAGCACTTATGCAACGGAATTCACATTCGAATAGCTAGACAAATTCAGTTTCAATGCAAAACTCACCAAGGATCACTCTTAAGCAATGAAATACGCTCAAGTTATCCTAGTATGCACTCCATGTGTACATGTGATATATAATCTTGTGTTCAAAACAAAGTGTGCTCACATGTAATCCAAAAATGAAGTTCATATATGAAAATGAAGCGACCTTGGCATAGTCTTATTAACAGAATGCTAGGGCATTAGGTAGTAAGACCTAACTCATCATTTCCTTTGAAATTATGCACCTCTCATGCTTCTCTAGATCACTTGGGACTTTAAGGGTTATAATGGGGCCGTGGGGTGATATCTAGGTAAATGAAATGAAGGATATAGGATAACAAAGGGGGTTGTTCCGAGTGTATGACATTTATTTCAAAAAAAATCTCCCTTTTATGGGATTTCTAGGCTAACATTATCACCACACTCTTTGTTTCTTTTCTTTCTTTTCCTTAACATTTTCCTTTTCTTTCTTTTCCTTAACATTTTCCTTTTCTTTTGATCATTCTTTTCTTCTTTTCACTCCCTTTTTCTCCTTTTCTTGGATTTTCATTATTTTTCGTTCAACTCTTTGAGTTTCAACTTCATTCATCCCTTTTGTTTGAGTTTCCACACCATACTTCCTGTTTCTTTTACGATCAAATCATATCCAGCTCTAGGAACAACCAAGGTAAAGTAGATATTCATCATTTTCATTGGCTTGGTCAAATGTGTGGCATAGAAATGAGTTTCAATTAAGGCTCAATCACGACACTAGGCATAATATTTGCACAAGAAAAAGGGCAAAGGCTCAAAATATTCAATGATGGCGTAAGATCACTTCCAGGTCCGCATGGGATGGCATAATACGTTCAAGACAAATCAGTCTACTACCCAAATGCAACTAACCAAAACAAGCATAATGAGACTATTGAACAAATTTGACATTGAAAAATTGTTCTTTGAGTAATTGTAAGTTCCCTCCAAAAGGATTTGACACTAAAACTCTCATGGGTCCTTACTCATCTCCACTACTTATGTTAAGCTTAAAACATGAATCCAATCAGTAAATTGCCGAAATTACACATTCAAGAATCACATACAGTTGAGTTCAAAAATCAATCCATATGTGATACTTATGCATAGGATCAACTTCCATAGAATGCTCATGTGCACCAAGTTCACAACAAAGATCAACATGTCATCCAACTCACACACTCTTCATGAAGGAATACAGGTCAACAATCAGATATTTTTCATCAAAAATTTCACATATTTTTCACTAATGCAAGCAAAACTCAAACATTTCCCAACAACCTTGGTGTATCATACACATGGCGCACCTCACCCCCCCCCCCCCCCAACTTGAATCATGCATTGTCCTCAATGCATCAAAAAAAAAAATTATATATATATATATATAGTATGCAATGAAAGATAGTAAAAATGAGTAGGGTAAGAGAACACCTCGTGATTGAGCTTTTGACAAAAGCACCAAGATCTGAAATTAATAAAGACACAGCTATACAAGCAAAGAAAGTGAGTGACATGAAAATAAGGATAACATAACTACATGAAAGTAACTGTACACTAAAGAGTATAAACACTAGCTAGTCCTCCACAAACTCCGGATACACGGGGTCCGTTAACTCTTCCTCCACTTCTTGCTCTTCAGAACCTTCAAAGAATGGCTTGAGTCTTTGGTCATATACTTTGAATATTTGGCCATTCTTAGGGTTTTGTTACCTCAACAGCTCTGTTGGGGTATTGACAAGATAGGGGCCATCCCAACGGGATCGGAGTTTCCCTTGAAAAATTGAGAGGCGAGAATTGTATAAGAGCACTTTTTGCCCGGGCTCAAATGATTTCCGTATGATGGAATTATCATGAAAGATTTTAGCCCGTTCCTTTGAAATTTTTGAGCTCTCGTACGCATCTCGTCGAATCTCTTCCAACTCATTCAGCTCTAACTTCCAACTCATTCAGCTCTAACTTCCTATGTTCACCGGCCATTCCCTATGTCGTTTGGCAATCTATACATTCTACTAGCAGTGGACTATGTGTCCAAGTGGGTGGAGGTTATCCCAACCAAGACCAATGACCACCGGGTCGTGGTCCAGTTTCTCAAGGAGAACATTTTTTGGAGGTTTGGGATGCCTCGTGCAATGATAAATGACGGTGGATCACAATTCTGCAACAGACCATTTGCGTCTTTTATGCACAAATATGGTGTCACACATAAGGTATCCACCGCATACCACCCACAAACCAATGGTCAAGCGGAGTTAGCCAATAGGGAGATCAAGAGTATCTTAGAAAAGACGGTTAACCCAAATAGGATAGATTGGTCAAGCAGATTGATTGATGCCCTATGGGCTTACCGCACAACCTACAAAACTGTCTTAGGCATGTCTCCCTATCGGCTCGTCTATGGAAAGGCTTTCCATTTGCCAATTGAGATGGAACACAAGGCCTATTGGGCCATAAAGACCTTGAACTACAACTTGAGAATGGCCGGAGAGAATAGGAAGTTAGAATTGAATGAATTGGAAGAGATTCGAAGAGACGCGTATGAGAGCTCTAAAATTTCGAAAGAGCGGGCTAAGATCTTTCATGACAAATCCATTGTACGGAAGTCATTTGAGCCCGGCCAAAAAGTGCTCTTGTACAACTCTCATCTCTCTATTTTCCAGGGTAAACTCCGATCCCGTTGGGATGACCCCTATCTTGTCAATGTGGCCTACCCTAATGGAGCTGTAGAAGTCACAAACCCCGAGAATGGTCAGACATTCAAGGTCAATGGCCAAAGACTCAAGCCATTTTTCAAGGGCTTTGAGGGACAATGAGTGGAGGAGGATTTGACGGATCCAGTGTATCCGGACTTGGTGGAAGAGTAAAATTTTTTATGTTTCTTAGTGTAGAGTTGCTTTTATTTACTGACTTTACTTTTATTTCATGTTACTCAATTTCTTTGTCATATAGTGTTGTTGATTTCTTAGTTTCAGATATTGGTGTGTTTGGCAAAAGCTCAGCTACGAGGTGTTCTCTAACCCTACTCATCATTTTACAGTCTTTCATTGCATTTCATATCTTTTTGTTGCATTGAGGACAATGCATGAAACAAGTTGGGGGGTGAGGTGCACCATTTTTATGATACACCAATGTTTTGGAATTTTTTATGGATAATACCAATTTTTGTGGTGAACATTCACCTTTCACATACATACAGATTTTTGTTCACAATAGTGCAAATTATGTGGAAATTTTGAAAATTTTTGTGAAAAATATCTGAATGTTGATTTGTATTCCCTTATTAAGAGTGCTTGGGTTAGTTGATAGGTTGTTTGTTGTTTTGAACCCTGAGCACATGAACATATTATAGAAGTTAATCCTATGCGTGAGTATCACATATATATCTGTTTTTAAACTCAACCGTATGTGCTCCTTGAATGTGTAATTTTAGCAATTTATGGATTGGATTCATATTTTAGGCTTGACATAAATAGTGAAGATGAGTAAGAACCCATGAGAGCTTTAGTGCCAATCTTTTTTTGGAGGGAACTTACAATTACTCAAGGAACAATTCTTAAATTTCAAATTTATTCAATAGTCTCATTATGCTTGTTTCGGTTAGGTGCATTTATGTAGTTGATTGACTTGTCTTGAATGCGCAATGCTCTCTTATGCTTACCTGGAAGTGATCTTAGGCCATTTTTGAAATTTCAAGCCTTAGCCTTGTTCTTGAGAAAATATTATCCCTAGTGCCGTGATTGAGCCTTAATTGAAATTCGTTTCTATGCCACACAATTGACCAAGCCAATGAAAAAAAATGAAAAAAAAAAAAAAAATCTACCTTACCTTGGTTGTTCCTAAAGCTGAATATGAGTAATCATGAAAGAGAAGGAAGTGTGGTGTGGGAACTTCAACAAAAAGGGATGAATGGAAGTGAAACTCAAGGAGTTCAGTGGAAAAAGAATGAATCCAAGAAAATGAGGAAAAAAGGGATGAGAAGAAAAAAAAAATGATCAAAAGGAAAGGAAAATGCAAAGGAAAAGAAAGAAAAGAAACAAAGAGTGTGGTGATGTTCTAAGAATGAAAACCCCATGAAAAGAGAGGTGTTTTTGACATAATAGCCTTTCACTCGGAACAACCCTCTCTGTTATCCGATATCCTTCGTTTCTTTTGCCTCAATATCACCCCAAGGCCCCATTATAACCTTCGAAGTCCTAAGTGATCTAGAGAAGCATGGGAGATGCATAATTTTAAAGAAAATGATGAGTTAGCCTTGCTACCCAATGCCCTAGCATTCTTTTCATGAGATTATGCCAAAGTCGCTTCATTTTCATACATGAACTTCGTTTTTGGATTACATGTGAGCACACTTAGTTTTGTACATACGATTTTATCTCACATGTACACACGGAGTGCATGCTAGGATAACTAGAGTGTGTTTCATTGTTAAGAATGACCTTTGGTGAGTTTTGCATTGAAGCTGAATTTGGCTAGCCATTCTAATGTGAATTATGTTGCGTAAAGGCTCAAATTACTTGTCCAATCCACACACACACGAGTTTGCAAATGAATGTGTAGGTGCATACTTTAGACTAGTATTTTAAGGCTATAATGATGTTCATGTGTGCTTGGTTCGGCCAGTTGAACGACGTGTTAGGTAGCCCTACGCTTTAAGGATGGGGGAATATTGCTCAACTTTTGATATTTGATAAGTTTTAGGAATACCATTGCTATTTGAATTCATGTTTTAAATTTTGGGTATTCATTTTGGTAGTTAAATTAGAATTTAATGTCTTATACCTTGAAAACATCAACCTTAAATCATGTTGCAATTTCGGAAATGACTTTAGGCATGATCATTCGATTGTGGTTTATACCAGTGGTTCAAGTTTTTGGTAGGTTTGATGTCTTTGGAAGGGTGTAAAAATGTTTTGGAGTTGAGGAGATTTGGATTGGATGAGAATTTTTGAACAAAGGATTGGTTTTGAAGCAAAGGCAAAACCTTCTGGAAAGTTTTAGGCAAAACCTTTCGGAAGGTTTTGTCCAGTAAATCAAAAACAAGGGTTTTAAAGTCAGAAATTTTGAAAAACTCTTCACATTTCCAATCCATCCCTTGCACTCAAACACTCTCCTCTCCTCCTACTCTCTTCTAACCTTCAAATTACCTCCCCCAGAGTTCAATTCTCAGACTTTCGCTAAATTAAGGTTTGAATTTTGAGGGTTGTTGCCGAAAATACCAAGTTTTTCTTCATAAACCCTAGTTCTTCATTCTTGCCCAAAATTCTTAGTTATTCTTTGATCTTGTTCGAATCCCTCTACTCTTGTATGATGGCTAGGATTATTAGGATGTCTTTGGAAGGTTTTGAGCCAGTGGAGAGGATCTTGGTATGGTTGTTGACTTTCATGGGTTTAGGGGCACTATTGATACTCATGGCCCGTACAAAAAGAGCAGGCCTAAACTCTCCTCCACCCCCCACCGACTCTACCTCCCGAAAGAGGACTAGAAAGGGTCATAGCTCCTAAGAGAGGGCAGAGCGAAGAATAAAGGCAAGGCATGACGCCCGGAGGTAAAGGATTGAGGAAAAAGACGTAACTTGTGAGCGATGGGTGGATAAAGCCTCTCTTGGACCGAGGGATGAGGTGGTGAGAATTATTGAACAACGGGGTTTGAAGTCGTGGTTTGAGGAGGTCAAGGGGTATCATTTTGGGGTGGTGTCGCGAGTTTTACCAGAAGTTGGTGGTTTTTGGTGATAATGAGAGTAAGTTGAAGACGAATGTGAGGGGTAGGACATTTGAGGTAACCCCTGCTCCGATTGCCACAACGATAGGGTATGAGAGGCCTCCCCTGACCACCCCGGTCTACCCACACAATGTGGATGGGGGTAGGACTCTCAGAGATTACGTGGCCCTCACCTACGAGGACCCGACCACGTTCACGGGAACGACATTGGTCGGGGGCCTCAAGCATGCATATGGGGTCATGAATAAGGTCCTCCATTATAATTTGATGCCCCGAGGTTCGGAGAAGAACCCAAACATTGAGAAGTAGGCATTACTGCATGCTTTCATGACTAGGGTTGCCATTGACGTAGCATATTTGATTTGGTTGTAGATGCGGGAGTTTGCCCAGGCTGCAAAGCCTAAGGCAAACCTCCCCTTTGGTAGCCTTGTCACCAAGCTCTGCGATCATGCCAAGGTGAAAATGTATGCACATGACGCACTTCTACCCCCAGAGATTAGAGCTATAGGGAAGTCCAACAACCAGAAAAGGGCTGCCAGGACTGGGGGTGAGAGAGCTAGGGCTCCGAGGCCACAGCCGTCAGATGTTGGGACATCTTCTTCAGCACCACCACCAGCTCCTGCCCATACCTTGGCACAGCGTATGGACACATTGGAGTCCACTGTGCACACGATGTCTGCAATGATTACAAGGGTCTTTGAGCATATTTTCCCGGGTGAACTTGTCCCTGGAGGACCACCACCACCCCCACAACCTTCAGCAGGACCCTCAGTTTCTATTCCTGTGCCCTCAGTGACTGTGGAGATGGATGATGACGATGATGGTGATGACAATGTTGAGGAGGAGATAGAGACATAGTCTGAACCTGAGGACGGGGGTGCTTTTGAATTTAGAAAGAGGACTGATACGGACTGAGGATTCTTGTCTTTTGTTTTGTTTTGAATTTTGGTTGTACACAACTAGGGTTCCTAGTGTCGGCCAGTAGAAGTGTCATTAGGTTTTGGCCGGTTTTGTTTTGAAACTTGGATCATTGTAAAGAACTTTTTGGAATGATCAATGGAAATACCACAGTCGTTGCATTTATATCATTGCCCAAGCTATTTCTATAATTGCATTATGATTTTTGGATTTTGGTTGTTTTGACATTACTAGTATTAATGAATGTTTAATGTAGTTTATAGCTATGGTTTGAAATAATGTTTGCTAGGGACTAGCAAAACTTAAGTTGGGGGGTGTGATTAGCACAAAAACATGACATATTTTGTATGCTAATAAGCCTCTTATACTTGCTTTTGTCATGAAATTGGGGAGAAATGCGTTTAATCTCCGTTCTTATGGAGTTTTGTGTGAATGCAAGTAAAATGATGTAAATGGTATGAGTTAAACCCCCATTGAAGTGTTTGAAGTCAATGAAGAGGAAGAGGTAGCTTAGAGGAAGGTTTGAAGGAAGAAGAAGCCAAGAAAATTCAAATTGGTTGAAAACTTTCCGGAAGGTTTGGGTAAAAACCTTCCGGAAGGTTTTGCCTTGGATTTCTTTTTCACTGCCAAAACCTTCTGGAATGTTTTGTCTACTGGAATGAACCTTCCGGAAGGTTTTGCCTGTGGACTTCTTCATTTAACTGTTCCTGCACAAATCTTTCGGAAGGTTTATGGAATCACATCACTCAGACTTGGGGGACACTCCATGGACGTTTTTGGCAAGCTTCACCACCATTATTCTTGAATTAGCAAAAATAGGTTGTAATATATATAGAGAGAGAGAGAGAGAGAGAGTGCAAGGAAGAAGATGAATAGTGCTAGAGAGAGAAGTTAATATTTTTCCATTTTCTTTCCATTCATTGTCTTGTAATCCATTGTAAGACCTTTCGAAGCTTTGTTTGAAGTCTTGAATGCCATTTATTTCAAGTTGCTTTCAAGTTTAGTCTTCCATTCAAGTTTTTGTTGTCCGAATTTGATATTGACAATTTACGTGCAAGAATACACGATCAACAAGTAATAAAGTGATAAGTAGAGTATCGTTCCCACGGAGAATTATTGCTAATAACTTCCAAGTACTAACTTTATATCAATTTGATTTTATTTAAACAATTCGAATTGAACTATGGAATTACTAATTTAAGACTAAATCTAAAATTACTGAACAATGAGTGATTTTACCGGATAAAAGAATTTAATATTACAACTTCCCCTAATGCTTCATATAAATCTTTCCACTCTCTTTCCAGTTAATTGATCAAAATAAGTTCTTAACTAAGACTTCAAAATTATTTATCAAACCTCTTCCGATAGTAAGATAAACATATCTCTCCCAATTAAATTACTATATTCCTATGCAAAATAAGTTGGAATAGATTCATTAAGTTCAAACTCTCATAAAAGTTACACACGACATATAGGTATATTAATATCCTATACACAAACCCAACTATTCAATCCTAAGAAGAATCAACCAGACGCATGTCATCATATTCCGATCTAAACCTAGAATTCATCTCCCAATTTCATCTAGGTTATCAAATTAATTTTTTGCCACACAATCATCTATGAAGCACAAAATATGATAAACAACTCATATATGATCAATAAGAACTAGAAACGAGAGTAGATCAATTTAACTAAACATTAGGTTCCGTTGCAATCTTAATAAAAATTTAGTTCATAATGTAATTGAAAAACATCATCCTCAAATTAAACAACATCTCAAAAAATCAAGAACTAAAAGTAAGAGAAAAGGAATGAAAACTTAGTTGCAATCTTCAATCTCTCTCTAGCCTTCAATCCCGATTTACTTCGTGTCGCTTCCTTCGATTCTTGCCTTCAATTTTCTATCAATCCTTGGTCCTTCTTCCTTTCTTAGCAGCCCCCAAAATCAGTATCTCTATATTCCAACTCAAATCCTAGCATATATGTGCCATTAGAGTCCAATTTCGGCTCAAAAACAAGTCAGAATTCGCGTCCACATTAAAACAAGGGTTGCAGCCCCTAAAATCAGCGCAGGGGCGCTGACTTTCTACCTTCCTATCGCTGCAGCGCTGGTCCTAGCGCAACTGCGTTGATCCCCTTTTAAGCCTAGAGCTTCCCTTGTTGCTTAGTCTTCAAAAATCCAACACTTAGGCTCCCAAATGACCTTGTTTCCTTCCAAATGATTATGTTTCCTTCCAAATGATGATTCCTACAAAATAACATTAAAACACACAAAACAAATAAAAAGGAACATAAAATACTTGAAAACTTGTAATTTCACCATGCCAAGAGTACTCAATTCGTAGGTATAAAACCCACTCATCACTTTTACCATTAATGCATTCATGTTCTTCATTTTCTTAGCTTAAAAATGGGTAGTAAATGCATTCTCTTTTAGGTTAAGTTTCTTGCATTAACTTAGTTACAATCTTCATCTCTTTATAATGTCTTCTTATTATATTGTTGTCTTTACCTTAAGCATGAGTAGCTAAGCTTTTTAGTTGGCTAATCCAAGGGAGACCTCCACTTGGGTATGTCTGTACAACTCATTTTCTTTCCTCCTCTCAGAGTACGATGGTTCGATTTGACTGGGTTGAGAGTGGATGTGGTTGTGAGTCTTTGATATCCCGTAAGCCTGGTCACGGGGTATGCTTGGATCCTCAATTCCATCTCATTCCTAGCTTCCCACGAATCAATCGTACATCTATGCTCTATTGGAGGAAGGACTCGAGTTGTCTTGGCATCCCCTTCGGATTAGCCAACACTTATTTTCTCATCTTAATTTCATCCCAACACAAATCAAAAACCAATTCCAAACAACAAAAGATTTTACACTTTTCTTTTCTTTCACCAAAATCACCTTCTACACGATTCACATCCTTCCCCGAGGAGACGACCTTGGAATACCTCCAAGTAAAACACGACACGCAAAAGTCTTCTTGCGCTTGGGAAGCATTTTTGTTCACTCACACATTTCATTTTCCACCATTCCCTTGCCCTTTCTTTTGACATCATTCCAAGGGAGAGTGACACTTCCCCCCTTTCACACATATATCATACGTACATTGAGGGGTGATGTTAGGAGGCTAGGAACAACAAGGAAATAAATCAAGCAAGAACTCCATATCGAGATGATGAACCCTTGGAAGAAAGCGAATCAGCCACCACTAGCCTCTGTGATGACGATGAATCCTCTTTTGTCCCAAGCCAAGTGAGAGGAGCTGCTGTCGTTGATAAACAAAACGATGAAAGGAGTGTTGTGGAGTGAAGGAGAGAGGTTTGTCGGTTCTAAGAGAGAGAGAGAGAGAGAGAGAGAGAGAGAGACAATGTGATATTCTTCAATTTTGGGTGTGCAATTTTGGGGGAAAAAAGGGAGGTTAACAATTGGGGAAAATTGGGTGGGGGAAATGGCCGGAATTTTAGGAGTCATTTGAATTTTGAATGAGGGTGTTTGGGTGTCCTGTTTTGTTTGTTCTTTTTTTCCGAAATTGGGATGGTAAACCGACACATGACAATTTGTTTTGTTAAATTTATCGATATTAAAAATTTAAGTAAAATATTAAAATATCTCAAAAAATGTAACATGTATTTTAATTCATCCTAAAAATAAAAAAATGATCGATTTTCTAATTTAACTCCATGAATAAAAAATTAAACAAAATTGGAACCGTAACAAAAAAAGTGTGAATAACTCCAATGGGTATATATATTAAAATTAATTTGTTAACAGATTTACTAGGTCTGTCAAAGTCCGACACGAATGAATCGGGTTTGGATGAGATCTTAACGGGTTTGGGTGGTAAACGAGTTAACCTGTCATACATGTTTAATAAGCGGGTCATGTTCGGGTGAATCCTGTCAACTCGTTTATAACCCGCGGACTCGTTTAATAAATTTAATATAATAATAAAATTATTATTTTTAAAAAATTAGCCATAATTTTTTTTTTAGTGACTGCCACAAAAATAAATATAAATTTTATTTAGTTACAGCCATAGAAATATAATTATAATACTAATTATCTTAAATTAGTAACACTAATTATCTTAATGGTGATACCGTACTCAAATTTGTAAGTTAATTCATAGCAATAAAAGTTGCCCACCTAATCCCATCCTCAATTTAATGTGCCTCAACTACTTGTAATTATCATTTGCTAACAAATCCAGTAATCTCCATATGTAGTTTGATTCCCATAAACCAACTCCAACAACATACAGAGTATGTACATGTCTACGCATGAGATGAGAGGAAATTGTAAAGGTATGTCACACATGATCTCCACTATTTTGAATGTCATTTAGTTTGAATACATTAGAATGCTGTTTTATTATGTTTTCGTTACAGTAATTCAATTATTTTTAAAGGTATATCAAACGATAATTTTTTCTCATTATTTTCAATATTTAAAAAAAAAAATTATTATAGGTTTCACACATCAAATGGATCGTAGTAGCTTTGAGAAAGGAAAGCATGTCGTTATAGACTTGAATGAAGATCTAACACATAGTGATATGTATGAGTTTGGTACCTATAATGGTGAATATGGGCATCATCACGCTAAATCAACTACCGCTACTTCAAAACCCGTCGAACTAGAAAATACTTTACTAGACTTATCAACTGAAGAAGTCGTTGACATGAAGTTTAACTCGGAAGATGAAGCGGGTAATTTTTATAACACATACGCTAAGTTTGTAGGTTTCAGCGTCAGGGAAGATTACTTAAAATATGACAAAAACCACGTGTCGGTGTCAAGGAAGTGGGTATGTTGGCGACAAGGGTTTCGAGCTGCAAAATACTTAGACCGAGATGAAAGGGTAAAGGAACCAAGAGGAATAACTCGAGTGGGTTGTTTGACAGTATTCCGCGTTACGTATGACAGTAAGTCAAAAAAATTGGTAGTAAAGGAGTTCGTGAAGAATCATAATCATCTGTTGGTTCCACAGAGTGGTGTGACGTTCCTTCAGTCACACCGCCGTGTGAAAAGCCCAGACAAAGAGCAAGCAACAACACTTCGCAGTGTTGGAATATGCACTAGCCAAATACGAGATTTTATGTTGCATCAAGCAGGCGGCTACCAAAATGTTGGCTTTACGCGGAAAGATTTGTACAACACTGTTGCAAGCCAACGAAGAAATGAAATATTCGATGGGGATGCTGAAGGTGCACTAGCATACTTGAGCGTCAAAGAGGAGTTAGACCCATTATTTTATTTCAGGTACAGTGTTGATGATGATAATTCATTGAATTGCCTATTTTGGGCGGATTCAATTTCCCGTGTTGACTATTCATGTTTCGGGGATGTTTTGGTATTCGATACAACATGCGGCACCAATGCATACAAAAATCCATTTGTCATACTTACAGATGTAAACAACCACAATGCTACTTGCATTTTTGGATGTGCATTACTTTCATATGAGACCGTAGACACATATGTGTGGATGTTGGAGACATTTCTTGATGCAATGGATAATAAAAAGCCTATATCAGTTGTCATCGATGGGGATAAGGCCATGGCCACCGCAATCGAAAGAATTTTTCCAAATGCAAAACACAGACTATGCAGCTGGCATTTGGAGAGAAATGCGCTTCAAAATATTAATGCTGAAAATTTTCTACACGAGTTCAAAAAATGTATGTGTTCCCGATGTACATTTGAGGAATTTGAAGTTATGTGGGAACCAATGGTACATTCATTTAGGCTGGAAGATAACAACCGGATATCAGATGTGTACACAAAGCATGCGAAATGGGCTGAAGCATTCTTGCGGGGTCATTTCTTTGGCGGCATCAAAAACACGCAACGCTCAGAAAGCTTGAATGGTTACTTGAATCGTTTCCTAAAAACAAGACTTCGTTTGTATGAGTTTGTTAGACAGTATGATAGGGGGTCAAGAATCCGAGAGATCGAAACCTATGATAACCATTATTCTAAAAACAGTACACCAGTGTTGACCACTTCACTATGCTGCTTAGAGCAGCACGCTACCTCACTATATACCAGGTCAATTTTTTTAAAGTGCAGGATCATATAAAGGCCGAAAGAATCTTCTTCGTGGTCCAAAAAATTCTGCACATTAGTCATTCGAGTTATTATCTGTCGAAATATACAAAACCAACATCCAGTTGGAATGTGATATATGATTATCAGAATCACACCTTCAAATGCAATTGCCTGAAATTACAATACGTTGGGCTTCCTTGCTCACACATCGTTACAGTTTTGAAAACTGAACACATAACAGAGTTCCCTCATAGTACTATTCTAAAGTGATGGACAATTAATGCAAAATCAGCTTGCCCACCGACCTCGGTGCCTCAAACGTCAAGAACCTTATCAATTTCTTGCCGACATGCTGAATTAATTTCAATGTGTAGTCGGATGTGTTACTACGCAACACAATTTTCTGAGGATGTAGAGGAGCTTCGAACAACATTAACTGCAGTAACCAACCACATGAAACAACGTCATGATACACGCGAGGCAACACAGGTTTCATCATCACATCACAAAGTTAATGACACTGTGTCGAACAGAAATTTTGGTGTCGTCGATCCCAAGAAAGTGACAACTAAAGGCAATCCAGGCCGTGTACGGAAGAACCTTCCAATAGCTCCGCGACGATGTAGTAAATGTCGTGGCACTGGTCATACTATTCTTAAGTGTCCGCAACTTACGTGTCATGCGGACGACCCACACGAAGACATGCCCTTCTCACAACCTAGTGGCTCACAACATCCAATGCCATCAACTCAAGAAGACGACCATTGGAATCTTACTTACAATTACAGTGTCCTCCGATACCAGGTTGCATACACTATCACCTTTTAATTACTTTGGGAAATTCAGTACATACCAACATGGTTTTGATATCCAATTTTTTTTTTTTTAACAGCAAGTGATCCCTGATTTTGATTCAAATGTGCACGGGCAGTAGATTAATACTTGTTTAAACAATTTCGAGGTGAGTACGACTACAATGTGCTTTGTCATTGCCTTTAGTTATTTGGTACTAACTATTCCACGATTTCATTACCATACTGAACTAAATACTTGTTGCAGTGTTAACATGTACACATCTAGCCACTAGAATAATCTAGGATAATCAACATTTTGTTCTTCAGCAGCTGACCGCACAATGCAGCTTTCTTAAGTTGCATGGAAGGTGCAATCCCACACCCTCTCTTTCCTGTATAGATGACAATGGAAAAATGAAGGAAGCAGTCTAAACACCTAAATATGTTGTTACAATTAATCCCTCCTAATGTGCAGAGGTAAAATTAATTTGCATCATTTACATTACTTCATTGTTAAAATCAAATAAATATGAAAGTACACACAAACCTCACATTCACCGTACCAAAACTCAAAAACCATCAAACCTCAATTTGTTTATAACTAGTATCCAATATATGTAACAACCAGGCTCACAACATCTACAACACCCTTGCCAAAATACCAAATATTATTATGCAACAAAAAAAACCCACAAAACTAATGTGTCATTTATTGATGTACTCTTTAAAGTCCTTATAAAAACAATCTAATTTTGTCTTCAGATGCTAGAACGACCCCTTCGTTTCATCCTTGAACTTTTCAAATCGGGCCTCCAACTTTTCAACCATTTGCTGAAATGTTTGTCCAACCTCACTAGTACCAATAGCAGAACCAGCTTGACTACCCACAACCTGAGACACCGTTGATGGCTGCTTCACACGCTTACCCCGTTTCACACCCAAAATAGCTCCCACACTTTTATTTAGTGTACTCATACCCATTGCATTCATGGGGTACATAAAAACTATCATTCGGTTGAAATTCAACAGCACTATGCTTCAAAATCTTGGAAATTAAGATTGGAAATGGAAGACATGGCCTACAATCCTCAACCTTAGATGCTTCAACAACATAGTTGAATATGTAAAGGGGTAGATCAATATAAACTCCACGTTCACCAATAGCATATAACAGTTGGGTTGTATCGTATCCAATCTCAGCAGTATGTCCCCTCGAATGTATATTACAAGCAACAATGCGGTTTAACATCCTAAACGTTGGTGTAAGTTCAATGTGAGCAATTTTGCTTTTCTCATTCTCCCAAGGGACACTCCCAATACAAATACCTCGAATAACCGTCGTCATTTCGGGAAACTGCTCCTTACTTAAATATGGAAAGACAATGGAATTCTCAGGAATGTCTGGTCTATCAATTTTTAATATATTTGAAATAAGATCAGGCAAAACAATGATCAATTTCTCCTTGTACTCATGAATATTTGCATAAAAAAACTTAACCAGATCAACATATGATTTATCTTCCATATTCACATCAAGCAAAGGATCTCATTTCCGAGCACGAAGTATTTCAGGGCAATCCACACTGCCTACTAGATCATCGAGGTAAACACCATGCTCAAGTAACAGAGGACTTTTAACAATGAATGTATCATACCTCTTCTTAGCGTGTTTATACACAAAGAGTTTCGCATTGGAAGAACTCCCCTCGATATCCACCTTATTCTATTTCTTCGTCTCTCCGCCCGACATCAACAAAGCTACAAAGGAAGATTCACAATGGAAATTTCACTTTTCTTCAACATCGCTTAAGGAGATTTCAATCTTGGGGAACGCAATCACATGAAAGAGATTTGGGGTGGTCGACGATTTAGGGTTTATGGAATTGGGAGATTTGGAATGGGTTTTGAATAAGGCGCGATTTAGGGCTAATTTGTAGGATTTGGGGATTTATTTGGGTATCCTACAATCATTATTTACGATAAAGCCCCCTTACAACACTTCTATTACTTACTGTTTGCGGGTATTTAAGGAAATACATCATAAATTGATCTATCAGATTTTTTATCGATCGATCGCGATCCCACTTTCTCCTTCAACTACTACATCTATAACTCCTTGATCTATCATTAACTATAATTGATCAATCACTAACCCACAGAATATAATTCTATACTTCAATTAATACATCTGCAACAATAAGATCGATCACTATATTTTTGATCGATCGAATTCACTTACTAATTACTGATCTATTATATTTTTACACGATCGATATCAAACCTTCACAGTACTTATTACTTCTAATTCAAATTACAAACCTGTAACAATATGATCGATCACTATATTCATGAGATCGATCGAATTCAATTACTTTTTTTTTTTTACACTACATGTTACTTTTCGAGGGCATTTCAGTAAATTTACTAATTATTGATCTATTATATTTTTCCTCGATTGATCAGACCTCCACAGTACTTATTTTTTCCTCTATTGAACCAATATGATCGATCATTTATATTCGTGTTCGATCAAATTATATATTTATTTATTTTTTTCCCAAATTTCTGTTTTCCTTACACCACACCTTACCATATAATGATCGATCATACATTACTTAGATCGATCAAAATATACAGTACAGACTACGAGTATGTTGTCTTCGTAAATCTATCCACTTTTGTTGCAAATATACATTTAGTTTTGTAATTATCTCCACTACTATTTTACATTTTTTACTAATATAGTAAATACCTCATTACTTTTGTAGTTGTTTCCACTAATGTTCAAAATTTCTCACTCTTATTGTAATTATACCATTATTTTTGTACTTGTACCCAGTAATCTCGTTAACCTCGCAATGATTTTGTAAGAATACTATTATCTTTGTTATTGTTGTCATTATTGTTTTAAATCCTGGAAGTAATATTGTAACTATACCATTATATTTGTAATTCTCTCATTGTTGCAGTACATCTTTCATCCATTATTGTTGTACAATATAAGTGAACAATAGGTCAATTCGGTTGTCCTGCTTTTGCTTTACACGTGGCCTTTTCTACATTTTTCTGCAACAAAAATTCAACTTTTTGGTGTCGGTATGGTACCAAAATTCTTGTGAGATGTACCGTAGTCTAGTCCATTCTCAAGTGGAAGCTATCATGCTTAATGGGTAGTTTTTCCATTAATTATTGTGACACCCTTATTCTCATTTGGGTGGACATCAACCCAACTTCTATCTTTTTCATGCTGATGTCATGTCAGCCCCTAGGTCAAGAAATTGGAAGTGACAGCTTCATTAAATATATAATAATATTATTGTGACTTAATTTAGAGATCTCGTTCACAATCCGATAAAGTATTATCATTGGATCATCAATGCGTTTTACAATGAATGTGGTATATTATCAATGAAAAATATTATTTGAATTTTATTTATTGATCTAATGTATCACAATTATTAAATCGACAGTAGATCCTAATTAATGTTTAGTCGATTGTTAATTCAATGATTGTGATGTATTAAATCTATAAATTATGTCTTAATAGCATTGCTCATTATCAATCCAATAGTGATAAAACATCATGTCTCCAAATTGAGAATAAGTAGCATTACTATTAATCTTATTAAATGGCTAGTTTACAACATTTTATAGAGGTCCATCGCCAATGGAATGATATTAATTCATTATGTCCCAAATTAGGTCATCAAATACTAATCATATTTTGAAATTCCATGGACCATGCTGGGTTGTCGGCACCATAATAGGTTGGAGTATGAAGAATATGCAGACTGTTTTAGTATTATCATCCAACATTGCAAAATTATCATGTCATCATTGTTAACATGAATAAAAGTGATGATGCCATGAAAGATTTTTTTTGGTAATGCCAATTTTTCAATTAGGTCAACTGATATATATATATATATATATATATATATATATATATATATATATATATATATAAGTAATAATAGATGATATATTCTTAATATTCAAATATAATTTGTTACTTTCCTAATTTCAAGGCAATATAGTAAAATCATTATACTTAAATTGAGAACCTAATAAGCCGCCCCTAATTTAAAAGGAAAATGCTATTTGGACCTAAAAATCTGACATAATTTGCTGACTTAATGACGTGGCTTCATTGGAACCATTGGATTAACACCAAGTTCCAATGTTTGATGGAACCCACAGTCAATCCAAAGGTCATAGTGAATTAGGTTAGCAAATTAGGTCAATAAATTAGGTCCCAATAGCATTGTTTAATTTAAAATAAGTACTCAATGACAGATGAACCCGAAGAATTGGGCCATGGAACTTGCACGATAACCATGAGGCCCTCGTAACCAAATGAGGCATTTTCCCCATTGATTAGGCAAGCTCTTGGTCTTTTTGAAGCATAGACCCTCATTTCTCCAGTCCCCTTAACCCCAACTCGAACCGAGCAAGCCTCTTCATCGAATTCCAAAGCTTGGATTGCACCACCGGAGTTTAGCATATTCACCAATCCAAACGGAGCAAACTCAAAAGATTTGCTAGCCAAGACAGTGACAAGAGAAACTGTTATGAGCTCGAAATTAAATGACTCGAGAGTGATTTCAATGGTGTCGGATGGCTTGGAGAGGACAAGTTTCTTTTCGCGGAACATGTACAAGGCAAACACTTGTACTCCTTCAATTGAGATTGGCTTTGTTCCATGCTTCCACTCGATGTCGATTGGGCTGGCCATGGAAGTCACAGCATGAGAGTGTTCGGAGGCGCATTTGTTACGTCTGGATTCACGGCTCCACCCTCCACCTTGGCAGTTGAATGCGCCAAGCACTCCAGTGTACTTGTTCAAGTTCCATATTTTCAGCATAGTCTTCCCATTATGCAGAGGGTCTTCAAAGAGACAGTCACGGGTCGGAAGGGCATAGTAATCACACCGGAGGACCGACCCATCGGGCAACACTAGGGTTTTGAGCAGCTCAAAGTTGTGCTTCCCAACAGAGTCCGAGACGTAGATTGGTCCACCGGAGATTGCCCGGGAAGCAGCGTGGAACTCCGCACAGGGGTGAGTAGATTGGAACATGTCCCAGTCTGGGTGTATGAAATTGCCCATCCACAAACTGTTGTAGGCACAGTGAACCATGTGACACCCTTGTAGCCAGAATGTGCCGTTTGGATCCCCAGAAGGATCAGTGCACCAGAAATCATCACCAACTCGACCAAGACATATGGCCTCGGTGCCAAGGAACATGAAGTCATTGCATTGCTCCATGCTAGCAATAACGCCATTCCCTTTGAAATGATTCCGCACAGAAGATGTCAAGGCTTTATAGTATGCTTTGGCAAGCTCTACTCTTCCACCATAATCCTCACACAACATCTCCAACAAGTGAATAACGTCCACTTTGACTCCATCAATGCCTACGGACTCCAAGTGAGAGTGCAGACTCTCGTACATCTGCTCAACAATCTCCGGTGGGACCAACCCCACACCATTGTTAACGACCTTATCAACGGCCAGATCTTCCATAGTCTTCTGCAATCCCGGAGTCAACTTCGGCGCCACCACCCTCGATTCCGGTAAGCCGGAGACATTTGGCCGGAGACCACCCCAATAGCCACACAGTGCATGCCACACATAAACGTAGTCCACACTCTTAAAGTTCCCCTTAAGGTCCCTGATAAACGCACCCATGCCCTTAGTGGGTGCACCAGACTCGGACCCATTGGGACTCTCGAAGTCCCTGAACTTGTAGTTTTCTTGGAATTTTATGAGCCTGCATGGCATTTGCTCGCCGGCGGAGGTTCGGTTCATGCCTTCTTGATTTATAGGGTCATCGTCGTGAGAAATGGACTGCCACCCATCGTCGATGAGGACGAGCCCCGGGGGGCAACCACCGTCGACGAGCCCTTTCACGCCCTCCAAGACGCCTTGAGGGTGGACATTAAGGTAAAAAGCATCCCAAGTGCACCAACCAAACTTGTCTACAATTCCTGGTGGAGTCTTCTCCTCCAAGAGTTTGAAGGTTCCGAGATGATCTCTCGCAACCTTCATGGCCTCCTTGACCAGAGAAAAAGGGTCTTCGCCGGCGTGATTGTACAGAGCTCCCCGGAATGAGGAGCCGGAGACTTTCGTCGACCCACTTTCCACGCAAACGTCGACGTAATCGTCGTTACCGGGCTGGAGAGAAGCCCGGAAAGGACCTTCCAATAACGGAAGTAACAAGACGTATGGCCGTCCAGACTCAGATTTGTCGAGAATGACCATCTGGGTTTCGTGTTCCAGATCTCCACCGTTGGTTCCAATCCAGTGGGTTGTCCACCAGGCCTTGAACCTGAAAATACTCATGAACCTTATGTTCTTCAGCTTTCCGACCGGCACAACATGGTGGCTTTTTGCCTCGTTAGTTTCAAAACCAACGAAGCAGCCGGCTGTGGTTGTTGCCGTCTTATCGCCGGCGGTATAGGGTGATGGAGAGGCTGTGATATTAGAAGCAACGTCGGAGAGAATCACGTGGCCATTGGCCATGAAGTTTGATCCTTCCAACGTGATCGATGACCCATTAAAGCCATCGGCAAGGACAGTGGTACCAGACCCCTCTTTGCTCAAATTAGGAGCCATTGATGAATATACAAAGCACTAAACAAGAAGGAGAATGTGAGCAGGAAAGAGAACGTACAACAAAACTTTTCTTTGAAATGATTAATGATATGACCTGACTAAGTAGCAAAGGAATAATTTTGATACTATACCTCCAACTTTTACTATTTTGACGAGTGTTTTTATAATTTTTATGAGTCATTTTATAACTAAAAAATTTATTATTTTTTTAGGTGATTTATAATTTTTATGGGTATTTTTATCACTTTTTTTTTTGTACAAAAAAATTTATCACACTTATGGATATTTTTATTATATTTGTGAGTGTTTTTACTATATTTTGTGGATGTTTTTATCACTGTTATAGTAAATATTTTTACCATTTTTTAGGTACTACAATAGTGGTAAAAAGACTCATAAATGTGATAAAAATAATCATAAATGTGATAAATGAAGGTATTGTACCAATTTTTTTTCGATACCATAGTCAAATCTTTATTTATAATGATGACATCATTATCATGTCATTCACCGATCATCATCACCGTCACTGCCATTTATGGTGTATTTGGTTAGATGAATAAAAAAATAGAAGGATAAAAAATAATTTACTCTCTCTTTTGTGTTTGGTAGGAGAGATAAAAAATAAAAATAATTAATTTTTTTTATATTTGGTAGGATGAAAAAATACAATGATGAAAAAAATATAGATGTACATTTTATCATTATATCTATATATAAAATTAATGCATACATAATATGTAATAAATAAATATAATATATAGGTAAATATCATATATTTTAACATACATAATTAATTTTTTATTTATTTTTTCTCCTAATTTTAAAGCAATTGATTTTGGTGAGTTGAAAGGAAAGTTAATTTATCCAATTTTTCATTCTTCCTATTTTTTTTCCTTACTAAAAATGATGTTTTAAATATTATATTCCTCCAACTTTACTTCCTTCCATTTTTTATCATACCAAACGAGGCATTAGTGAGCAAACTATGAGTTTCTAAGTGGCATTTTTCTTCAAAAAAACCTAAAAAATGGAAACATAAATCAATCCAATATAATAAAACCCAGGTCCAAACTGTATAGTTTGTGAAACTTTTTAGGTTTTAAGCATTTCAGATAATACATAGCACTATTTCTCTTCCACTTTCCTAGATTGCCACAGTAAATCCACCAAATTGTGGTTACTCCACTATACTTATTGCCCTCACTTTATCTTGCATTCCCTCTAATTATGATTAGTCACCACTAATTTAGTATCTTCCACTATAAATTATGTTTCTTTCATCCAATCTTTGGCAGCTCCTCCAGGTGATTTGTGGGAGAGAAAATCAGGTACATCAACAGGGAGGTCTTTCAGTTCATTTGAAATGAAGCTGCATGATATTGTTTTTTAATTACAATATGTTAGGAACTTTTGATGACTAATGTTAGTAATTTTTTATGTTTAATTACAGTGCAATCATGAAGGCTTTGATCATAGCTCTATTCCTTGTTGGGTCAGTATTGATATGCTTTCGAGCTGATGGCAAAAGGTTTATTTTGGAGGATGTGAAGAAAGAGAAAGCTGGTAATCAGCTTACACCAGATTCACATCCTAGTGAAAAATCAGAGGACAATGTTGCAACTGACAGCAAACCTAACGATAAGCCCGGAAATTCGGGCACATATGGAAATCCAGTGAGTGGTTCAGTACCAGCAGTTGACAAAAACACGGTCAACAATAACGACAACAACAACAAACAGGAGGAAGACAAGAACGATGGCTATGGAACGTATGGTAACCCCTCTGGATCGTCTACTGAGACTCACCATGTCTTCACAGATGACAACCGCCCTTACCCCCATTGAACTCTTCAGACAAAATAATGTATCGTAAAATACATATATGATGGTATGGATGATAACAATAAAACGTCACTTCTGTAACACTAGTTTGTTACCTAAGGTTTACATGAATGTTGCTGAACGCAGCAAATAATACCAGGATGATGACTGGTTTCGTATGCGTTCAAGTGATTTTCATGTGGTATGTACTGTGTATGGCCTCAGGCCAAGTGTGCTGGTGTGAAAAAGTATATATCCAAATAAATGTTTTTTACCGTTACATATGTAACAAGGGCATTTATGTTCAAAGTTCAGACATTAGAATGATACAAAGTTATATATGAAGTTTTATTTGGTTAAACTATGTCCTAACTTGAAAGAGGTAACAAATACTAAGTATAATTGTGTTAATAAGGGCAGAACACCATAATCAATGCGTAAAACATGAAATTTTGCATCAAAAATATATATAACCCATACGAATCCGACATCTACGAAGCCAAAAATGGTCAAAGTCCAGAATTCATCCATGACCATGAAGATGGTTGCCAAAGAAGCTGTCCAGTCCCAGTTATAATTTCAGAGAAAAGTCATAAACAATTTATCAGAAGAAAACCAAGCCTGATACAAGATAGGTAATGAAAAGCAAAAATGGATGCTGTCCAAATTTTCAGTGCAATCTGCATAATTTCCTGATTGAACTATGGCTAATTCGGGTTTGCATGCTTGGATATATGGAGGATGTGCTGCAGGAGGATATTTCAAGCCTAAGTCCCTCTTTTAAAGGTCTCTTTGTTGGGATGTTGAAATGAAGCAACTTTTTCGGGTACATTTCTAAACATATTTCAATGGATGTTCGCAATGGACCCAAAAAAGGCGCATATATAGAAACAGGTTCTCCACACACAAGGGTAATGTCGCATTTTGATCCCAATCAAATCTTGCAGTACTGAAAGTCTAATACACTGAGCTGACTTTTATTTTTGAGAGGCACAAACATCCCTTAACAACATTTAGCACGGTGCGAATAATGTCATAACCATTTCCACAAAGTCAATCTCTCAACAATTATGGAATGGGCAAAAATGAGAAGATAGATCTTGTTAATACTCCCACTGTGGCCGTAAGAGATAAAGACAAAAATAAAGTCGAAGATGATGACAGAAAATTCGAAACTCCGGTCGATTCTGATGATGACTTTATGGATTCACAAGGATATACTCCTATTACAGGTTATACCCCTCATAATGAAGATATAGAGATAAATCTTCAAAACAACGCTAATGCTGAACTTTATGATTTACTATACAAGTAACCAAACGATGTCAATAGTAAAGAGACGACGTTAAGAAGACCATGGAAGCAGTGGCGTAAGTCATGACGTTACAAACAGTGAAGATGACGTATATAATGACGTCAGTAAATAGTATAAAGTTGTTAATAGTTAAATATTTTACTTTTTTGAAATTTGGATTTCACATCCAGCCCCTTTTTAAAGGATGCTTGGCCAGTCTGTTGGGACACACCTTTCAGACTCCATCTCCCTTTCTACTCCTGGCTATCCCTTGACCACTATGTCCTTTCTCTTGTAAATTTATCTTCTGTATTCCTTCTCTCATCCTCCTCTGTAAGTAAACTTTGTAAATTTCAGTTTGTATTAAATAAAAGCTTTCGCTTAAATATATATCGATCTTATACTATGAGTAACTCGTGCCTGAAAGCACGGTATAACGTAAGTGATAAGTAATAGATTTGGGGGGAGTAAGGAATTCAATGTGAATGATTTTGAAAGGAGTGTTGATGGGCGTTGGATGAGTCTACTTGAGACCGTCGGATGAGCTTATTAAAGTCTGCTCTATTTTAAATTATATATATATATATATATAATAATGATATTAATAATAACAAAATTTAAATAAATAAAATTACTAATCATAAATCGAAATATAAATTAAGACTCGTTTATATAGTTTAATATAAAAACAAGTCTCGGGCAGGCATTTGTAAACATCAAATAACAATAGGGAGAATTACACCCAGACCTCCTAAAGTTTGTCACTTAATCACTCAAGCCCCCTGACATTTGAAAGATTACACACAAACCCTTGAGGTTGTACGTGCGTAACATTTAGACATTTGCCGTCAATGTCCGTTAGTATATCTGTTAATAAATTACATCTAGACCCCCTGAAGTTTGTAGGCGTGTAATACTTAGATTTCTCAAATTTAAAATATTATACTTACACCAAAAATATTTTAATCAAATATTTTAAATTTTACAACCAAAATTCATATTCTATTATGATATTTATTGAAATAAAATAAAATTTTAATTTTTTCTTAAAAAATCATAATTAATATACAATTATACTATCTATTGGAATTTAATTTGGTCGTCTAAACGACCAAATTATCCCAGTTACAGTTTGACTCATTGTTTGAGTTATTATAATAGATAGTATAATTATATACTAATTTTGAATTTTTCATAAAAAATCAAATTTTTAATTTAGATTTTATTTCAATAAATGATATAATAGAACATGAAATTCCAATAATTGTATATTAAATTACGATTTTTAAAAAAATATTATATTTTTATTTTTAATTTTATTTCAATAAATGATAAAATAAAACATGAATTTTAATTGTAAAATTTAAAATATTTGATATTTTATTTTTAATTGGAGTATTTGTGGTCGAAGTATAACATTTTAAACCAATGACCCTTTGGTCCAATGGTACTCCTTATCTTGTGAAGCATTTGTCTTCCTGAGGTTAAAGGTTCAAGTTCCCCTCCTCCTTCCCTCCCCTCAAAAAAATAAAAAAAAATATAACATTTTAAACTTGAGGGGTCTAAATATTATATGCCTACAAACTTCAGGGAATCTGAGTATAATTTATAATCAGATATATTAAAGAATATTGACGACATGAATCCAAGTGTTACGCGCGTAAAAACTATCAGGGGTCTGTGCGTAATATTTTAAATGTCAGAGGGTCTGAGTGATTAAGTGACAAACCTCAGGAGATCTAGGTATAATTCTTCCAAAATAATAATGTCTATAATTGGAATCCAAAATAAAATTAGAGAGATTTGGAGGTCGGTCCCTAGGTCCAATAGGATTCCAAGAAAAAATCACTCGCCAAATTTTTTTTTGGATTTGGTCCCTGTTGAAAAGTTAAAGCAATTGACATAACTAAAGCCCTTTCCAATTGCAAAAAATAACAACAATGTTATTACCTAATTTAAATACATATTCTAAAAAATTACGTATATTTTTCTCCACAAATCGAAAGACAGGTACACTAAAAAAAAAAATAGCAGGTATACAATAAAAAAATACAAAAAAAAAGGTACGCAATAAAACAAAAAATAGGCATGCAATAAAAAAAATAAAAAATAACAAGTATGTAATAAAAATATAACAATTAAGTAATAAAAAATAAAAAAATAACAAGTACGTGATAAAAAAATAATAGGTACGCAATAAAAAATAAAAAAAGGTACGTAATAAAAAAATAATAAATAGGCAATAAAAAATAAAAAAATAACAGGTACACAATAAAAAATAAAAAATAACATGTACGAAATAAAAAAAAAAAAATAACAGGTACACAATAAAAAAATAACAGGTATGCAATAAAAAAATAATAGGTAAGCAATAAAAAAAAAATAACAAGTATGCAAAATATTTAATATACCCAAGTCGGCAAGTCTAGTTTATAAGAAATCCACAAATTAAAAAGAAAGAGGAGCGCAGAGCAAAATTAGAAGAAAACCCTAGAAAAATTACTCTCTAACCCATCGTTTCTTTCCAAAATCAAACCAAACAGAGAGAAAGGAAGACCGAAGGTTTTCAATCGAATCGATCTTCCTCATCATCGTCGGAGGATTTGATGAATTCCCATGAAAATAGTCACCAACATCGACTTCTAGGGCTTCATAGGCACAAAACAAATTTCCAATTTGATCCAATTCACCTTCAACCCCTTCAACTCGAAATCTCATATGATTACTGAGCAGAAACAGATCAGGTGACCGTAGAGGTTGTTGCGAGAGAAATAAATGGAGATCTGCGTGTTCTTGATCAAGAATGAATAGGAGAAGGGGATCGTGATGTCTTCCATTTTAGCTCACTTGCATTTCTCAAATTTAGGTTGAAATCATGTGACGAGGACAAAATAGGTAATAAATATACAATAACTTTCCAACTCCACCAACCCAGGGACCGCATACAATGTTTTTAAAAAAAAACAAAGGATCTTTTTTAAAGCTGAAAAATTGATAGGGCTAAAATTGGTTTCACCAAAGGAGAAACCCTAGCCTAATTAACTAATAAAATGAAGCAAATTCTCAAATTAAATTAGGCTGAACTTAAAAGGGTAATTTGGAAGCCGTTACAAAAATTTAGATTTAATTGAGCTAAACTACATTAAAGAAACTTATTTGGTCCTAAGTGCATTTTTTTGAAAAAAATACTAAAAGGTCATTTATTACTCAATTACTCTCTCTCTCTCTCTCTCTCTCTCCATTACTCTCTCACTTCCCTTCCCTATTTTCTCTCTAACTCTCTCTTTCACATTGATAATTTATTTATTTTTCAAATATGTAAAGATTTAATTTTTTTCATCTCTCTCCTCTATTTTTTTGTCTCTTCCCCTATTTTCTCTCACTATTACTCTTTCTTTCCTTATTCTCTCTCTTTATATTAGGGTTACAACAATACAATTACACCAATTAGTTACTTGTGTTCTAATAAACCAAACAGTTACACTAAATAATTACACAAAATTACAATACCAACCCAATTTGTCACTCAGTTGTTTACATAATCCAAAGAGTTACACCATTTAGTATCACGACATGGTTACACCAATTATATACACCAAATTGGGTTTATCATTACATAAAAAACTTTACCATTATACCAAATTTGGTATATATAATCGATGTAACCATGTCGTGATACTAAATAGTGCAACTTTTTGTTTATGTAAACAACTGAATGACGAATTGAATTGGTATCATATTTTTTGTAATTATTTGGTGTAACTATTTGGTTTATTAGAACACATGAGTAATTGTTTGATGTATTATATGACAATTATAACTTATTAGTGTAATTGTGTTGTTGTAAGATAAAGAAAATAAGGATAGAGAGTAATGGTGAGAGAAAATAAGGGGAGAGTGAGAGAGAGAAAACAGGAGAGATATGAAAAAATCAAATCAAATCTTTACATATTTTAAAAGAAAATAAATTATCAATGGAATATAGAGAGGGAAAATAAGGAAGAGATAGGTAGAGTAAGAGAGAGAGAGAGAGAGAGAGAGAGAAAATAGGGGAGAGAGATGGAAATAATAAAAATTATGCATAATTTAAGGAAGGGTAAGTAAGTAAAAAAATTTAAATGTCATTTGAATTTTGTACCTAATCACAAGATATTTTATTAAAATTGAACTTAATAATGTAAAATATTTATCTATATACTTCCTCTCAAATAAGTCTAAAAAAAATGTACCCACACCTAAAAAATCCAACTTAAAATTCATTGGTCCAAACAAAACCTTGGCCCAAATAAAATTTAAGCCCAAACAAAGAAAAAACCCAAATAGAATAAGGCTTGGAAACAAAACAAAAGTCTCAAATAAATTAAAGTCCAACCCATGAAGCCCACATAGGGGTATTTACATAAATTACTCTTATGGCCACCCTAACGCTAAGAAGCAAAAGAAGCCACGAAGCTAAGAAGTCAGCCTAAGTACACCCTTATCTAAGCCTTGCTAATCTGTCTTTGAGGAGAATAATACACAACCAAAGTCTTTCTTTGAGAGATTCAGACTATTCTTCAAGCCGATCAACACAAAAAATGGCGAGAAGATTCACTAAAGTCAACCCCCCCCCCCCCCCCCCCCAAAAAAAAATTCAAGACAAATGCAAATCAAGATTACGCTGATCCAACCCTCACTTTCACAAAATCCATAAAAGCATCCGCAAATTGAAGATCAAGAGACACACCGATCCGGTCCTTATCTTTGCCAAAATCCACAAAAGTGCCACCAAATTGAAGATTGAGAGACTCTGTTTCAGCCCTCATTTTTATCAGAGTAGTACGCTAAAGAGAGTCAACACTACTTCTTGTAATCAAAATCAAAGCATCAAACGATTGTAATTTAACGATCTTTAGTTTAATTGTACACGAGAGATTTTGTCATTACAATCACTTCGAACATACTGCTTGGTGGCTATTTTGATTTAGGTCTTCAAAAAGAAGGTCTCGAATTGTTCTACAGCATGAGAATCGCCAACACCAAGATGGACAACTTCACCTTCACCCCTGCATCGAGTGCGTGTCCAGGCTTATGAGTGCTTCGCTATGGGCAAAAGAAACATGCAGTGGTTGTTGTTTTGGGATATAATCCTTAAGTGCCACCGAGTAATTTATTGATTGATATATCTGAGGAGTGTTTGAGCCCTTGTAGTGTCAGTATAGTGTTTAAGCTTTGAAGGGATGGGTATGTATGAAAAATGAAGTGTCGTGGTGTTTGGAGGGTGCTAGAGGTCACCAGGGTTTAAAACACTATTCCTGGAACATTTCTGAAAAGATTATTTAGGAAATAAAAGCTTAAAAGACAAGGGTATTATAGGTATTTTGACATAAAAATTACCTGACATTACCACTTTTGGGTTGTCAATAACAGCTAATAATGTTCTTAGCAAAAAAAAAACAGCCAATAATGTTAGGGGGTGTGGATGAAGTTGAGTTATAAAGAAGAAGGGAGTGTAGTGAAATTCCAAATAATACATGGGGGTTGGGATTGTCCTTGAAGATAGAATAATTTATATGGATGGAGTTTTTCGTTAACCTGACTAGATAGCTGTACAAGATCCATCAAAGGATAAAAGAGAAAATATTCAATATAATAGTGATATTAGGTTATCATTAGTACCTAGTATCATCAACTAACTTTAGTACACATGTGTATCTAGTGAAGCCATCACCACATAAATTCTTTTGAAGTAATAGTAATCTCATAAAAAATCGGAATCTTCAGCCTTAATTGTCCAAAAGATAATTGTTGAGAGATTAACTTTGTGGAAATGGTTTTGACATTATTCGCACCGTGCTAAATGTTGTTAAGGGATGTTTGTGCCTCTCAAAAATAAAAGTCAGCTCAGTGTATTAGACTTTCAGTACTGCAAGATTTGATTGGGATCAAAATGCGACATTACCCTTGTGTGTGGAGAACCTGTTTCTATATATGCGCCTTCTTTGAGTCCATTGCGAACATCGATTGAAATATGTGGATAGCCTGGAGTAGAAAGGGAGATGGAGTCTGAAAGGTGTGTCCCAACAGACTGGCCAAGCATTCTTTAAAAAGGGGCTAGATGTGAAATCCAAATTTCAAAAAAGTAAAATATTTAACTATTAACAACTTTATACTATTTACTGACGTCATTACATACGTCATCTTCACTGTTTGTAACGTCATGACTTACGTCACTGCTTCCATGGTCTTCTTAACGTCGTCTCTTTACTATTGACAACATTTGGTTACTTGTATAGTAAATCATAAAGTTCAGCATTAGCGTTGTTTTGAAGATTTATCTCTATATCTTCATTATGAGGGGTATAACATGTAATAGGAGTATATCCCTGTGAATCCATAAAGTCATCATCAGAATTGACCGGAGTTTTGAATTTTTTGTCATCATCTTCGACTTTATTTTTGCCTTTATCTCTGACGGCCACAGTGGGAGTATTAACAAGATCTATCTTCTCATTTTTGCCCATTCCAAAAGTGGACATCATTTGTAAACGCATCTCGTTCATAATTGCCACTTTAAGCTGTTCAATTCTTAGATTGAATTTTTCATTAAGGATTTTTTTTCTTTAAGAAATTCAATTGGATTTTTCATTAATAGGTTTTTTACCCTCTGCCTTAAGTCTTTTAGTGGGTTTGTTAGTTTTGTCTTTGTCATAATTCCTTTTATGGAATTTTCTCATTTTCTTATAAGATCTAGAATATGTTTTTCTTTTTGTTTGAAATTTATCTTTTGGAATATCAATATTATAGGCAAATTGATTACAAAATTCTCCTAGTTCTTTACGACCTATTAATCTCTGCCTTTTAAGCTGAGCTTTAAGATTTTAATCATTACAGAGAGATAATCCTTCCGAAATACATTCAGAAATTAATTCTCCATAAGTGTAATTTTCATAAGGAATTTTAAATCCACCATGTCTATGTTTTAAATGAATTTTTATTTTTTCAGCAAATAGGCTGCGTAATCCTAATATAAATTTCTCTTTCCAAAATTCATTATTAACATTATTTCTTAATAAAACTTTAGCCAAAAATACATTTTTATACCACCTAAAATGTGTTAAAGTGGACCATCTCAGATTCATTAAAAGTTTTTTACTCTTATCTGTACTCTGTGAGCTTGTTCCTACAAAGTGTTTTAAAATTGTATGTATAAAGGTATAAACAGCGTCCTCTTGAGTTGTTACACTTCCATTGACAGATGTTATTATTTTTACGGCATTTAATATTTTAGATCTTTGGGTTAAACTTAAGTAATTGTCCCACCAGCCTCGTAGTTGGCCAGTAAATCTTGTTGTAATAAATTTAGCTGTGTTATGATCTATATTTCGATTGACTTTACATATAGATGCATACATTAGAATTTTATGTAAAACTTGATGAATTACATACTCTAACATACCATCAATATTCTACTCATAAATGGAGGAAGCATCATATCTAGTTTGTTCAATAAAGAAATTATCCTCATATAAAATATCTTGAGGTGTTGATCTCTGATAATAAGCCCTTATGAGGGGTGCTTGAGAATGTGTTAGTTTATTTTTTAGGTTTAGAATACCCAATCTTATTTACTTCAGATTGCATCTGATGCAGAGATTCTTCAAACTATTGAATTTCAGTTTCAGATTGTTCTACATTCTCAGTTTGAGAAAATACATTTAATGATAAAATTTTCAGTTTATTTTTTAGTTCAGTTATGAATTCATCTTCAACCTTATTATGAAGATTAAATTTAGAGGTGTCAATTGGAGGTTTAATATTTACTTTCTCAATTTCAATGGATTTTTCCTTTAAAGATTTAGAAGTTGAAGCTTCTGTTTTCTGTTGATCTTTAATTAAAAAATTTTAATTTTTGTCAAATGTTGTCCTACAACTTGTAAGCAAATATTTGTGTAATTACTCTATTAGATAGAAATATTTTTTCCTATGTCATTATTATCTTTTAATGCATAAAAAACATTCATTACAACTTCCCCTGATCCATTTAAGTCTAATTTTACGGTTTCAGTGGTTAGAGGGTACAAATTAGTGATATTTTTTCCATCCAAAAGTTTCGCATTTATGTTGAAAATTTTCAATTACATTTAACTGATCCACCGTAGATGGAGCACAGAAAGTTAAAAACCATTGAACAAAATGAATTACTCTATTTTCCTTTTTTATAAAACGGTAAAACATTTCTTTATATTTGTTAAGATCTTTTTGATACATGGTTTTAAAATACCAATTCCTAAATTCCTCATATTTAGGAAGATAAAATTCTTTGTTTATTTTTTTTCTATTTATTACAAATTCATTTGGTTTTAAATCCATAAAATTTATAGTCGGAATCCGATTTCGGATACAGTTGGGTCTTGGTCTTCCTCTAAGAAAGATTAATTATCTTGCCTATAGATTCCATGAGGAATTTGATTACGCGAAGTGTGGACTCCCTCAATATTATGGGCTCTTTTTTCCTTTTTCTATCAGGAATAGAAGAAGTGGACCTCTTACCAGCTAGTATTGTATACTGACGAAGTGCTTGATTTATTAGAGATTTTTAATCCTAGAAAATTTTCTCTTGCAAATCTTATCAATACACCCCCCTGAGATGATTGGGCGATCTGTGTTATTTCTTGATTTACTTCTAGTTTCTTAGGAACAACAACTTATAATTGCTATGTTTTTGGAAACTGAATTTCTGACAATTTAATAGTTTTAGGAATTTTATTTTTATTTTTTTATCATATTAGTTTCAATTAGAGTTGTTTGACCTTTAAGATTATGAAGTTTAACTTTTTGTGATAGAGTATTCATGACTTTATAATAGACTCTATAGGTGAAAATCATTATATCCGTTCCTTCTTTAAAATTATAACCATAAGTGTTAATATTACATGTTAAAACATCTAATATATTCCTATCAGTTAAAGATATTGATAAATTTAGAAAACAGTTAAACTAAACTGGACCAGTACTTAAAACTGGATTGCATAACTCCCATTAGGGATTGGTCAAAATCTAAACATCTAACATCTAACATCTCTTAAGGCTAACATGAAAGAGACATTTAATCCTCTTGAAGAGTTAATGGTTTTAAAGCCACTTGGACTAACCTAATATGTAAAAATTTATAAGTTTCTTATGCCTTTAAGACTTCTCTTTTTGTTAAGAATTGTAGAATATCCCCATATTGATCAAAGGGAATAGTTCTTTCCAATGTTTCAATTGTTATACTTGATTTAAAATCAAAGGTTCCAATATTATATATTTTCTTAGTTAGATACAGGGGTATATCCCAGTTCTGTAATTTACTTTTAAAACATCTAATATATTCCTATCAATTAAAGATACTGATAAATTTAGAAAACAGTTAAAGTAAACTGGACCAGTACTTAAAATGGATTGCATAACTCTCATTATGGATTGATCAAAATATAAACATCTAACATCTAATATATATCAGATCACAGACTAGCTAGCACATGGGTTCAACTTCAAATAACTTATGCACCTAACATCTGTTGTGGCAAACCTGCCACTCCAATTCTCAATAGCAAGCCTGCCACCCAAATTTTTGAAACTCTACCTACTAGAATGAACCACAAGGTCAATAATGAAAAATAATTTTTTCAATTTAGAAATTAATATTTTATGTTTTATAATTATATTTTTATATTTAATTATGTATATTATTTAACATTTTCTTGTGACATGGGCAAAAATAGAGACTAGACACATACAAATGGACTCGAATGTGCCATGTCACTTAATAGTATTGAGACCCGGGTTGAGAGCTTGATGAAAAACTAAAAAGTTTATTACTTAAAAATTAGAAAACCTAAAACTTGGAGTTAAGGGTTCCAATCAGCCTGTTTTCACTCTGTTCGCCATCAAAACAGACAGAGAGACTCTATTTAGGCATAGAAACTTGAAGGAAAAGGTGGCATCTCATTTTGAGACTCAGGTTGAGAGTTTGATGGAAAACTAGAAAGTTCAACACTTGAGAATTAGAAAACGTTAAACTTGGAGTTAAGGTTTCCAATCGGCCCATTTCCACACTGTTCACCGTGAAAATGGACGGAGAGCAACTATTTGGGTATAGAAACTTGTAAGAAAAAACGGCATCTTGTTCCGGGACATGGGTTGAGAGTTTGACGAAAAACTAGAAAGTTCAATACTTTAGAATTAGAAAACCTAAAACTTGGAGCTATGGGTCTCAATCAACCTGTTTTCACTCTGTTCGCCATGAAAACAAACGGTGAGCAACTATTTGGGTATAGAAACTTGTAGGAAAAAATGACATCTTGTTCCGAAATCCGGTTTGAGAGTTTGATGAAAAACTAGAAAGTTTAACACTTAAGAATAAGAAAAACTAATATTTGAATGTATATGTATGTTTTTAAAAAAATTGATTGATGATTTGTTAATATAATTTTTTATTTTTTGTAATAGATGGATTATAGATTTCTGCATCAAAGTGACTGAAGAATTAACTTTGTTATGTATCTAAATATTTTGAAAAACTTGTATGTGGATTAAGTTGTTGGATATTTTGATGAATTGTATAACTTTTATTAAGTGTATTTTATTTTGTGTTTTTGGTAGTATGATATTTGATGTTAGTTTGTGTTGGTTGTTGAATGAAAAATATGTGAAATGTATTAGTTGTGTTGATTTTTTATTAAAAAATATGTGACACAGGTATTAGTGGTGTACAAGTGAAAATTTTTATTGGAATGCTATATTTTGAGGGGTTTTTTTTTTTTTTAAAATAATTTTTTTACGACGAAATTAAAATTGTCATGAAAGATTGGATGAAGGCAGGGCTGTCAATCGTATCGTATTCGTGTGACCCACATGTCGTGTTCGTGTCAAGACCTACGAAAAAAAAAATATATTTAATGTGTTCTGAGTATTAAACATTAATCTAAACTATTTATTATGCGTATTTAATAATCGTGTCAATTTTATAATCGTTCGTGTCAGGTTCGTATCAATAGTTCAGAGCTGACACCCCTAGATGAAGGTTATTTTTGTGGCGATTTTTTAGCATCGCAAATATGTTTACACGTTTTTTGATTCAACATTTTAGCGGCAATTATTTTTTACGT
The DNA here is from genome assembly GCA_951799425.1 of Ilex aquifolium. Taxonomy (NCBI): domain Eukaryota; kingdom Viridiplantae; phylum Streptophyta; class Magnoliopsida; order Aquifoliales; family Aquifoliaceae; genus Ilex; species Ilex aquifolium. The sequence continues at coordinate 28,170,594 of OX637395.1, read as the reverse complement.
CGCAAATTTGTTTCTTTAGCGATGTTTTTTTAGCGTCGCAAATCTATTCACATTGTTTTTTGATTGAACCGTATATCAATGTTTAATATTTGCGTTGCAGATAAAATTGTTTTTGCGACGTTTATTTGTATGTCGCCAATGTGTTTATATTTTTATTTATGTAAAAAAAAATTTGTGACAATTCTTATGTGTCGCAAAAAATTAATTAAATTATTATTTTTATTTTTTAGATAACGATGGAACATATTTTTAGCGATGCTTTTTAGAATTTTCTAGATTTTTTTTTTAGTTGCAAAAACTCTTTTAGTGATGAAAATTAAAGTGAGTTGGAAAATACTTTCCTTGATGAGGATATTATACATTTAGTGACGAAAAAAATCATCGCAAACAATGTTTTTTGTTGTAGTGATTCAGCACTTCTAAAGAGTATTTTTTTTTTTTTGTACCTAGTAATTCGAAAGAGTTGGGTTACACATAAAAGTGAATTTTTTTATTATATTTTTGGGTAAATTACACTCACACCCCCTGACATTTGGCTTTATTACACGGACACCCCCTCACGTTTCAACAATTACACTGAGACTCCAATGGTTAGACGGAGTTAACTATTTTAATAAAGAGTAATGCTACACTGACCAAATTTTGGGATCAAATTTGGAGCCCAAATGACTATTTACCCCTTTTGTTTAACACAAACTCAAATCCAAACCCCAACCCCTATCCCTAACCCAAATCTTCGCCTCATCAGTCTTCTCTCTCTCTCTCTTTCCCCCTCAGCCCATCTCTATTTGTGCGTGTATATATATATACATACATATATACATATACAGACTCAGTCTTCTCTCTCTTTCTCTCTCCCCCTCAGCCCATCTCTGTGTGTGCGTGTATGTATATATATATATATATACATACATACACACAGACATAGAGAGGGAACCCGACAACAAAGCCATCTCTTCGTCGCCTACAATCACACACCACCAACACCACAACAAAAACCATCACTGCTAAAACCCAAAAAACTCAAAACCCGATCTGAGATCGATATTCCAGATCTGAGTTCTTCATGGTCAAAATGGAGTAGAGAGAGATTTCAAATTTTTTAGATCGATATTCAAATCTGAGTTTGGTGGGTTTATGTGGTGGATTGTGGCGGTGGACTCGCGGTGTTTGGTAGATTTCACTGGTTGATTGTGGCGGTGGACTCGCAGTGCTTGGTGGATTTCACTGGAAGGTGGGTTGTGGCGGTGGAGATTGATGGTTTGGTGGGTTTGTGTTGTGGATTTGGGGGCAAATTGGGTGGGTTTGTGTGGTGGATTTCACTGGTGGAGGCGGCAATTGGTGGAGCATGGTGGTGGTGTTAATGGTGTTAATTGTGTATAAATTAGAATTGAATTTGGGGGCTAAATTTAAATTAATGAATGAAATTAACTATAATTGAAAGAATTTTGGAGATAAATTACCTTAATAGTAGATTGGTTTGATTAAATTAATTTTTTTAAGACAAATTTGATTAAGAGATTGTTAATCTCAATGTTATAAGGGTAAAAAAGTATTTTTAATGAAATAATTAACGTCTGTCATACAAAAGGGGTGCGGTTGTCACAAGTGTTCAAATGTCAAGGGGTCTCAATGTAATTGTTGAAACGTGAGGGGGTGTCCGTGTAATAAAGCCAAATCTCAGGGGTGTGTGAGTGTAAGTTACCCTATTTTTTTGATAAATTACATTCATACCACTTGACATTTGGTTTAATTTTACGGAGACCCCTCACATTTCAGAAATTGCAATGACACCCAAATTTTAAACGGCGTTGACAGAGTTAGTAAAAAGATAATTTTGTCCTTTATTTAATTGGTAAAATTAACTGAAAAAAATATATTGTATAAAATATTCCCTCTATCTACCCCCTCTCTCTGTGCTTCTCGCATGACTGTCAACACCCTCTCTGTCTCTCACCGACACCTAGGGCTGTGCAAAATACCCGATAACCCGACAACTGATCCGAAAACCGACCCTTTCGAACAGAAAACGGGCAGGTAATATTTATTAAGGGTCGGTTTCGGAAGAAAAAACTGATTAATCGATAAAATCGGTTCGACTTTGGATACCTTCAAGTCCAAACCCGAAATAACCGACCCACCCGAATAGTATTTAATAATAATATAATATATCTATATAAAAACAAAAGTAACCCTACTTCCACTAACCTGAGTCTTCAGATCCGCCGCTTCTCTCTTCTCTATTTTCTCTTCTCTCTTCTCTCTCTCATAAACGAAAAAACCCCTATTTTTCTTCTACTATTCTTCATCTATGGATCCACCATCGACCATAGAATGGCATCAATGATCGAGTAGAAGTATATTTCAGCCCTATCGAGCAGATTTGAAGACTCAAGGTTTGAATGGTGCCATCAACTATCGAGTAGAAGTAGATCTCAACCCTATCAAGCAGATCTCAACCCTGCCATGATTATCAAGCAGATCTCTGATTTTCGTTGATCATAAACTCACTGCCATGATTATCGAGCAGTTCTGGCGAAAGATGACTTCATTGAGTTGGTGTTTTCATGGTCTCTTGAAGACATCTTTAACGAGGATCTATATAAATATCAAGTCTGCCTTCTATTGCATGTTTCATCATTCTATTTGTTCTTAGTGAATGGAATCATTCGATATTTCACTAAAATTTGCAGATTTATATTGATTTATTGTGATGATTATTGGCCAATGAAACTACATAATTTAAGTTTGGGTTGGATCCAATTTAAGTTTATACACCTGCAAATAAACTGGGCTTGGGCTAAAATTTTTTTAGGTCTACAATAGAATTTAAGCCCACCCGTAAATCGACCGATATTCAAGGTCGGTTTTCGGTTCAGTTGATTTTATAATTCGGTTCGGCTCAGTTTATGTTTTCTACTTCCGACTATAATTGGGTCGGCTGGCAGAAGTAGCCACTTCCAACCCTAACAGTCGGTTGAACACCCCTACCGACACCATCTCCACTCTTTATCCACCCTTGCCACCTACTCCCCCACCCTTCCTCCTCCATCTCCACCTCTCAGTCGTCCATCTCTCTTTCTCTCTCTCTGGTGGTGGTGGGTTTTCGATGTTGGAGATGTTGGGATTGGTGGTGGGCTTTGAATGAGGGAGGTTGTGGTGTTGGTGGGTTTTTAACTGGTGGAGGCGATGGTGGATTTTGGATGGTGGAATCGATGGTGGGTTTTGGATGGTGGAGGTGGTAGTGTTGATGGTGGAATCACAGTTGCCATCTCCTCTTTCTCTCTCTAGCAGGGTGTTGAGGAGGTTTGTGGTGGTGGTGGTTCTAGAGGCCTATGGTGGCTTGTTGGTGGTGCCAGAATTGCCTTAGTTAATGGTGTCTTAATTGGGAAAAAATTTGCTAATGAATTAGCTTAATTAGTGGTGTCAAAATTTGAAAACAATAAATTATATTTGAACTATTATAATAGATTATATTAAATAACATGAACTTGAAGTAAGACATATAACGAGAAAATGCCAAAGTGAATTTTTTTTTGAGAGTGACCTTAATTTTTATCGGATAGTGGCAATTGACATTTCTTTTCAATTTGACCATGCACCACTAAATATGCAAGAAAGGAAAAACAGTCATGTAGTTTTTCTAAATATTTTAAAACCCCCAAAAGTCAATAATATTGGTAAGAGTCACTAGAATGCTAACTTTTTTTCTTTTTTGGGTAAGTAGAGAATGCTAACTTAGGTTGCATTGAATCTATGATTTCTTTTAGGATGAGATGACTTAGTCTAGCAAGCTATAATCCAAACACGAAATGGTTTATTACAGATGCATCAAGGTAGTTGCCGACACTTTTTATTATTTTTTATTGAAGTTGCCGACACCTAGTGATACATGAATTGATCTTTCTACACGTAGGGCAGAATAAATGCAAACCACTTGATTTTACTGTTACGATTTGTTCGTTGGAGTACAGCTTATTGTTTTATTTACTCAAACGATTTGTTTGGATGAATTTTTTGGGAGGGAATTGACTTCCCCAAATCCTTACAAACTTAAACCCATTTTATATAAAGATGAGATTCGACATTGAATCCAATTTATACTCATGTTTAGTATGCAACACATACACATGTAGGATCCACGGATATATCATAATTATTAATAATCATTTATCCTGTAAATAACTATTTTATCTTTTGATCAATCCAATTCATACACATGTTAAGGAGTATAATTGTATTTTACATCTTTAACCCCTTAATCCATCTTCCTAAACCCACCATTCCCCTAGGTTTGACGAAACCCATGATAATAGGTTTAATATCCGGGTCAGCTAAGGGTTAGACCTTAAACCCTAGACCATGGGTTTAATCAAACCCATGGGGAGTGAATTTCGGATGAGGGTTAATAGGTATTAACTACAAAAAGACAATTATACCCCCAAATTAACTTTTGATTGTACAAAAAATGGTTCGCTATTAAAAAATAATTTTTCGAATTTCATATGAGGAACTGAAAATATTAACAAGAACATAATTGTTGTCTAATACCAATTGATGTAGGGAAGTGGGTAAAAATAAGGGTATGATGAACAAAATAAGGATAATGAAACAAGTGAAAATTGGAAGTGAGTCCCCTTAGATGTACTTGTTTGAAGATGAGTCCGGCAAGGAAACTTATAAGGGGTTAAGTCCATGTTTAAAATTATATGTAATGACTTAAGTCCACTTTTTTTTTTTATCTCAAAAATACCCTTCCTTGAAAGGAAGTTAAATTAATTTCCTATTTTGGAAATTGTTATCCCTTAATTCAAGGTCAATTAAAATATGCCAATAAAATCTCCATCATAAATTTAAAATTCAAATTCAAAGATCTCTCTCTCTCTCTCTCTCTCTATATATATATATATATATCAAATTCAAAGCGCTCTCTCTCTCTCTATATATATATAAAATCTCCATCATAAATTTAAAATTCAAATTCAAAACTCTCTTTCTCTTTCTCTCTCTCTCTCTCTCTATATATATATATATATATATCAAATTCAAAACTCTTTCTCTCTCCCTCTCTCTCTCTCTCTCTATATATATATATATATCAAATTCATGTTACTATTTTTTTTATTATGTTACTATTCATGTTACTACTTTTGTTGAGTATATTACTGTTCATGTTCCTATTATTTTGAGCATATTACTGTTTTTGTTGAGCATGTTACTACTATTATTTTACTAAATATTAATATTCAATGTTACTATTTGTTTTATTTTTGAATATTACTATTTTTTGTGTTTGAATGGTACTATTTTTTGCGTTTGAATTTGAGAGAAATAATTATTGTTAAGTATGTTACAATTTTTGTTGAACATGTTACTGTTGTTATTGTTTAAAAATATTAATATTGAATGTTTCAATTTTTTTTTATGTTTAAATGTTACTATTTTTTTGTGTTTAAATGTATTATTTTTTGTATCCAAATCATAACTTTTTTTGTATTTGAATGTTACTATTTTTTATTTTTAATGTTACTATATATATATACCTAACCTATATATGGATATAGATAGATAAGAGAGAGGCAAAATTTTAATGTTAGTCAAACTCTTAACCTATATATGGATATAAATAGATATGAGAGAGAAAAGATTTTAATGTTAGTCAAACTCCTAAGATTTAGGAATTTTTAATTTTTAGTTTTATTTCACTTCTAAAGGGAAGGGATAGTATGGTAAAATTGACAAAAAACGGACTTCATAACAAATAAGTTTCCTTGACGGACTTAAGTCCAAACAAGTCCATATAGGGGAACCGGCCTCCAAATTTCCCATGAAACAAATCCGTCGATTTGCACACAAATACCCGTTTAGATTCCTACTCTAAGCCCGCTGATTCATAAAAAATACCAGTCCTAAATCTTTCAATAAATCTGTTCTAGAAGAATTGAGAATAAAAGAGACAACTCTCTTAATTGTATTCAATAATCAAAAGTTATTTTTCCAAAAAGACTTACAAGAGTTATATAATAGCAGAAACCCTAAAACAACTAGGAAATTAGAGTCTTAATTAAATTAAAAAATTGAGTAAAATAAAATAAAATAAAATCTTTAAGAATTTTCTAATGGAATGGTATTAATTATGTTCAAATAAATTACCAAATTTTTTGTCCACCGTACTGCATCACTTGTTAATCAAGGTAGTGTTTCCTTTCAACCACACCAGTGGAACTTTTTTACTTGGGGATTAAAACAGGAGCGATACTTCAAGAGTTCTTAAAATTTTAGGGATTTTTAGATTATCAAAAATTATTTTCCAGTATTCCATCAAAAGTAATGAATCAATCAGGTGACCAAGTAGTGACTCAATTGATTCGATTTAACCAAGTGGGTAACTCAACGTAGTTATAAATGGCACTGTGAAATGATTATTCATGATGATGACATTATTTTCATGTCATCCACTAGTCATCATCACATTTATGGAGTAGTGAGCAAACTATGGGTTCCAAGTGGCATTTTTGTTGAATAATCCTCCAAATGGAAATATAATCAATCTAAAATGATAAAATTCAAGTAGAACTGTATTACTTTCGGAATTTTTAACACATTTTTAGATAATCAATAGTTACTGTTTTGGCTGCCACTTTCCTAGACAGGCACAGTAAATCCACCAAATTGTGGTTACTCCACTATACTTATTGCCCACCGATCTAATCTTACCTCCCCTCTAATCATGATTAGCCACCACATAATTAAATATCTTCTCCTATAAATTATGCTTCGTGGATTCAATATTCACAAGCATATTACATTTGGGTGAAAGAAAATCAGGTACATCAACAAGCAGGTCTTTCAGTTCCTTTGGAATGAAGTTTCATGATAATTATTCTTTTAGTTACACTTTTCAGCACTTTTAATGACTAATGGTATCCATTATTGATGTTTAATTGCAGTGTAATCATGAAGTCTTTGATCATAGCTCTATTCCTTGTTGGGTCAGTATTGTCATGTTTTCAAGCTGATGGCAAAAGGTTTATTTTGGAGGAGGTGAAGAAAGAGAGAGCCAATAATCAGCTTATACCTGATGCACAGCCTGGAGAAAAATCAGTGAACAATGGAGCAACAGACAGCAAGCCTATAGATAAGCCCGGAAAGTCAGGCACGGAAGCCAATCCGGTAACGGGGTCAGTACCAGCAGTTGACAAGAACGCAGCCGACAACAACAACAACAAAAACGAAAGTGACAAGAACGATAATTATGGCTCTTATGGTAATCCTTCGGGTTCATCTACCGAGACTCACCATGTCTTTACAGATGACAACCGCCCCGGCCCCCATTGAACTCTTCAGAAGACACAATGTGATACAAAATATGATTAATCATAGCATAAGGGTAATAGAAATGATGTGGCACTGTTGTTACACTAGTTTGTTACCTAAGGTTTGCATGAATGTTGCTTAATGCAGCAGTATGCATATAAGCGACAGTCGTATACTCGTATGGTATGTACTGTGTATGGCCTTAGGCCAAGTGTATCTGTATGAAAAACTGTATAATCCAAGTAAAAATGGCCATGACTGGTATGGTTTAGTATGCTTTATAAGCAGCCTATTTGACTGAAAAAAAATGCTTTGATCATATTATTCCGAGGTTCTTTTCTGTTAAATATGCAACAAGGGAATTTTTGTTCAAAAGGTGGCCCAGTACTAGACTCCTCCTATTGTGGAGTTTGAGCAAGGTTAGATGGATGTAACATTAACTCCGGATGTATGCAGATAAACTATTTTCGTGACTCGAACTCTTGACACGCAAGTTGTAAGGGAGTAATCTAACGTTATGCCAAACATAAGGCATCACCTACAAATTTTGCTATTCCCAGCATTTTAGTCTTAAATTTTTCAGCCATGAACATTATTCCCAGAGAAGCTGACCATTCTAAGTAATTATTTCAGAGAAAGCCAGAAACAACTTATCAGAAACGAGTCAAATCTTTGTACAAGATACTAATCAAAAGCAAAATGGACTCATCTTAAAAATTATGAAGTCCACATTTTAATGTCATCTGCATCATTTCACTACTTGAACTATGGAAAATATGGTATTTCAAGTTCAAGTGCCTCTTTTAGAGGTCCCTTTGTTGGGATTTTGAAATGAAAACTGAGTTTGTTTTCCTTTGCATTTATAGTCACTTGTAGATCGTCTAATACGGAGGGGCCATAGAGACTTGAGTTGTTGCCATTACTGATTTTATAAAAGTTGAAGCAACTGTTTCATATACAATTTTAGATAGTAGTAGCCTTAGATTTGCACTCAATTTTCACAATAGATTGTGTCTGGCGGCATTGTCGAATAAGGGCCCACCACCTCCCGTCCAACTGCCAGACACATTCCTATTCCTTTAGAGAACAACAGGTAGGTAACATTACATCCCTATCCTTGCTCCGACTTTTGCCATGGCAATCTGCCCAATATTGTATAAAATTGCTGCTACTTCGTCCCCTTCGTTCATTGAAGGCACAAACACCCCTTAATAGCATCTAGAGTGGTATTAATAGTATTAATAAGAGATAAATCTCTCATGACCTAACTTCAAGAGATTACGAAGATTTGAACTTAGAATGTCTGAGTTTACTACTATTTGAACTATCCTTAAATTTATTCTTTTTTTGTTTTTTTTTAGAAAGGGAAGGAGGGAAAGGGACTTGAACCCTTGACCCATTGGTATTAATAGTGTCATAGCCATTTCCACAAGATGTAATCTTCCAAGACTCAGATAAATGCCTTGTTCAAGAATTATCTTCACTACAAATTTGACCTACTGACATTGAATTTTCCTAGATTGGATGAGATAACAAGTTCTTTCAAGAAAATTGCTGATATATATATAAGTTTTTATAATTGAAAAAGTATAAGGTAACCAATAACTCCTATTTTTTGTGACAAAATCCAATTGAGTTCTAAATTTTCTTGTATATAGTTTTAACTAGAAATTGTAGCTTTAGATATAGTTGTAAAATATCAGACAAAATCATATGCATCTGGAGGTAGAGATTATATTTAATTTTTAAAAAATCAAGAAATTATGAACGAAAATGTAGTTGTTTAATGAAAAATTATTTTTTTTAAAAAGGTGTAATAGATAGTTAAAGAGAAAGGGTAAAATTGGAATAAAAATATGATTGACGGAGTATTGAACTAATTTGGAATAAGTTATGAAAAATGGACTTGATTGTCCTAATATAAATATGATAGGACTCAATGTCTTTTTTATTACAAAAAGTAAGACATTTTTTGATATTTTATCCTAAAAAAGTGGAACTACGATTTCATAACACTTAACATTATCGTTTCGGAATGTGTAGAATGCTCAATAATATAGTGGGTATAATGATGATACTTGAAGAATTTAATCTGTATTTGTAGTGCTATGTTTTATGCAATATTGATTAGGATTCCCAACACCAAAAGTTAGATGGTATTATTACATAATAAACATTCCATCACAAAATTGGTAAGGGCATTAATCAATGAAGCCGGATTAGTCTTTGAAACATTAATGAATTCATGGAATCTCTCATTTGATTAGATAATAGGTCAAATCATGCATCCGAGTTCGTATTAATTGCAACCTCAAATTCAAATCCGACGTGATTGGAAGAATTATTCGTTACCAGAGAGCAAAAAAACTTAGGTGGGTTAGATTGTAAACAGTAATGCTATACTTTTCAAATTGTATCTTAAAAACCTCAACTCAAATGAGTTGGTACTTTCACACACCACACATTGTGGACCGCCAAATCAATTGAGGTTTTTGGGATACTGTTAGTTGTTGGGTTTGGGTCATGGACAAAAAATGGGGCGCCCATGGTGAGTTGACCCAATTAAAAAATGCATAAGAGGCATGATCGTTGGAGGTGTCCTTTGCCACCCAAAATACATGTCTGTTAAATATTAACAAACATGTATGCATGTCTCTTCATGATATCCATTGATTGCTTATATAAACTCAAGACAATCTAATAGAAGACACACCTCTGATAATTAATTGCAAACTCTCCTACTCTCTTTCTCTACTTACGTAATGTTGAAAAGTTTTTGTACTGTGAAAATTTGGTGTTGATTCGATTTGCATAACAACACTATACTGCTTGAGGAATCAAATAAAAGACGGTTTTCGGATTCCTAAGTATGTGAAATATCCTCCAAAATTTTATAATTAAATCGATTAAGGTATGTCTTTGATCATATCCTTTCACAATATATTTTATGATTTCCAACATTGGTGTCGGAATCGATTGGGATGCTCTCGTTTTTTCCCTAATTTTTTTTTTCTGTACATGCAATTGGTAAGTACACCATTCAGAAGGCATAAACAGACAAAATACATGTTGGAAACATGTGGGGGTAGGAGACCCACGCTTTTCCATTCAGAATCACAATTACACTTGATTTTCCTCATGACCACTATTATTTTTTTTCTCAATTAAAAAAAAAAGGAAACTTGAAGTTTTTTTAACGGCAAGTGTATTGTAACTAGTACATATGGCAGTAAATTGCATAAAATACAATGATGATGTATGTTAGGCAGAAACTCCAAGTTGGATGTTTGCCATTCATACACATGGGTTCATGGGACCCAAAATTATTATTATTTTTTTTTTGCTTCAAAGTTATTATCTTTGGCATATATGTTCATAAGTTACTGTAGTTTATTAACTTATGTAGTGATATGGTGTTTTGGATATGTTGATCAATAGCACTTATTTCGTTATTTAGCACAATTTAAATTAGAATGTTATATCTCTAAATTAAATTACATGTATTTTTATCTAAAGATAAGAACATGTGTGATATAAAATTAATTGTGATAAGTAAGCCTAGAGATACTAGATATAGTAGGAGTTTTATTTTGTTACTAGTAATTACCCGTGCCTAAAGGCACGAAGTAACAAAAAATTGAATTAAAACTTGAAGAATATTACCGTGCCTAAAATAAACCATCAATTTGAAATAACTTTTACATCATTTGCTTCAATTAAATAAATTGAAATCAATCTAGTCCCTACTAATTTTTTAGAAATTTCGGCAAAATTTCTTCTAAAAATAGGAGCCCAAAAAAATTTCAACATGTCTACAGAACTCACAATCATACATAATAAGGCCTCGTATCACTACAATTCAATTCTATTTCCACTACAATCATCATACATCACAACTCAATTCCATACTCAACCATTAATTCACATCAAAACCAAACATATCCTTATAACCATGTGTAATTAGTTCGCCGTATTAAACACGGAATAAACAAAACACATGCAAACTACACACAAAAAACACACACGTATAAAAAAACAGAAATAACTTCTTTCAACATCATCTTCTTTGGAGCTTGGAGTTACCACCACACAAATGTCTGATTGGAATGGACTTTAACCCGTATCCGAAAGCACGATGTAATTCAAAAAGAGGGAACATTGATCTTGAACACAATGAAAGAAGAAAAATAAATATTGTACATCATCATTGATTCTCAATCTAGTTGGTCGGTCGTAAACATCAAGGAGAGCATACACAAATTCATGTGTGAGTAGTGGCGCTTAAGTATTTCTAAGTTCTAACTGATTTAATTTAGGTTGTGTCTTATTATTATAGATAGTGATAAACTGTGCCTAAATGTACCATACAATTCATAAAAAAATCAATCGTTGATTGTGAACTCAACAAAAATCAACACTGAATAGGGACACGAATTAAGCTGAAAACCTAAGTTGCATCCTTAACACACCCACATTTTACATACATACTCAACCAAGTATTACCACTATGAATATTCTCGTAAAAGAACTATGCTGAATAAAAAAAAATAGCCAATATTTAATTAAAACATGTTTTTCTTCTTTTACACAATTTTGACAAAGTTCAAAAGTTTTTCCTAAAAATAGGACCTCAAGAAATATAGAAAACCTATCAAATGTTAATTACACGTGTTGTGTGAGTGTGTGTGTCATTGGGAATAGAATGGCTCAACTTCTATTCACCACATTGTTCACCGATTTGCAGAAATATAGACAACCTATAAAATCAATGATTACAGTTTTGAAATCGAAGCAATACAAATTGCAAAGTTAGTTTCACCCTTTATCAAACACGATCCAAAAATAATAAGTTAGAACTCAAACTATAAATTCAAGGAAATCAATAATTCAAGTTATGAAGTTGAAATTTCACCTGAAATGGTAATAACCAAGGTCATGTTTGACCCTATGCTTATGTTCCCATCAGAGTAAGTCTGAATTTCAAGATCAAGACTCTGCTCAAGAAAACAAATCATTAACATCAAGGTAAAATAAAAACTTGTCCAAACTTTTTTTTTTTGGAAGGTAAAACTTGCCCAAACTTTATTTTCAGTTGCAATGAATCCTTTAAACTAAAAGAAGTAAATCTATAGCAAAACTCAGTTACCTGTCTCCAGATCAGTAGCGTTCAAATCTTTTCTTAGCCCAAGTGAAATTCAGTTTTTCTTTTAAAACTGCAAATTTAATTGAAAAGAAACAAACATAATCCCCAAAACTTCAGCAAATAACCACAATAAAGAACCTAAAACTGAATCAAATGCAAAAATACATGCAACAATCTGATTAGATAACCATAAACTATATATTTAGTTTTACAGAAACTTAAATTGAACTCGAAAAGACAAATTTTAAAAAAAAAAAAAAAACTAAAATTCATATTCAAAACCACAAATAAGATGTATATCACTAATGTAAATAAAATACTCAGTAGAGCAAGCCAAATATCTCACTTCAAACCACCAAGGTGGAGTAGTTGTATAACTCCAGACTGAATCTTGGTATTGAAGAGGGAAACCTGTAATTACAAGAGAACCATAAATTTAAAAGAGCATAAATAAAAGCACTGTCATTCACATAATTAAAAAAAATTTACCACTCAGTACGTTGCCTAGTTCTCAGGCATTTCAACAAACATGAAAAATTTATAGTGCAAAACATGAAGAACATGAAAACAATTAACAGTGTTAGTACATGAAAAATATTCAATTTAGTCATCAAACTTGAAAACAATTAACAGAGTCAGTACAATTAATAGTGTTAGTAAATAAAATACTCAGTCATTCTCCATTCAATTTAATCTAAGATAAAACAAATTATCATTACATGAAAAACATGCAAAACTAACAGTGTTAGTACCGTCAATGAGATATCTAAATGTCCAAACATTAATCAATGAATATCTAAATTGCGTATTTTACCTTGTTAACCAAAATTCACAACAGTAACATTACCAAAGCTATGATGGCAGTAAAAGGTCAAAGCTAAATTGCATATAATAACCCTAAAATACATTCAATCAAAACCTTATAAACATCTTTCATAAAAAAAAAGGCCAATTTATAATTGCACAAACCCTAATCCATAAAAAATCCCAATTTGAAAACCCTGACATCCAATTTCAAAACCATAACATTCAATCAAATACTACTAATAACTATTAACATTTAATTACAATACGACTAACAACTATAACATTCAATAAAAAACCTACAATCCTATGAAAAAACTTAATTTGAAACTCCTATTCTTACAAAACTTCTAAAAATTATTTGAAAATATGACATTCAAAATACCCAAATTAACACCCAATATGAAAATAAAAATCATTGAAAGCTACAAAACCCCCAAACAATTTGTGTTGTGTGTACTGCTGTGTGTATTTGTGCGCGTGTGCTGCTGTGTGTATGCGCGATGTGTGTGTGTTATATGTGTGCGACGTGTGTGATGTGTGTGCATATATGTGCAATTGTGTCTCTGTGTGTGTGTGTATGAGTCGTCAGACAGAGAGGGTGTTGTGTCTGTGTGTGTGCGTGTGATAGAGAGGGTAGGAGTGGAGAGAGAGAGGGAGAGATAAGGAGGGAGGAAGGTACCTGGGCGACGGCAGAGGAGCGATCTGCTGCTTATGTGTGTGTTCGACTACGTGGGTTATGTGTGTGTGTGTGAGAGAGAGAGAGAGGTACCTGGTCGTAAAGGAGCCATGTCAGAGTGAGCGGAGAAAGAGAATGAGAGATGACGCCTGGCTTGGGAAAGAAATACACGTTTGGCTTGGGTTGTGTGTTAGACTGGGTGGGTGGCGTGTGGGTGTAGTCAAATTGGGCGGGATTTGATTTTTGTGTGGGATTTGTTGTGAACCGTTGGATTAACTTTGATGAATTTAGATGAAATCTGAACCATTTAATTTAAAGTGAATTGAATCAATTTTAAAGAGATGAAAATATTCAAATTTGGTTATATTTTATTATTAAAGATATATATATATATATATATATAGAGAGAGAGAGAGAGAGAGAGAGAGAGAGAGAGAAAGAAGAAATGAGATAATGTGTGTTTAAAACGTCTAAGAGATAGGAGAGAAAGAGAGTTATATGAGAGATAGGAGTGTTACAGCTAAGTTCAATTATGATCGTCGGATCAAAAACCTAAAAATGATCTGAGCTGCGAAAAGCTCAAGACAAACCAAGCTAGCTACTTTATTATATAGATGTATTAGGAAATCAAAATTTTGTGCATTAATTAAATTAAGTGTTATTAATAATCACGGGAAATGATTGAAAACTTAGTGAACTTTCGATCTCGCGACTTATGAAAGTCGTTAATTCTTGAATTTAAATTTTTGAGGCAAAATTATAGAATGTGTTGTGCTAATATCCCATACGCATGGTCTCTGCATGTAGATTAAATCATAATGACTACAAAAAGTATAGTGGCTGAATTAATTAAGTGCGACAAATAGAACGGCAATAATTATGACATGATGCCGTAAGATTCAATTTATTCTATATGAGCAACAAATCTTGGATACTCTTGACTCTGTACTGCCAGAGCTTGAGCAACCTCATACCTGCCAAGACCAAGAGAATTACCAATCTTGGAAGAATAAGGGTTGACTTGCACGCTATACCATGCAAGCGATCATGCAAGATGGCCTTATTCTTGAATTTAAGAATTATTCCACTGATCACGCCATGTGGAAGGCTCTCAAAGAGAAGTTTGTTATTACTTTTCTTGTTAGGCTTTGTGGTTTGACCATGAAGTTTTTACTCGTATCAAAAGAAGTCAGAGCATACAATGAAACAACACTTGGGGGCTATGGCATCTATGATACGTGTTTTAGGTGCTGCTAGTCATGTGTTGACCAATGAGCAGCAAATTCAAGCTGTACTTCGCTCCCTTCCTCCATCATGGGAGCATATGAAATAAAACATGATGCATAATAAAAGTGTGAAAATATTTGAGAATGTATCGCGTCATCTTCATCTTGAAGTTGAGCACTTAGAGGTTGCCAAATGTGAGAGTAGCTCTTATGTGGCCGATGTTGGCTCGCGCAATACCTTTGGGTCCAAGCGTAAGAAAAGTGGGAAAATGTATGAGGTTCAAATTAAGGTTGGTCATGCTAGCTTTAACAAGCACAAGTGGGACTATCATGTAATTAGATGACATGTTAGATTAGGTCATATCAGGTAAGATAAAATGAACAGATTAGCTAGAGCGGGACGTTTGGGCCCACTTGCTAAAGTCAACTTGCCCACATGTGAAAATTGTCTTGCAAGCAAAGAAACTAGAAAATCATTTGGTAAGGCCAAAAGACCATCTGTTCCATTGTAATTAATACACTCAGATATATATGGCCAAATGAATATGGAGGCAAGACATGTTGCATCCTATTTCATCACTTTTATAGATGACTTTATGCGTTTCGGTCATGTCTATCTGATTTCTCATAAGTTTGAAGCATTGGATTATTTGAAACGTTATATTAAAAAGGTTGAGAATCAGCGAGACAATAACTTTAAGGCTCTTAGAACTGATCGAGGTCACGAGTATCTATCTGAACAGTTTAAAGAACTATGTAAAAAAAAAAGGGAATAATTAGGTAATTGACAATACCTAGCACTTCGCAACAAAATGGTGTAGTAGAGAGGAGAAATCGCATTTTACTTGATATGGTTAGCTCAATGATAGCGCAAGCTCATCTTCCAATTTCTTACTAGGGAGATGGTTTATTAATTGTTTCCTATATTTTGAACCAAGTGCCTTCTAAATCAGTTCCTTATACCCCATATGAGTTATGGATAGGCACAAAACCTGACCTAAGTAATTTACGGTCATGGGGTTTAGCGGCTTATGTACAATATTTCTTATAAATATGGGAAGTTAGGTCTTCAAGGGAAGAAGTGTATCTTCATCAGCTATTCTTAGCACTATAAGGTATATGTGTTTATAGGTGAACAACTTGATGGAAGGGTAACTGAAATTGAGTCACGGGATGCAATTTTCCTTAAAGAGGATTTCCTTAGCAGAGGAGATGTGGCTAAAGGAATAGAACTCTATAAGTTAGATGATCCCCATAGAGATATACTTATTAACCAAATAGAGACTGAGAAAATAGTTTCATCACCTCCTAGGGACAGTAGGAGTGATATACTCAATGGTGGATCAGTTCTAATGGATGTAGATCTATACGACATAGAGTTGCGTAGAAGTAAGCGTGGAACCATCCCTCGACATCGTTTTGAGATTGAAGGGAAAACTTTCATGGTTGCTCCACATGATGATGTTGAACCTAAAAATATTGAAGAGACACTATCATCACTTGCTAGTAATGAGTGGATAGCTGCAATGAATGATGAGATGGAGTCAATGAAAGCTAATCAAGTTTGGGACTTGGTTGACCTTTCTCCTGGGCGCAAGGCCATTGGAACAAATGAGTTCTCAAAATTAAGCGTAAGGTGGATGGATCCATAGAAAGGTATAAGGCTCGCCTAGTGGCAAAAGGTTACACCCAGAGAGAGAGTGTGGACTATAAGGAAACCTTTTCTCTAGTTGTAAGGTTTGTCTCGATTCGCATGATTCTAACTGTTGTCGCACATTTGGATTTAGAACTATATCAAATGGATGTTAAAACTGCATTTCTTAATGGTGAATTGGATGAGGAGATCTACATGGATCAACTTGAGAGCTTCGTAGTGGTGGGTCAGGAGAACAAAGTTTGTATACTCCAACGATCCATTTATAGCCTGAAGTAGTCATCCAGGCAGTGGTATCTAAGGTTTCATCGAGCTATCACTTCTAATGAGTTTACGATGATCGATGAAGAACATTGTATGTATATTAAATGGTCTAAAGATAGCTTCTTGATTCTATATTTGTATGTTGATGATATTTTATTAGCTGAAAATAATAATAAGATTATCACCACTCAAAAGTGGTTATCCTCATCATTTGAGATGAAGGACTTGGACGAAGCAAGTTATGTGCTCGGAGTTAAGATCCTAAGGGATCATTCCAAGAAACTTCTTGGTTTGTCTCAAGAGACTTACATTAAGAAGGTTTTTGAATGATTCCAGATGTAGAACTGCAAACCCATAGGCACTCCTATAGCGAATGACGAGAGCCTAAGCCTAAAGATGTTTCCTAAGACTCCTGAGGAAAAGGAAATGATGGCTTGTGTTCCCCATGCTAGTGTTGTAGGTAGCTTAATGTACGCTACGATGTGTACTCGTCCTGATATTTGCTATGTGGTTGGCTTGGTTAGTCGTTTTCTATTAAATCCTAGGTTAGCTCATTGAAAGAAAATGGAAATGATACTAAGATATTTCAATGGGACTTCGGATTATATTTTATGCTACCAGTAATCAGATGTACAGATGGTTGGTTATAGTGATACGGTTTGGGATGGTTATATGGATGAATGAAAGTCCACACCAGGTTATGCTTTATTACTTAATGGTGGGGCCATTACATGGAGTAACAAAAAGTAATCATGCATATCCTCATCCACCATGGAAGCAGAATACGTGGCTTTTTCTGCTACTGTACAAGAAGTTTTTTGGTTAAGAAGGTTCCTTTAACATCTAAGAGTTGTTACAAATACCTTGGGCCCAATGATAATTTATTGTGATAGCATGGCTGAATTAGCTTATGCCAAGGATCTTAAGTATCATTGGAGAACTAAACACATAGATTTGAGATATCATTACATCAGATACATGATTGCACAAAAGAAAGTGATCTTGAAACACATAACTACTACTTAAATGATTACAGACCTCCTGACTAAGCCTATAGCTAGAGATGCGTATACGAATCATGTTAGAACTCTAGAACTTCATAAGTATTGATTATATGCTAGAGATTGTGTGGATCACATAGTCATTTGTATTGACATTATTTGGAATATTAATATAATTTTTATTTAAAAATATGTTATATTGCTCGATTACCTTGGTTTTTGAGAAAGCACACATTATTAAGTATGTCAGCAGGCGTGATTGGCTCACTCACATGAGCAATCACTTTTGGCGCTTGAGATGGCGAGCGAAGATGAGATACTCTAGCATATAGTATCGCTCTGTTTTGTATACAGAATGAGATACAACATTCGAGGATCGATAATAGACTAAACTCCATGTCCATTATGCATGTGTTTGTTGATTAGCTAGATGCGAGATCTTAATTTGGCGATTTTGGAAGACTAGCAAATAGAGAACTTGGGTTAGACGCTTTTAGAGTGACTAGACTAAGATCTGTACGGTGTGTGTCATATGATCTCATTAGGATCAAGACACTCCACCGTAGCATGTACTATATGTGCTTGGTGACCAATTAAGGAGGTGAAGGAATGGATCCTTGCTTGCTCACGTGTGAGTCATCCGAGTCATTTTTACATGATCAGGTTATTTTAAATAACCAAACATTCTATGTACTCTATAAATTTTGACTATGTCATAAAGTGAAAGAATTAATGCCAAACTAATTTGACATGTTACTTACGGCCATGAGTGATTCAACCTTCCGGGACATTGCTAGGTGTTGGAGTTAAAGCCTAGTTATTAGGATTTTTTTAGCTTTTTACCTATTTTGCCCGTACTATGGTTTTTATGTCATACCCAAACCAGAGGGGTCTTCTGGTCATTTGTACTCTTATTTGGCTATATATACAAGGCTCTGCACTTAGTTTGTACATCTTTTTTACTTCCAATAATTCTAGTTAGTATCAGAGCCAGCCAAACCTTAGCCTTCCCTAGTTCTAACCCTAACCCTAACCCTAAACCAAACCCTAGCTTTCCCTCTGCTGCCCGCCACCTTGCGCACCTCTTCCCGTCGCCGCAGAAGTCTCGTGCACCCTTCCCACCTGTGCCGCCACCTTGCGCACCTTTTCCCGCCAGCACCACAAGTTCGTGAACTCCTCGTGACCTTCTTTGATAGCTTGCAATTGTTGGTTTCTCTTTTCCCTTGGGTCGAAGCACCTTAGGGACTTTTAGAGGGGTCGGATCCCCTCCGTTGATCTACTTTTGATGCAGTAGATCACCTATATATTTTTTTGCACCGTAGCCTGTTATTTGGGAGCTTTTTGGACCTCTTATTTTTCGTTATTGTTCGACTGGAGGTGTATTGTTCTCCCTTGTTTTACTCTATTTATTTTAGAGTAATTCTTGTCACAGTTGCGACATTATTATTGTTGCTATGACCACTGGTAAGGGACTTGATAGCTCTACCGTTGGTACTTCCACAAGGGAGGTACCGGCCACTTCTGTAGGGATTATCCCTTTCACCTTTATGCTTGACCAGTATACAGTATCTACTGACACATTTGCATTATCAGTGATGTCGGGTATGATCTCTTAGAAGGTTACGACACAGTTATTGGATGATCGTAACTTTGCTGAGTGATCACGCTCGTTTTAGCTTTTTTTGGGTCGTGTTGGGAAGCTTGGTTGGCTAACTGAATCGCACCTGAAGCAAGATGATGATGACTTTGGATACTCTGCGTGGTTTTATAAGAATTGCGCTATTCTTGGATGGTTATTTGGATCTATAGAGCCATCTATTTGCAGGATTCATCAATTTCATAGCTTTATTCTGAAGCTATGGAGCACATTATCAGAGATGTATTCATAGTTAGGTCATGGATTTTGTGTTTATGACCTTTCTTAGGAGCTCTTATATGCTCGACAGGGAGATATGACAGTTCATGACTACTATGGCTATTTGACTCAGTGTTGGCTTGAGTATAAGACTCTACGTCCTCTTGCTGCTATTCCGAGGATAGAGCCCGAGGGAGCAGCATTTTTGCATACTCGAGAGCAGAATGATAGGATTCAAAAATTCTTTATAGGGCTTTGTGATGAGTTTGAGGGACCTCGTTCCCAAATATTGTCGATTTTGAGGCTTCTTTCTCCTTATGAGGTTTATTCTATGATTGAGCAGCATGAATGCCATGTCTGTATTACATCACTACCAGTTTCAACCTTGACTCCTCAAGCTGACCAGATGGCCATTGTAGTTGTTGCAGGATCTCGCTCAAGACCCCCAGCTAGGGGTGGACAACGTTCAGATCAACGCCAACTGGGCGTTCCAGACCAGTGCAGACAGGGTAATTCTCGCCAGTGTGATTATTGTGGCCGACCAGGGCATCTCAGGGCTCCTTCCTGGAAGCTCCATCCCGAGCTTAAGCTGCCTCATCTTGCTCCTCGAGGCCGCACTACTGCAATTGCTGAGGGACCACCACTTACTGTTGTTGCCCCCAACTACTGCTCCTCATTGGTTGAGTGATATGGATGTTATAACTTTCACATTTGATAAATTTATGTTTGTTATGACTTCTCAGGATCCTACTACCGTTGCTGCGACTACTACAAGTATACCTCGTACATTTCATGCTCGCACCGGTCCTTCTCCTCTTTGGATGCTGGACTCGGGTGCGAATGGTCATATGATAGGTGAGCTCATCACTTTGCTACTTTTGATGAGTAGTTACACACACAGGTTCAGTTAGCAAATGGACACATGCCCCTATTATTAGTAGGGGTACCGTTCGCCTTCCAGATGGCCTTACATTGTATTCTGTTTTTCATGCGCCAAAGCTGGCCATGAATCTTTTATCTGTACATCAGTTAGCTAGAGATTTTCGTTGTGCATTAGTGTTCTTATCTGATTCTTGTTATTTCGAGGGCCTGAGTACTAGGAGGATTATTATCAAGGGACATGAGAGAGATGAGTTGTACTATCTAAGCGATCCACCTCTAGTTCCTCCCCGTCTGCACCTACTTTATCTTTATCTGTTTCTAGCTTGCATGCTAGTATTTTACCTAGTACTTGTCGTTATGATTTTTTGTCACAAACTATTCAGTTGTGGTATGATCATTTTGGACATAACCTAGTACTCCTTTTGATTTTCCCTTACCACTGGAGCCACTAGTCACTTTCACCACAGAGTCGCCAGTTACACATAATATCCTAATCTCTCCTCCTTTGTAGGTTTATGTTCGTCACCCTTGCTCTCATCCCTCTACTGATGTCCCATTTACTTCAGGCGATGCATGTAATATTTCTCAGTTAGTTGAGCAAATTGTTGAGCATGTTGTTAGCACTGATGCAGGTGTTGAGGTTTTTGAGCCAGTTGATTTATCTGATGAGACTTTGTCTGTGGAGGATGATGATTCAGGTCATCGTTATTCGCGCCGTGATCGCCGACCAGTTGTTTGTTGTGGTTGGGCCACTAGGGCTTTATATCCGATCTTTAGTTATGTTTCTTATGTTGAGCTGTATCCTAAATTTCAGGCTTATAGTATGGCATTATCAGATATGTCGGTTCCTCGCTCCATTTCAGAGGATATGCGGGAGTCTCTGTGGGATCTTGCTATGCAGACAGAGATGAACGTTTTCCAGTCTAACCATAAATGAGATCTTGTTTCTTTACCTTCAGGGGTGAAGCCTATTGCTTGTTACTAGTTTTACACCCTAAAGTTTCTTGTGGATTGTACTATTGATCATCACAAGGCTATGCTTATGGCGAAGGGCTTTACTCAGGTTCTAGGTTGCGATTTTGGAGCTACCTTTGCCCCGGTGGCAAAGTTGACTACGGTTCGTTTGATTATCTCTCTAGCTACCTTGTATTCTTGGCCCCATCATTAGTTGGATGTGAAGAATGCATTTCTTCACGGTGACCTAGACGAGACTATTTATATGGATGCATCACCTGACTTTCGTAGTGAGGGGGAGTATGCTGGGAAGGTGTGTCGATTACGTAAGTCTCTTTATGGACTAAAGCAGTAACCACGTGCCTGGTTCTCTCGGTTTAGTGGTGTGGTTATACATTTCGAATTCACCAGATGTCATTCTAATCATACATGCTTCGTTCGACGGAATATTGCTAGGTAGTGTGTCATTCTCTTGGTATATGTGGATGATATTATTATTATTGAGGATGACATTTCTAGGATTGCACAGGTCAAGGGTGACCTTGGGAAGGCCTTCGATGTGAAGGACCTTGGATTTCTATGGTACTTTCTTAGGATTGAGGTTGCTCGTAATAGCAGGGGTATTGTTCTCTCTTAGAGGAAGTATGTTATGGATCTTCTCTCGGACACTGGGATGCTGGGGTGCAAACCGGCTCATCACCTATGATTCTAAACCTGAAGCTTACTGCTGAATGTGAGTAGTTAAGAGATCCGACTGTTTATCAAAGGTTGGTAGGTAGGCTTATCTACTTAGCCAATACTAGGCCAGACATTTCATTTGCCATCAGTCAGGTTAGTCAGTTCATGCACAAGCCATGTCAGTCTCTTCTGGATGCGGTATATTTTATTCTTTGGTACTTCAAGTCTTGTCCTGGACTTAGGTTATTATATGCATCGAGGTCAGGCCAGTTCTCTAGCCTGTTATTCAGATTTAGATTATGGGGGAGCTTGTGAAGGTCCATCTACTACAGACTTATGTACTTTTCAAGGGAATCATCTTATCTCTTAAAATAGCAAGAAACAGACAGTTGTCTCCCATTCATTAGCAGAGGCAGAGTATCGGGCACTAGCGTTTGGCACATGTGAGATTATATGACTACGATATGTTCTTGGCAAGTTAGGATTTCCAATGACTTTTCCATCTATATTATATTATGATAATCAATATGCTATTCAGCTCTCTTCGGACCCTGTACTACACGAGAAGACGAAACATATACAGATCGATGTTCGCTTTCTTCGAGAGAAGGTCAACTGCGATATTGTTACCCCATCGTTTGTGGGGAATAGTGATCAGGTTACGGATGTCTTTATCAAACCTGTCACTCTATCCATTCTTCAGGACTCCATTATCAAGCTTGACTTAATTGACATCTTTTGTGTCTAGCTTGATGGGGAGTGTTGGAGTTATAGCCTAGTTATTAGGATTTTTTTTAGGTTTTTACCTATTTTGCCCATACTATGGTTTTTATGTCTTACCTAGACCAAATGAGTGTTCTGGTCAGTTGTACTCTTATTTGACTATATATACAAGGCTCTGCACTCAGGTTGTACATCCTTTTTACTCTCAATAATTATAGTGTGGGAAAGTGGTTAATTATGAACTAAGTGACTTGAGGGCGAAAGGAAGACCATTGAGAACATCCCACGATATATTCACTGTTGCCAACTTTAGGCATTAGCTTAGATAGTGACAAAGTGTGAATATATAGGCGAAAGCTTCGAGGGGTTAAGCATGCTCTTTTATTGTGAGGGATTAGAGATACTTGAACCAGTGTATTCGAATGGTTCTAGAGTACTTGAGATACCATTTTTATTTTTGTTTTTAGGGTTGATGTCTCTACGTTGGCTCTGTAGAGTTTCTAGTGTAGAGCTTCCAAATTGCATGTGTGCTCAGCGGTCGCACGACCCATTAGTCTGTATGAATTGATGTTGATGTATATAATGGATTGAGAGAGATGACACTGTCGTGCCCACCATGAATGAGTGGGAGATGTTAGTTGTTGGGTTTGGGTCATGGACCAAACCACGGCACCCATGGTGGGTTGACCGAATTGGAAAATGCCTAAGAGGCATGACCTTTGGAGGTGTCTTTTACCACCCAAAATACATGTCTGTTAAATATTAACAGACATGTTTGTATAGGATATGTGTCTTCATGATACCCATTGGTTGCCTATATAAACCCAAGACAATCCAATAGAAGACACACCTCTGATAATTAATTACAACTCTCCTACTCTCTTTCTCTCTCTCTCCCTACAGAACGTTAAAAGGCTTTTGTGCTGTGGAGATTCAGTGTTGATTCGGCTTGTGTAACAACACTATACTGCTTGAGCAATCAAATAAAAGACGGTTTTCGGATTCTAAAGTACGTGAAACATTCTCCAAAGATTCAGGATTAAGACGATTAAGGTATGTCTTTTATCGTACGCTTTCGCAATATGTTTTATGATTCCCAACAGTTACAATTTGAGAAGTATAGCATTACTGTTATTCGGGGAGCAAAAGGGGTGGAGAAGTGGAGCAGGAGAGACACCACGTCTCAATAAAGCCTGTGACCAGAAGTTTGATGAGTTAACAACCAACATACATCAACCATTTAACATTGTGGTGTCCACGGGATGCACATGATGATTAGCAACTATTATGCGTATGGCCTCAAAGGTGTTCTATTGCAGCCTGTAAAAGGCAATGAATGAGAAGAGTTTGATAAAATAGCACAAGGGGCATGGTTACATTCATAAGCCAAAGCAGATAATTATGTTATTAATCATTGACGATTGGTCTAAAAATGGTCATTGTCAGTTAAATATTTGTTAACACATCAGCATTCACAATTATTTGTCCGGCACTTTTACTACCGCACTGGTTAATGCTAATGGTGGCAAAGGAAACAAAAAAGAAATTCAGGATGGTTGTCTCAGGCTTGAACAGATTCAATGGAGATAGAAAATTGTTTCTCTTGTGGATTTGCTTGGTATCTAAGCCTTATCTCTATAGTTATTCATTGAAGAACAGCAAGTTTTCCCTATTCTATCTATGCAGTGGCAAACTAGAAAGCAATGCAAGACTCTAAATATGATTTTCATTTATAAATTTATTATAATTTGGAATTGCATTTCACAATTCATATTCGATCTGATTTGTTAGTTCATGAGCCTCGCATACCCTCTAAAAGTTCGTTGTGCACTTTACATTTGATTGAGCATGGAGTTCGGCGTAAAAAGCATTTGTTTCCATATTTTGCAATGTGTGTTTCCAACACAAATGGAATTGTTATCCCGACCTGATATGCTTTCAACTCCTGCTATTCCTCAAACTACCAGAAATCCTTGCATGAACAAGTTCCGTGCTTAAAATGATGATAACGCACACGATCCCTCACAACAATCTCCCGATTGAATACTCGCGAAATGAGCTTGGTGGCAGAGTGGCAGTCCTCACACACCCTCAAGTTCTTGACAATGTGAATGGCCGTTCCTAATGGTGTGTTAAGAAGACCAAATGCAATTGCAAGCTTTTCACTGTGGTACCGAAGTGCAGTTTCCTTCTCCTCCTCATCAATATCGAATAAGACCTGTGAGCTATTAGGCCGATAACCTTCCAGCCGAAGCCTTTCAATGATCTTCTCCAACATCAAGTAAATTTCCTTTATTTGTGGATGTGAACTGTCACCAACTTTGAATTCGTGAACGATTCCACCCGAATTAATCATACTGCTTCCAGCAACTGTCTTTACCCCTTTCTCCTTCATTAGTTTTCTCAGCTTTGCAACATCATCCCATCTGCCTGCCTTCGCGTAGATGTTTGACAGTAAGGCATAGCGCCCGCTATTTTGTGGTTCCAACTTGAGCAAGATCTTCCCCGCCTTTTCACCCAACTCTACGTTTCCATGTATCCTGCAAGCACCTAAAAGTGCGCCCCAAACAGCTGCATTTGGTTTCATTGGCATAGAATTTATTAGTTCCTCTGCTTCATTTAACAGCCCTGCTCTTCCTAAGAGATCAACCACACAACCATAATGCTCCATTGTAGGCTCAATTCCATACACTTGCTTCATGGTATTCAAATATTTTAGTCCTTCATTGACCATTCCTGCATGCGCACAGGCATTAAGAACACCCACAAGGCTGATATCATTTGGTTTCAATTTCTCTCTCTGCATCTTCAAGAAAAGTTCAATTGCATCCTCTGCCCTGCCATGGATAGCAAGTCCACCAATCATCGCATTCCAAGAGGACACTTCTGTTTCTTTCATCTTCTCAAAAATCTCCCAGGCCAAGTCAATTCTACCACATTTCGCGTACATATTCACCAGAGAAGTCCCTAATACTGCATCGAGTTGAATCGAATTCCTCCTTAAATATTCATGAATCCATCTACCTTGGTCAAGAGCCACAGTATTTGCACATGCAGCTAGCACACTAGAAAGAACAAATTTCTTTGGCCTAACTTTTTCTCTTTGCATTTCATGGAAAATTTCCAATGCCTCCTTAAAAGACCCTTCTTTGTTATATCCATCAATCATGGCGCTCCAAGATATATCATCCTTCTCTGGCATTTGATTGAAATATTCCCTTGCTGTTTCGATCATCCCACACCTAACAAAACCACTGATCATTGCATTCCAAGAGCTAACATTCTTGCTTGTCATACTCTCAAATACCCTTTTTGCATCTCCAACATCTCCACTTTTCAAGTAACTATCAATCATGGCGTTCCAACACACAACATCGGATTCCCCATCTGAATTAAGCAAGTTTCGCGCCTCGGTTAGGCGTCCAAAAGATGCGTACATCTGAATTCCAGCACTTCTAACATGCCCATCACCATTATGTCCATGTTTCACCACATGGGCATGCACTTGCATCCCTTCTTCAACAGCTTGTTCAATGGTGCAAGCCTTGAACAATGGAGTGTATGTGTACTTGTTAGTCTTAGAGTCTGCAAGAACCATCTTATAGTAATAAGAGATGGCCTTATATGGTTCATTGTTATCTAAGCAACCTTTAATCAAACAGTTCCATACAAAAACATTTGGTTTTGAAATTTGATCCAAAACTTTTATAGAACAGTCTAAGCTTCCAAAATGAGGATTTGCATAGCACTTTACAAGTGTCCCAGCAACATAATGGTCTTGAAAGTGTCCAGTCTTTAGTGCCAAAGCATGGGCTTGCTTGAGATGTTGCAGAGTAGTGGTGCATTTGGTGTTCAAGAGATTTAAGATTGATTTCTGGGAGAGATTGGATGAGGGTAAGTTCTCTATTGATTGGTTTTTTTGTTTGGGAAGATAAGGTGGTTTTGTGGTGGTGGATGTGCTCATTTTTTCTCTGCCATTCAGGATTGGGTAAGACCCAAGATGTCATGTTATACCAGCTCACACTTCGACTGGGTCCAAAATCTTAAAGAGATATTTTTAGGTATATCAGCTAAGTTGGGTATCCAAACTTTTGCGGGCATTATTTAATCTGGGTCCAAAAAAATATAACTTTTCCACATGGTAACTTTATATTTTATTATTTTTCAGCTAATCATTCAAACCAAAATTAATGATTGTAAACGAATTTCGGAATGATATCTACTCTATTTGGTACCAATATCTATTCAGTATTGTAATCTTATTTCTCAATCACATCCAGTTTAAAAGTTATCTAATTCATCACCATTAGCCAATTGTTGATAAAAAAAAAGGATCTATTATGCTTCTTACTCGATACTTTATTTAGGTCTCTCCCACGCCCGTTTGGATGTTTCCAATTCTGTTCATTGTTTGTGCACTTGGTCCTAATATTTAAATACCGTTGCGTATCAAAAATAATTTGGGTGCCTTTTGATTTTACTATAGCTTATATTTCAATCCAAATAAACTAATAGCCCGAATATAAAGACGCTTAGAAAAAAAGAGATTAAAAAAAAAACAAATTATGGATGTTATTATTAGGGATATGACAATTTTATCCAATAGATCTTTTATTATCAACAAAATTAGGATAAATGTAGATGATAATAGGCTAAAGTGATATGATTATCTTTGTATATATTTCAAACCCATAAAAAAAAAAAAAAAAGTTGAGTTTTATGTGTAATAAACATCAATTTGACCTTTTGGGTATGTGGTGGAGGTAGGCAATTTGTGCCCAACCTCGTGATATATTGTGCTCCGCCTTTCTCTGCCCTTTCTTATTTTATATTTCTCTTGTACTGTGTATTTTCTCACTTACATCTACCACGCTCTTGTTTGTATTCATTTCAACTTAAGTTTAAAAGAGTAGGTAAATGGCCAGGAGCGATCTTGCTACACTGTAGCCACAAAAATATGAAAATTGGTGAGACCTAAAGTGGGAGACAAGTCTACACTATCCACAAAAAAGAATATGAGTACAATACCGAAAAATGAATCATAGCTATAGATTTTGTTTTGGTATATTTGTGAACTCATGATTGATGGAAAATAAAAGATATGATACTAAAAAATTATTTTTTGATACTCTTGAGGTGGGTCATCAAATATCTATACTACTATTAAGAATATCTTACAAATATTTTTTTTTATTTTTCTTTTCTATCCTTAAACAATTATATAAAAATAATCAATCGCATCATATTTTCTAATTTAACTCTTTGATCATTCATATTCTATGAATAAATATTCAATTATAAGTGTAATGAATAAATTTATATCAATATCTATATCTATATATATACTACTATAAAATACCAGCATATATGAAAAATATTTTTTTACCTTTGTACTCCAACAACACAATTATGTCACACATATCCTTCAAAATTAATAGCAGCCTAACTCTAATCAACACATCCATTCCTTCCTTATTCCCACCCGTCCCTAACTGTAATCAACACCTCAATTCCTTCCTTATTCCCACCCGTCCCTCAGTCTCTCTGTGGCTCCCAATTCTTTAGTCATTTCTCTCTCTCTCTCTCTCTCTCTCTCTCTCTCTCTCTCTCTCTCTTCCTCTTACCTATTCACAGTTCACACAACCAGACACACGATCCCTCGCTTCATCTCTCCCACTCCAAATAAACCTCTTTCTCTCTCTTCTTTTCCTCTCCAAGGAATCCTCAATGTTCCCCTTTCTCTGTCTCTCCCTCTCTTTCTCTGTCGCTCTCCCAATCCTAAATTAAAATAGTTTCGAATTGTTCTAGCTCCTCTCTCGCTATCTATAGTGTGTGAGAGTGTGTGTATAATACCCTAATTGGAGATGATGAATTTTAACATTGCTTGGAGATATGCATTGGAGGTGTATAATTCATACGGTTAGTATTTTTAAGTCTTTGTAACTGGTAAGTTTTAGATTTTTTTTGTAGCAACAAAGATATCTTAGTATCCCTTTTTTGTTTATATCCAAATGTTCCTTTATTACAATTTAGAATAGAGATAGCCTTATATTAAAAACACTTACTTCAATTCTACAATTTGTATTATAAGTTTTCATTGTTATTAACAATTATCTTCAGTATGATAACACAGTGGTTAAGTAATTTTTTTCCTCTAGTGACATAAGCTTCAAATTTAATGGCAGTCTAACCCTAATCAACATCTCCTCTCCTTCCTTGTTCGCACCCATCCCTTTGTCTCTCTGTCGCTCCCTATTCTTCAGCCTTCTCTCTCTCTCTCTCTCTCTCTCTCTCTCTCTCTCCCCTGCCTATTCACAATTCTCACAACCAGCCACACGATCCCTCACTTTATCTACCCCTCTCCAAATAAACCTATTTCTCTCTCTCTTCTTTTCCTCTCCAAGAAACCCTCGATGTTCCCCTCTCTCTCTCTCTCCCTCTCTTTCTCTGGCGCTCTCCTAATC